>CM042011.1:64323853-64776353 GCA_023525715.1 Cichorium intybus
TTTTTGGATAGAGACTATTGGTCATCCAATGGTAAATTGAAATTATTGTTAATGCCACGTTTGGAAATGTTTAGTCACATGAACGTTTATTAGCGTGAAGTTATTTTTCTTTTTGACACACAATTATCTAGAATGTGTAATTGTATTTACCATTTAGCCACGTATGTTAAATTAAAAGTCTTTGTAGTCACACGAATCATGTATGTTAGCCATATAAATTTATTTTAACAATAACATGTGTTATCCTTTAGACACACAAAAAATTGTGGATGGGGCTATTGATTATAATCTTCAAATGGTGAGTCAATAAAAGCGTAGCCGTATCTTATATATCGACATACAATCGTTCAACGTCACTATCATTTACCCAATTGTCACATGAATTTATATTAACGGAGAAAGAAAATTTCATAAATCGTGACTAATGTTTGGTGTATAGTCACTTTTTATAATGATTACCATGACGTTTGCTATTATTTTGACACATAAATTTATGTTAATCATAACATGTGTTATCTTTTAGACATACAAAAAATTGTGAATGTGGTTATTGATTATAATCTTCAAATGGTGCATTAATTAAAGCGTAGTCATATGTGTTATATTGACACACAATATCGTTCAAGGTGACTATCGATAGTCCAATTGTCACATGAATTTGTATTAGCGGACACAAAAAATTTCATAAACCGTGACTAATGTTTGTATATAGCCACTATTTTTTATTATTACCATGACGTTTGCTATCATTCAAACACATAAACTAAAAATAAACGTGAGTACTGTTAATCTATAGCCACATAAAATTTTGTATATCTTGCAGTGACGGGTATGAATGGACAGCCATAGTTATAAATGGACATATTTAGCCACATATTTTTAGTGAATGTTACGAATAAACATAAAAGTATACATGATAAAAAAGAATTGTTTATTATTAATATACATAATGTATAAATTTACAATAAATTTAGATACATCAAATTTAAAATACATGATCAATGGGATCTGCAGTTATCTAAACTTTTTTTTTGGCTTCTTACAACTTTGCATATCTTTAAGTTGAGGGGTTATGGAATCAGGTACCTGCATTTACCAAGAAATTAAAAGTTTTATGTATAAATAAAATATCAACAATTAAGTAATTTGATAATTAATTAAGGAACAAACCTTTGAGTCCAATAAGACAAAGTATTTTAGCCAATGCACAAAAGTGTTTATTGCATCCTCAACAGTTTTGTGTTCAGGGGTTTCTATTGGCAAAAAAGTTGCTCCCTTTATCACTTTATCAATGGAAACTCTATAACAATCTTCTTGAAGTGGAATTCCATGAATGATTTGTTTGCCCATTGCGATATGAACGATACCTCGTGCCACAACATTTGTAACATTAAGGGTACACAATCTACATTTTATTATCTACAAATATTCATGACAATTTAACATCATAAACCTTAACTAATGAAATATGCAGATGCCCAAATACATACCTATGGGAGTTTTGAGGACTCTATGGGAGATGTCTTTTCAATATTTGGAGGCTGAAATCGAATACTTTTTTTTTACTTTTAGTCAATGTATCCTAGAAAACAATAAAAATGTAAATTGTCACAGAATAGTTATAATTTAGAAATAATGAAACTGTCATGTACTTACCGGTGTTACCACATCATTTGGACTATCATTGGGGGAGTTCTTATTAGAGCCACCATTTATTTCCACAAAAGGGGACTGCAAATTGTAATGAGAAATGAACAATTTAAGTATTAATTTATGCATTGATAGTTTAATAAAAAAATCTGACCTTTTGTGGTAACCCCATTCCATGGGATGTAAGATGAGCTAATACTTGATCAAGTTTCTCTTTTTGGGATGCCATATCGGTGGTCAGCTCCAGAACTTGTTTATCTTTTTTCTCACGTTCATGTTCCTAATCTGTGATCCGCTCCTTTGATGACCCGTTTGTGCGCGGAATGTTCCAATACCTCTCGGGTGTCACTCCACTGCAACACCTTTTATGGATCCTTTATCCTTACCCAATACCGGTGTAAGGGCATCCACGCTAGGATCAAGCTTCACTTCTCCATCTTGTATCTTTTTTTCACTGTCAATCTTTACAATGTAATGACAAATTAATTACACAATTCTTTTATTGATTGAAGGACAAAAAAACAGTTACACTTACTATTTTCTCCGCCACTTCTTTAACATTTTCATTTACATTATCTTCATTCATATCTTCTCTTGCTTTCCTCCACATTAAAGAACGAGGGAAATTTTCATTAGGAGCAATTACCTTATTTTTACCTTGTGAATTTTTCCACAAAGATTTACATCAAAAACTGTGATCAAAAAATATATTGCAAAGTATGATAAAATAATTCAAATAAAAGTATATTGCATACCAATTTTTCTCTTACGGTTGTATATCCTCCTCGTGCAACTTTTCCTAAGTTTGATACATCCTTTAAACACAAATTCAAATTGATGTTAAAAGATATTTAAAGTATAAAATTTACAAATAAAACTATAAGGTTAACAAATAACACATAAAACATTGAATCTCTCTGATTGTGTATATGCCACAAACTTTCCCCATTCCTCTTTCTTTATAAATGTTCGATATTGCGTAGGTATCCTACCAAGTTTTGTTGGTCTACCTAGGTTGGGACGAATAAAGTTGGCATACACTTTCTTCTAAAATTACGAAGGAGGGTACCAAGCTTAATCATTATCCCCCCCCCCCCCCAATTTTTCATGCGATCTTCAATTTCGTAAAATCTCTGCGATAAATATTGAAAGTAAGTTAGTCATATGCAATGCAAATGCAACTTAATGCAATAAGTACATATTGTTTATCGTAATTTTCTTCCAAAGCATATCACGGTCTTCTTTCTTGACCGTCTTTTATGAAAGACACCTCAATCCAATGTGTTCCCTTACCATATCTCCTAAAAAACTAGGAAATTCTAATTTATAATCACCGTTAACCTCCCCAAATCATCAAAGGTTAATACGTATTTTCTTCCTACATAATTAACTAATTTTGTTCTCAGCTTTAATAATCTGGTCAACCCTCTTGTGTTTTGTGTTTTAATTGTACCTATTTCATCAGTTGGTTATGCAGTATGTTAACCCAAGTTCCCATCGAAGTCGGCTCCATTTGAACTGCTATAATTTTCATCTGTTGCTCCTTCCATGTCGGTTTCATAGTCTTCCGCATTTTGTTCAACAATTGTTGTATTAATATTCATGATTCTTGTACCATAAAAGAAAAGGCGATAATGTAAGCCAATCACAACACAAAATTTGAGTTAGTAATCATAGAAAGCTTAAATTGAAATAAATGAAATCGTTCAATTAATCACAGTGTTACATAAGTTTGTATTGGCGGTGATAGTCTTTACAAAACTTGGTGAAGAGTTGTAGCAGTAGAGCAGCCTGGTGATTGACGAAGGAGATACTCGGTGCAGCCTGGTGATTGGCGAAAGAGATACTTGGTGCATCATGATGATTGATGAAGGAGATAATCGGTTACCCTAAATCTCGTATTACGAATTTTAACCCTTTCATAAATTACTATTAGCGGTGATATTGATTCAGAAATCCTACCGAGTTGTGTAGTTGAAATCTCTTTTTGAAATCAAGGAAACAGTTTCCATTTTTCCCTAAATCTGTTGGAAACGAACAATTTTTGTTATTCGATTCGATCCGCCCATCTTCGTAATGGTGGGATCCGTTTGAAAATTTTCATTGAATATTCGTGGTGATTGTGATTCCTGCCGAGTTATTCAACCCGTCCATCCAATCGTGGAAGGTATTCATTGATACTTATGACCAAATTTTGACTTTTAATAACAACTTAGCACATTTGACATTTTAATGATAGTATGGGTCATGGTACTCTCTCGTGAGTATAAAAGAGAGTGAGATGCAAAGTTTGCATCTAGTTTTTCTCTCATTTTCTCTAAAAAACATGGCTAACCTTTTCTCTACCTCTACCATCTCATTTTGTGAAGTTTGTTCCAAGTTTGAGACCGTAGAAACACTTCTCATTTGGTACTTAATTTGTTAAGTACTTAAAGGCTTAAGAAGTTCTTTATACAAGAAGGAACTAGCATTCCAAATGCTTTTACCTTGGTGGTGGATACTTATAGAGAAATCAAGCTTCTTGATTTTTGCCATCTACTTCAACACCCCAATACCAAGAGGGTTCAAAGGCTTCAAAGGTTATCACTCTAAAACATTCCTATGTATGTTTTTAAATACCATTCTTACCCATGTAAATGGATCCTTGATGGTTTTGTTTAAAATGGTCTAAAATAAACTAGTTATTTTTAAAAGCTTCCGTTGCCGTTTTAGCATAAAACGCTCTATTTTATTTATCAAAACCCATAACAAAGAAGTAGGTACATGATAGAGGCCTGGTGAGTGATTGAAATTACTTTCTAATTTTAGAAACTTTATAGACTCGTATGATGCTATTTTGTCACCGGGAATTATATGAAGGGTTTCTATGCAAACAATGAACACAAAAATTCCTATGGTTCACATGCAACCCTAATGTGATCTATGTTTTCTTCTATGAAGATTAGAACTAAAACCCTAAAGGAAACAATTCAATTCTAAAGTAGAATTAAGAAAACCAACCTTTGATCTTATGATCCTTCAAGCAAGCAGCAAAGAGATCCTGCCTCAAATGCAAGTCACACCCAAGCAAGGAGAAGACAATCCAGCAGAGTAGGGGAGAGAGAGATGGCGTGATTATGGTGGTGCCAGGGGGTTCCTTATATAGCCTCTACAGACTACACTTGAAACCCTAAGGAGCCTCCTAAGTGGGCAAGCCTGCAAGTCACTTGGACCAGGCTTCTAAAACCCTAGAAGGGTTTTCGCCAAACCCTAGAGGGCACTCCAGGGTGGCACCACTTTTGGCCCATGGCTTATCCCTTGCCAGTTATTCAACTATTGAATAATTACAAGTCAGCCCCTGCATTTTAATTAATTAATTTAATCACTAAATTAAATCCAATTAATTCTAGATTAAATCTCAATTAATTAATATAGTTTCTAATTAATATGTTAACATTTAAATATATTAATAAGTCATCTTTATATATTCTATTGATTTATTACACCCTTAATAAATCAACCTTTCTCTCTACTGAACTATACATCAATTCCCGAGCTATGAGGGCAACCCAAATGGACTTTGCTTTTATTCATAAGATAAATACAATTATAAGTCATGGCTTAGACACCTAATCCAACATTATATTCCTTTGAATTATTCATTGTTTTTGGGTTACAGACTGAAATGTTTCCACAATGTTGAAAGTTTTTAAAAGTTTGATTATTTTTCTTTAAATAAGTTGTGATTCCCAATGATCGAAAGAGAGGGATATTTCACAACCAATCCCTGCCGCCATCAAACTGCCATCGCCACTATCACAAACCTCTACCACAGCCTGAAACCACTGCTGGTTCACTAATACAGCCATCCACCGCCACCATCATCATCTCGGACAGCCTAGGTAACAGCCTCCGATACAGTCGGCCACCACCATTATCTCACAACCATTGTCATATCATATAACATGCACCACCACTGATTCACCATCAACAGCCCACACCCTGATTCCTCTATTTACTCATGGGACACATAGGGATGAATTTTATGGAGAGACGAGTCGCAATTATTGTAGCTTCTGGGTAATTCTTTGTGCAATCAGAACATATAAGAAATAGAAAAGAATCCCTAAAGTTTAATTTCAAGGCAAACATTCTTACAGAAATATGCAATCAGAACATACATCGATTTAAGCTTCTAATACAATATTCTAGTTATTCTGATTTTCTATAATAAAATATTCTAGTTATTACGTTTTGTATATTAGATTCTAGTATAGTATTCTAGTCATTTTGATTTTCTATAGTACAATATTCTCATTCTGTTTTGTATATTAGCTTTTAGTTTACTATTCTAGTGATTATAAAGTTGCACAGTACAATATTCTAGTCATTTAAATTTTGAATCTCTAGATTCTAAATATGTTTGCATACAAAAGTGTTACAAATGTGACCATGTATTTCATTCTACTAGAATATGTAAATATGCTTCAGTTCTAAAATATCTCATCCTTATCAAAATATCATCAAGAAAAGTAAAATATCTCATTCAAAATATCTTTACATAGAAATATGATTTTGTACTTCATTGTACCAGAATGTTTAACTTACTTTCTAAATATGCAGTAGTATTATTTAAGAATGACATTTCTCAAAGAAAATATTTTGAATGAAGTTATATACTTTAAGAATGAAAGGACAATATGTTCGAATCATAATATGAAATGAGCTAATATCAGGATGTAACAGATTAAAAACTAATAATAAGATTAGAAGTTATTAAAGAATTAGGTTAGAATTGAAATGAACTAATAACATTCGAAGTTTTATATATATATATATATATATATATATATATATATATATATATATATATATATATATATATATATATATATATATATATATGTGTGTGTGTGTGTGTGTGTGTGTGTGTGTGTGTGTGTATATATATATATATATATATATATATATATATATATATATATATATATATATATATATATATATATATATATATATATATATATATATATATATATATATATATATATCAAGGTTGTAGAAGTCGCTAGGCGGTAGGTGGGCGGTCGACTGGGGCCTAGGACTAGTCGGTCTAGGCGAGGACTAGTCGGCGCCTAGGCGGGGAGTATTAATTGTAATAAAATTTATTTTTTTTAATTTAAATATTACATATGTCCCTACAAAATTAATAAATAAGCATAAATTTTTTGACAAATCTAAGTATTTAAATATGTAAGTCATCAAACATCAAAATGTTTAGATTCATTAATGATATTTTTGACAATTTTAATCATCAATAATCGTAACTTAGTCACCAATTTTTATAATTTATATATATAATAAAAAATAGAAATTATTAATAAAATAAAATATATTTTATTAATATAATAAAATATATAATATATATTATTGTTCTAAAAATTTGAAGTTTACTAAATTTAAATTTTAAAAATCTAAAAATTTGAATTTTTTTGAAAATTTTTGAATTTTTGAATTTTGAAAGTTTTTGAAAATTTTGAAATTTTGAAATTTTTTGAAAAATTGAAAATTTTGAGTTTTCAAAACTTGAAATTCTGGCCGCCTAGACCCGCCCAGACCCGCCTAGACCCGCCTAAACCCGATTTTGACCGCCGTTGACCAAATCCGCCTAGCTTGGCCGCCTAGCACTAATCGTAGGCAGAACTCGTCCGCCTAGCGCCTAGGCGCCGCCTAGGCCGACTTTTACAACACTGATATATATATATATATATATATATATATATATATATATATATATATATATATATATATATATATATATATATATATATATATATATATATATATATATATATATATATATATATATATATATATATATTCAAAGATCAATTTTTGGACCATTTCTTGTGTTGTGTGTCATGGCTAAGTCCATGCTTAGGCATGCTGACATTGAACCATGCAGGCTGAGACGATGTGCATGTCGTGACCCCTCACAATGTCATCACCATATCTTGTGTGTGGCTTGTGTAACTTGAAACTCTAAAGGGGGTTTGGATTGAAGATGGCTATGGGGACACCATAAATAATACAAGAACAAAGATTTTAAAGACAACAATTTGTTGCATTTCTAATATAAAATTTAGGTTTTCTTTAAATAAAGACTTTGATATATATATAAGCCAAACAGAACCGATCCTAATATTTCAAAGGCATTGACAAAAATCAAAATTGAAAACCCATAAAAAAAGTTCTTGTAAAATATTACTAAGTAAATTTCTTACATCTAAATTCAGAACGTAATTTTGATAACAATAATTTCGTATTTCGTACCTAAGCAACGAATACATGTTTTCACTCATTGATGATAATCTGAAATTGTTACAAGCAATTTTCCAAATAATATAAACATCCAACACATTACTATTTTCTAAACATTGATCTTCTAGCATTTTAGAAGCAATTTCATGTATCAAAGTTTCATAATCAATATTTTCATCAAACTCGTTCTCAATTGAAATCAAAGCAAAAGCGTTTAATCTCTTTTGAGACATGATAAATCACAAATAAAATTTTAAAACTTTTAGTTCTGAAAAACTTATTTCCGCTTATGCATATGCAATAGGAACAATTAAGAATATCATATATGCTAGACAATAAACTGGATAAGTTTAATCATTTTTAAGAAATTTAGGATTGCGTTAGATATATTATGTTCAATTGACAATTTTCTTTTTCTTTCAATTCATGTTTACTGAACAAATGATCACCATCGATATCTGAGATATGGCCATTTAGTAACATGTTTTCAAAATTTTTGCAACTTGCCTATAGTTCATTGGTATTTAGTGACTTCAACCTTTTCGATTGTGAATAAGAAACCAAAAATGTCTTCATATTGCTTGCATTGCTCAAACCTTCGTTCCAGGTGAACTGGAAGCTTGATAACTATGTATACAAAATATTGAATCACAAATGATTCTTGATCTAAAAGTTCATATAGTGGTTAAGATAACTCAACTTCACTCTCACGAAAATGTCTTTTCCTAAAATTTCTTATTTTATTAATTTTCTTAACAAATATCATATCAATTCCTAAATCAGATGTTATAGCTCTAACATAATTCAAAGCCTTTGCGCTCTCGTACTACTCATTGTCTCCCTAATACACATGGTTTTAAATTGTAGTTGTACACTCTAGTTACATTAGCCAAGATTTGATACCATATAACCATACTAGTAGCTTCAGCTTTTAAACATTTTATTTTATAGATTTGTTTTCTTTACTTTCTGGTGGGTTTTTTAAAAGTTTAAAACTTTGCTAAATATTATTATTAGGAATAATATTTTTATTTCTCTTGGATGTAGAAACTTTAAATATTTTTAAATTGTTGATATACCCCAAGCATATTTAGGATTTCTATTAATGACTTCAGATATTACATTGTGTATGAGTATCTTCCATGGTTAAATTCAATAATAATACATACACAATATTATTTGGATGAGAAAACATATACCATAAGTATAGATCCGCCCCCCAATTTGGAGTCCCCTAAGGATTTAAGCCCTCTATGACTGTACAACTCGCATACCCCCACCACCGCTATCCAAACACACCATAGATTGTAATTCATATGAATTTTAAATCTTTCTAATTCCAAATTCTTAAGAAATTCCAATTCCCACAAAAACTATCATTCAATCCTAATTAACGCCCTCTAAGAATACAATAGTCATTTCTTTCATGTTTTCAAACGATATGTTTCTCGGTAGGCATATCTTCTAATGGCACATCAACCGCTTCATCTTCGGTTCCTTTGTATTTGTACCATCTTGCCACCATCAAAAAGTATACAAAGTTCAACACCTCCAAACCCATACATAGATAATAATAATAGTCTAATTTCGCTTCATTAAGGTCTTCTGCTAACCAATTTCTCGATCCACCATCACCAGTCGTTCTATGAACCACCGATATCAAGAAACTGCTCAAATAACTAGACATGGCAGAACCACAAAACAAGAAAGAACCTGCAAAGCTTCTCATGTTTTCAGGAAACTGCTTGTAGAAAAACTCAATGAACCCAATTGCCGCAAACCCTTCCGAGAGCCCAGCGATTGACAACTGAAATATCAACCAATAGCCGGACATAGATGAAATCGCGCCTTTTCCCCTTTCAAACCCCAATGTTGGCTTTGAATGTGCCTCATCTCTTCTTTTTGTTTCCACTAGACCTGCAACAAGCATGGTTATAATGGCGATACCTGTTCCTACTCCAATCCTTTGGAGGAGAGAAATTCCCTGTCTTTTGTTTGTTATTTTTCGGAGACATGGAACTACAATTTGGTCATAGATTGGGATCCATAAGGTAAGAGCTAGCATTTGGAAGACAGTGTACGACGCTGCCGGAACCCGAAATGCGATTGGTTTGAGTCGTCGATCGGATTGTAAGGCTTGCAAGACTGTATAGGTATGCATTTGGTTAATTGAAACATTGTAGATTATGGAAGATACCCAAATGGGAACAGTTTTGATCACACATTTCACTTCTTCAATTTGTTGTATACTACAAAGCGTCCAACGGTTTCCTGATGAGCCGTCAGTGTTAATATTATCTTCTGGGGTTATGATGGCTGCTTTATTCAGAAACATGAGTTGTTTGCTGTATGGAAGTTTTGAGTTGATGGATTTTGTGGAAACGTGATTAAACAGTGAACTTGAAGGTTCATCAGGAATCTTCAGTGCCCTCTTTTTGATAGTGGCCACGAGGACTTGAAAAATGCTAGTCAAAGGGCTACCTTCCGGTGACACTTTGACGTAGATGTTCGTTCCCACAAAAAACACGGCACATGACAGGAACATAAGGAACGTAGGGATGGCAAATCCGATAGCCCAGTTGACATCCGCTTGTACGTAGACGATAACGGTCAATGATATCATCATGGCGAAAGTGAAAGTGAAGTAGTACCAGTTAAAGAAACTAGCAATTCCCTTTTGGCCGGATTCCGTGTTTGGGTTGAATTGGTCGGCACCAAAGGCTAAGTTACATGGTCGGATACCACTAGCTCCGACGATCAGAAACAAGAAACCGGTAAACAAAAAAGCCATTTGCCACGGTGTTGGTCCGACACAAGGAGCTTCTACACAATGAGGAGGATGAAGTGTTGTGACTGCTGCTGTTAATGTTAGCACAAGCATTCCCTGAGTTATCACAGTTAAAGCCAATGAAATTAATCTCAAAATTAAAACAAAAAAGCAAAGTCCAGTAAATATTTATTTTTAACAATAATAAACGATTTGTGTAAAATATAATTATATGACTAAAATTTAGATAGGTGTGTTATTTAAATAATTAAGTTAATATTATTAATTATATAACAATAGTTTTTTGTAAATTAAAGAATTGTTAATGTATCCCACATCGGTGCGACACGGTCCTATAAGTTTATATATATATGTTGGAATCTCCCCTCTCTCCACAATGGCTCTTTTGGAGAGAGACAATATTGAGCTCCACATTTATTTACAAGAATTAATATTAAATTATATAATTATTTTGAACCTTAGGATAAAATATTCTTATATTAAATTTGTTGGATTATAAAGAGAAGTATTACGATGGTGAAATGTAATTTATAACATAAAATTCAATAACATATTTAAGATAAAAAATATTTATTTTCAAACGTACGACCTCAAAGACTTTGATATAAGATCGCAAGTAAATAAAATTATCTATATTTTATGCTAAATTAAGGAACTACTACTTTTGTTATGTTTAGATTTGAATTAAAATGGTTTTTCTAAATACAAACCATTATTGTTGGGGGAGTTAGTTATATATTTTAGAGAAAATATTAAAATACTTTCATCTTATACGTTTTAGTTTAAAACACCTAGAGTTTAATAAATTTTTCAAAATAGCGAAAAAAATCATAGGTAGGCTAGTGTCACCTGTGATCTCGTTTTACCATCTGCGATTTCATATATGTGTCTCTCAAGACCTATGATTTTATCATGTAGTATAAAAAACTAATTATAGACTTGTATTTTAGAAATCACCAACTACGATTTCCTCTACATGACCTGTAATTTTCTCATGCCCACTCGAAATTTCTTTTTATTTTAGGAAATCAAACGTGGCACTCCCACCTGCAATTTCATGCATCGAGTACTTGTATCATATGCATAAAAACCTTTTTAGTCACTAATCTACACCTTGAAATGTATAATTTGTAACTAAAAATGACCAGTGACTCGCACTACCGCAGTGATTTCATGTATAGTCGTTTTTAGTTACAAATTATACATTTTAAGGTGTAGATTAGCGACTGTACAAGTTTTTATGCATATAATACAAGTGTTTGAAGCATCGTAGGTGTGAGTGCTACCCACGATTTCGTAAAAAAGGAAATAGCAGATAGGCCAGAGTACATCGCAGGTCATGCAGGGAAATCGTATGTGACAATTTTCCAATTGCAGATCCAAATTTTTTTAAAATACAAAATGAAATCGCAGGTCTTGATAGACACATGTAGGAAATCGCAGGTGGTAGAATGAGATCGCATGTGGAACTAGTCCACCTATGATTTTTTTGACTATTTTGAAAAAATTGCTAATTCTTGACTATTTGAGGTATAACTTTATGAAATTAGGCTATTTTAGGTTTTTTTTCCCTAATATTAAGTTAAATATAAATTTTCATTTAATACTATTTGAACTATTGTTAATGCTAATTGTTTTTAAAACTACATATCTCAACATTTTTAATTATTTAAAAAGTATTTTTTTTGGGTTGCTTTAATTTATTTGATTTTGCAATGACTTCGAGATATGAGTTATACATGAATAAAACTTCTATTGAATTTTCAATTTAATATTATTTTAAGTGGTTGATATATTAAATAAATTTAAAACCATTTATTTATTGTTTAACTATTGTTCAATGTGTAACTAACCCAAATTCTCAATATATTTACCGAAAACATTTTAATTTCTTATCTACAACCAGTTAACTGTTAATTAACTTGCAGTATGATATAGTTATTTGTTATGTATATGATGCTAAATATAAAAACCTAATTTTAATTGAACTTAAATATGCTCAAAAACTATGTTTTAAATATTTGAATTTTTTTTAATATGATGGTATATGTGAAACCTACATGAAAATCTCAAATAACTTGTAACATATCAAGAGATTATTATTTTAAATAAAACCAATGTCCAAATAAATAGTTTCTATTATTTAAGAACTACAATAGTTAGAAAAATACTGAAATATTTTTAACAGAAAAATATAAAAAAATCTAAAATATATGTTACCTTTAAAATAATACTTTAAATTAAAAAAAACAAGTATTGTCGAAATTGAAAAATAAATGAATAAATAGTTCTGAATTACTCAACTATAAGAATATTTAAAAATGACACTAAATCAACAAAAAGACATGAAGATTAAAAGTCTATGTTCAATAATATGTCGAAATAGTTTATGAATATTCCAGGTTGTGCCTTTAAATATGATATGAAACAAAAAAGAATACAAATGATAGAAGATTTTATATATATATATATATATATATATATATATATATATATATATATATATATACATATACATATACATATACATATACATATACATATACATATACATATACATATACATATACATATACATATACATAGGGTTAGGATCTGGTAGGAACCGTGAGGACTTTTGTTGTCCAACCACTCTCCTAAGGGCAATAACTTCAAACGTCTTCCTTCGACGTGACGCAATCATATGTGTCGCACGTCCAACGAAATACGAACTCGAGGATATGATCATATGTTACTCATATCCGTACAACATAATTTAACCGGATTTTTTATTTATTTTCGCTCTTATTATTTTTTTAATATTATTTTTAGTTTTTTTTTCAGTTTTTGTTTTTGTTTTATTTTTTTCAGTTTTATTTTTGTTATTTTTCAGTTTTTTTCATTATTTTTCCAGTTATTTATTTATTTATTTATTTTTATTTCTTTTTTCCTTGTATTCTTTTAACTCGTTTTGGATCTTAGATCATAACGAATTTTGAATCTTGAATCATAAGTTTTAAATCATTTTGTCGTTATATATTTTTTTAACACGTTTTGGATCTTGGATCATAACGAATTTTGAATCTTGGATCATAATTTTTGAATCATAAAACATATTTTGGTTTTAATACTTTTGGATCATGTATATTTTTTGTTATTTTGATGCGTTTTTTACTTAAAAATACAAAAATGAACTCTTAAAAAACCTTTTTGTCAAAAAATTCTTTTTGCAAGCTTACTAATATAATATCTACAATGATCCCTTAAATTTTCATAATTTTTGGAATTTTTTTTATTTTTAGATTTTTTATAAAAATAAAAAATAAAAAATATATTTTTTTTTCAAATTTACATGATGGTGCTTGTTTTGTAGAGAATTAAATTTTAAGAACTTTGGTTTTTTCAGAATTTTTTTACAAAGAAAAAATGTTATGGTAAAAAACAAAGTTGGTGGAATACAAAAACTCAGCAAACTAGATTGTGACAAGTGTCGGAATGAGGGTGGGGTACTCGATCAGATTACTATATTATCATTTTCAATTTGTGTTATCCAAAAATTAATTTTAATTTTTAGATAACTAGCTCCTCAAACTATTAAGATGTGATATTTTTTTCACATTGAATCTAATCCACCCAATTTTCAAGATTAAATGTTTAGACTTGTCCTCACGGTTCTTACCGGATTTTGGGTTCCTACACGATCGTCATTATATATATATATATATATATATATATATATATATATATATATATATATATATATATATATATATATATATATATATAAAATAATAACAAAAATATTATTTTTATTAAAATCCTCCATTTTTTAATTCAAGTTAATATGATACAATATTATTATTTATATTGAGTCATATTTTAAGAGACATTTTCTATAAAATGTAACCAGATGGATATATTTGTAATATATTTTCATTTTGTTATTAAAAAATAAAAAAAATCAAGTAGTTTAAACTTTAAAAGGTTTAACTTTATTTATTAATACAAAAACTAATACATGTGATAAAAGATGATTATTTATAAGCTTATTTAAATAATCCTTTTTATGAGATATATAGAACAAGTTTGACTTTCTAAAACGGCAAGTTACGAGTCAAACATGAATGTATTTTTAGATAATTTATTTTTTATTTTTAAGATGTATTAAATGATAGAAAAATTTATCAGCTTATAAGAGTGTCAACTTACATCATAGATCTTAATAAGTTTTTTTCGAAATACATTAACGAAATTAGAATTTGATAGACGGTCAGTTATTTCATGGAAATTTTATATTTAAAAACTATGTTTGACCGACTAATCGAATAAAAATATATTAACGAAATTAGCTAAAAAACTAGTTGTTACTTAATAAAAATATGTGAGAAGTTAAAATGACGTAAAATGGTATATAAAAATGAGTTTTTTAATAGCTAATTAAAGGTATAAACTCTTTGAAATGCTAGTTTAGATAGCTTTTTAAAAAGCTGTTTATCAACTATTTTTTGGCTTACGAAACATGACAACTTATTAAAAAGTTTGAAAATTAAGCTAATTGTAATACGGAAAACATAGGTTAAGAAATTAAAAGTAGCAATTAGAAGATGATTTGTACCAAGAAAGATGAAACGGAAGCAAATCCCAAAACTTTATATCGACCAAAATACGTGTCTGAGAGAAAAGCTCCGCCAAGGGTACCAAAGTTGCAAGTACCAGCAAATACATTGATGAGATTGGCAGCAGTTATCGACTTCATATTAAATATGGTCGTTAGATATACGAGTAGATTTGCTGATGTCCCGATGGTTCCTAGCTTCTCAAACGTCTCGTTTCCTACAAAGCATATAGAATTATAACACACATAACCGGACAAGTCCTTTGATGCGGAAAGATAGAAAATAGTTCTTTGCAAAATTAAGGTTGTTTTGAAAAATTATCAGTTTTAATATTATAACAAACTTCTTATTTATAACTTTTGAACTTACATAATAGATTTTATTCAGATTATTTTCTTTTTATCAAACATAGCTTATGTTTTTATCCAAAGTTTTAAAAATTGGACCGGCTATCTTACCGATTCAATAGTTTAACTGGTTTAACTGGCCAGACCAGTCAAAAGTTTAAAAAAATAGAAAGGGATTATAACATCGTGTCGTTGACTAGGTTTACCGTTTACGAATTGAGATTTTTAAAACCTTTCAAAAAATAAAAGAAAAACAAATATTTAAAAGAAAAACCGGTTTTTTGGCTAGTTGAGCCGGTACGGTCGAATCACAGTTCGTAGAAAATCGGCGGTTCTAGCGGTTCGACATACAAACGATTTTCAGAGGTTAAAAAACCGGTACACTGACGAGTTACCGGTTAAACCGATTGAACCGGCTGTCCGGTCCGGCTTTCAAAACAGTGTTTTTATTTCATTTTATCCATACATTCAATTATTGGAAATATTTAATTAGCACATGATATTGGTAGGTGGATTTAGGCTAACTATAGATTTATTTTAAATTATAAAATATAAAAATGTAAGAATATGTTTGTATGTAAAATGAAAATATACTCTCTACAACACAAACTCATCCACTAAAAGATGATAAGATATTTTTGAACACTCATTTTATCGATGTATAAATTCGACCCACAGCCGACGTTTACAATTACCATTTACCACCATACAACCATGAAACCTAAACATCTTCAAAGTAAATTTTCAGTGACATTCTTAACTCACCTCTTAAGAAAAATACAAGATACGTACAATAAAACCTCTAAGTTAAATAGTATATATTAAAATATCATGCATACGTATTAATAATACGATACATGTATATACCTATAACATACGGCATGGCTCGGACTCCTCTGTAGTTGAGCTCTTTGAGTTCTTCCACTTTTTCATCTCCATTCTCCATAGCTTCCACCTTCGTATTCATTTCCTTCTCTCTATATGTATGTATATACCGCTATGTGTTGAAGTGTGTAAGAGGTTTGAATTTTGCTCAAAACACAGCTTTAACATAAAGAAGAAAGTGAGTGGGATATATGTATATATAGAATACACACAGGCATTGAAATTTGGAGCCTGGAACAGGGACTATGGTGTCGTTAATCGATTTGGTTCAAGACATGGGCCAGACCTTTGAGTGGTTGGAGTCGACTATGATGAATATTTTTCCTTGAGGCCCTTCAACTTTACACAAGCTTCTACAAGATTCCCTCATTACTATAATCATCTTCTATTTAGCCGGTATTAATGTATTATCCGTCTTACAAAAATTGCAAAATCGATTTTCATAGTAAGCTAATAGAACACTTTTTATTAATTTTAAATTTCAAAGTAAAGAATAAGTTAAATATGGCTTCTACTTTAGAAAACTAATAAACAATAAAAAGTTAAAGATAATGGGTAAATCAGTAATTTAACTAAATTTTATGAAGCAAGTAACTTTCTTTTGTTATATTCTTAATTTTTATAAACAATAAAAAATTAAAAATAATGGGTAAATCAATAATTTAACTAAATTATGAAAAAAGAAGTAACTGCTTTCTTTTGTTATGTTCTCTATTTCCATGATGTTGTGGGACAATAAGATCGTACGTGTTCACATGCATTGCACAGTTGTCAATGCAAGATAGATATTACAACAATAGAACACGTGGAAATCATGTCTAGTGATCCTAGATTATTATTTTTAGGCTATGGGTTATGGTTTTTTCGTGGGTATGTAGATGGGTGCTGTTAAGCGCATCCTATGAAAAGATAACATAGCTTTGATTATTACCATCCAATCATTCTATATCAAATGTGATGACTTGACGTTTTAGTTTTTCATTATTTTTGTATACATTAGTTATTTATTGTTACAATTGTGTATTATAATATGGATTGTGGCATTGTGCTTTCTCTTTTTTTTCTTTAACAAATTAAATATATATTTTCCATTTGATTAATGTTTCTTCTTTATTTGTGTTTTATTATATTATTATAGATAAAATATCATGTTACTATACGTGTAATTAAGACTTAATATTTATACACATTATTTAATATGTCATATATATATATATATATATATATATATATATATATATATATATATATATATATATATATATATACTAGGTTACAAACCCGTGGGCAGTACGATGATGATTAATAAAATATTAATATGACTTAAATAATTAACACAATATTTAAGTGTGCCTGAATATTGGATGATTATGTCAGATAGTGGTTTTCTCATCGTCAACAAGTATGGTGTAATCATTTATTTCTTAGGAAAACAAGGCTCGTCGACACGCTATCCGCTTCGGCATGGTCCCCATACTTCATATTTACTAATTTAAAAATATAAATAATATACACCAGCGCCACCGATGTTGAACCTTTTGGTGACAATGATGATTTTCCGGTGATAAAGAAGATCAAAGCTTCCCAACGCGTTATAGAAAATCGATAGCGGTGGTGGTGATCGGTGGCGCGGAGGTGACGGTGGCGGTAGCGAGGTGTCAGTTTTAGTGGTGGTGGGGGTGGCCAAAGTGATGGCGGCGACGGTGGTGGCAGAGATGACGGTAGCGGCGATAGGTGGTATTGGTGATGAAGGTAGTGCAAGTGATGGTGGAGGTAACAATCATATATGAATGATAATACAACAAACCCACCGTTAAAAAGACAACATTCCGGCAGCATTGGAGCACTAGAGCAGCATGAGAAAGAGATTGTTATTATTCATATATGATTTATTTATATATGGTGGTAGCAGTGGTATAGGTGGTGGGGATGGTTGTGGCGGTGGGGGTGGCGATGGTGATGTTAGTGTTGGTTGAGGTGGTGGTGGTGGCATTAGCGGTGTTGACGGTTCATGGCAAAGGTGTGGTGGCAATGACAGTGAAGGTGGTAGTGGTAGTGAATGTGGCAAAGGTAGCGAAGGTGGCGATGGTGGAGGTGGCGGTGGCAGTGGCGACGTGGAGGTGGCGGTCATGATTGTGGTAGTAAGGGAGGTGGCGGAAGTGGTGGAGCCGGTAATGGTGGTGGTAGAGATGGCAGTAGCGGCGGCAGTGACGGCGGCGGCGGTGACGGTGGTAATGGTGGAAATCAACTAGGCTCAAGTTGATTAAGCTCGATCTCCAGCTATATTAGTATATTATCTAGTCGAGCTTAAGCATCGGAATGGGGTTACTCAAAAATAACTTAATCGTACTTTTATTAAAATTCAATGTATTTTATTCGTTTTATAACTAATCAAGTCGAATAGGGTTACTGATAGTGTCGTCGTTGTGTATTTCGTCCTCGTTTGCCATCGCCGGAGAAAGCATTAGATGACCATCGTCTTCGGGGATCCATTGGAGCTGTTTTGGGTTAGTATTTAGGAAACCGATAGATAGCTCCATCACCGATATATATATATATATATATATATATATATATATATATATATATATATATATATATATATATATATATATATATATCAAAATAAAAAGGAAACACAGTAGTAATATATATATATATATATATATATATATATATATATATATATATATATATATATATATATATATATATATATATATATCAAAATAAAAAGGAAACACAGTAGTAATTTTGGTAAATATATTGCAACGTTTGCTATTTATAATATTGTATGATCGTATAAGATTAATTATTTTGACAAAAAGAGATTTCTAGATTATATGATGTGCGATTGATAAAATTAGAATCGATTAAAGTAAGAAACATTAATTTAGAGTAAAAGAGAAACAAAAAATAATACGGTTAAAAATATTAAGATAAGAAAATACTTCAAACAGCATATACTTTTACCAACATATATTAAAAAAACTTAAAACAATCATTAAAATATATAATACGCTGCTGGAATTACAAATGGATTAATATAATAATAGGAAAAGACATTTGTGCAGTATAAATCATACATGAATGGTCAAACATAGCATATCATTAAAATTATAGGGTGCGATTAAAATCGCCCTCTCAAAAATATTGTTATTTTACGGAGTATTTTATCTGCACTAACTTTATTGGGTGCTACTATATAAACACCCCAAATATACACTTTTGTCAGAAAATTTACCTTTTTTACCATGAAAAGTCGTGCTCTGTGGCTTTTTATCATAGGGAAGTAGGGAACTAGAATACAGCTTTTTTCAAACATTAAATTCTGTAAATTTCTTATGACTTCTTTTTTTTAAATCAACAAAACTAATATAAAAAACAACACAATTACAAAATGAGAGCAGCTAAAAAACATAAAACGCAGCACCAAGCAGATGTAGAAGTTGAAGCGAACCAAGGCGGCAACAAGAACTTAACACAGTTGAGATGTTGAACAAACCCATCAGCTAACCGGCAAAAACATCAGGAAAACTAAAACCGACCCGAGCTCCAGATTGAGCTGTTGAACAATATAGAGTAATCTCGAACCACCATTGCACCGCCGGCGGAACACTATATCGCCACCATTACACCGTCGTCGCCGGAGCTCTACTATTTTATTCAAAACCACCACCGGACACTACCTCTCCACTATCTCACCGCCACCATTTCACTACTACCGTCGGACCTGAGTAGTGGCCAGGATTAAAATTGGGTAATAATGAGTTTTTAATATTAATTTATTTCATATTCCTACGGTTAATTACTTAATTTAATGACTATGATTAAAATTGGGTGAAAATCCTACTCACGCGCTTTTCATTTTGTGTGTAGTCCACGCTCAATTCTCAACCATTCCAATATATATATATATATATATATATATATATATATATATATATATATATATATATATATATATATATATATATATATATATATATATATATATATATATGATATTTCAACGATTTCTTTATAAAGAAAATTTTGAACAATTTAAAGATTAGATATATTAAAAATAATAAATTTAAACATTTATATATATCTAGAAACACATAATACTGAATATGGCGATATAAACAGTTGACCGTAAATTAATTTATCCGATCGGGCAGGGAGATGTCGTCGATGGAATAAGAACCCATTTTGGACCGTTTTTTCAAACCTTCCATACTTTCAAATGCGCAAAATGTTTGCTGGTCTCTCAAGCGTATTGATCTAAAGCGATATGGAAAACGTTGTAGATTTCGTTAAATATGGTATAAGCCACTCATAATTTTTCTTCATTTACCGGTTACCCTGTCATTGTTCCGGTAAGCTCTCCGACTCATCGCTTCGTTAAAATGTGCCAAAATTCGTTCTCACTACAAGTAATAATACACTACAAGATATATATATATATATATATATATATATATATATATATATATATATATATATATATATATATATATATATATATATATATATATATATATATATATATATATATATATAATCCGGATTAGATAAGAAATATAATCTTGTGTTATATTATATTGAGAATTTTAGAAAATCAGTGATCTCGAGAATAAATTTGAAGTACATATTTTTTCTTGTCGTTCCAAAGCTCCATCATCACTGTCGTCGCCACTGCCACCACCACTTTTGCCACCTCTATCAACACTACCTCCGCCGCTACAAACAATTCTACATATTAAATATTATTCTATACACTATTAGCGGCGACATGTATTAGCGGCGACGTTTTATCGACAATATTTGAGCAATAGCGACATTTCTTTAGCGGCGACCTTTTACTGGCGACGTTTTACCGACAACATTTGAGCAATAGCAACGTTTCTTTAGCGGCGACTTTTTACCGGCGAGGCGGCGACATGTCGACGTTAATATCTTTACCGGCGACAATTTAGGTCTTTACCGGTGACATGGGTCGCTGCTATTACTGGATTTAGTTTTTATATAGTTTTTTATATTTAAATTAATGACCAAATTATTTCATAAATAAAATAAAATTTAATAATATAAAATATTTGATATCATTTATGTACATCTATAATAATTTCATTTGATATCATTCACGATAAAAAATATATATATATCCATAGGATGCTAGCAAAATAATAAATCTATTAGGGTTAAAAGTAAAAAATATGAAAACCTTAAAGTTTTATACGTGTATATAAATGAAAAGACTACATTTGATGGAACATTTTATGTTAAAATTAATTACTGTATGATTGTCATGATTATGTTTCACACTAATTTGTAGTGCAAATAGGAGGACCCTTATTTTACATGTTAATGATTTGAAAATATAACTTATTTTTTAAAATGTTTATATTAAGGTAATACAGTTTTTTTTACATTAATTCATTTAATTTGTTATATTTAATTAAAAATGGTAATATGACCGGATTATATTACTCCTTTTCTGAACAGATATAACAAGTTAAATGAGTGAATATAAATAAAAAAACATTGTTACATAAATGTGAACATTTTGTAAGTCTCATAATGTGCTTTTACTGGAAGGCAACCTGAACACTTAACAGAGTTTTGGGAAATCATTTTTATGTTTTTTTAATAAGGTGTAACTTCCCAATTCCAGTAGTAAAATTTTTCGTTTAAAAACAGTTCAAATACATAAAATGGGTTACCAAATAAAACCATTCAAAATAATGTGCTTTTACTGGAAGGCAACCTGAACACTTAACAGAGTTTTGGGAAATCATTTTTATGTTTTTTTAATAAGGTGTAACTTCCCAATTCTAGTAGTAAAATTTTTCGTTTAAAAACGGTTCAAATACATAAAATGGGTTACCAAATAAAACCATTCAAATTAAAATTTGTCGTTGTCGAGAATCGTGGAACCAGTAAGCAGCAAAGCGGGAAAATTAGAAAAATCACAATCACACGTTATGCCCTTTTTCCGAGACTCGAGAGTCGAATCATTCAAGACTTGTCGAGAATCGTTCAACTCTTCAACTGTTCAGGATTCAAGAATCGTTCAACTGTTCAAGCAATGAAGCAAATCAAGCAATCGTATTTTGATTTTCGCCTTTCAGATTACTTTAACGGTTTGCATTCAAGCTATTTATTCGATATTTGTTCTAATTTTTTCTCAATTCTTCCGTCAATTCTTACTTCTTCTCCTCTGAATCTCTGATAATCAGATTGTACCTCTAATAGTTCGATGTTCGATTTCAGTTTCTGATTCCAACAAACAACAGTGAACAGTCTGATTGACATTGAATCATTGATTTCAGATTGGCGATTAGAGATTGGCGATTGGCGATTTCAATTTCAGGTAATCAGGTTATCGATTTTAGAGTTTCAGTTTTAATCCAGGTTATCCGAATTCAACAGTGACAAGTTCTCGATTTCAGACTTTCAGTTTCAATCCAGATTATCCGATTTCAGACTTTCAATTTCAATTTCAGGTTATCCGATTTCTGATATCTAAATTTCAATCACAGATTCACAGGCTGTCGATTTCTGAATTTCAATCATGATTTCTGATTTTCAGTTTCAATCCCGATTCCAACAGTGACAAGTTTGCGATTTCGATTTCAGTTTCAATCCCGAATCCATTCTTCCTGATTTCATGTAAGCAATTCTTCCCGATTTTTCACTTTTCAGATATTGATTTTATATTATAGTTCTTGATTTCAGTTCCTTCCCGATTTGTTTGTTATTGAATTCAAATTGTAGATTTGGAGTTTGGATTTTTGTCAATGATTTTGCACAAGCAGATTTCTACTCATCAAGAAACCAAAAAGCAGGTGTATTCTTTTCTTTGAATTTGTTTGTATTTGTGACTTTGAGGGGCCCATTTGTTTCTTCTCGCCCCGGGCCCAAAATATGTTTGGAACGGCCCTGCATTTACAACATTATCCAACGGAAGACTTAATTATCAAAACCTCAGATGCGGTACAGTCGCGCCATGCTCTAAACTCAAGCTAGCAAATACCTGAAGAACAGTTAGGGTGAAAGAGTAAGCAGAAATCTTAGTGAGTTCGCCAAGATACCGCACGATTCATCACATAAACACAATCACAAAATGTCATCGAGCTTCCCCCGATCAACCTGGCTCTCGGGCTTGCCTCGATCCACCTCAGCTAAGAACTCACGAGCTTCCCCCGTTCCGTCCGTCACCGAATCAACTCATTCTTTGGACTCTCGAGCTTGCCCCGATCCGTTTGGTTATCAACTCATTCTTTGACTCACGGGCTTGCCCCTATCTTGTCGATAAACATGTAAGGCACATACATCACATTATTACACAAAGTAATAAAGCTACCTACGTATGCAACGTCACCCATAGTATAGTGAGAAAACTTACCTGATCCGCAAAGCCAAACAACACTCCTCACGCGTCCATGGATCTGACAATGCGAACGTCCTAACAAGATAAACTCCACTCAGAACTTCCTAAATCCCAAACAGGATATTCCTATAAGATCGGCACCCTGAACCCTCAAATTTGACCAAAAGTCAAATTGGTCAAAAAGTCAACGGTCAAAGGTCAAAGTCAACAAAAGTCAATAGCACAGTTAGCGCCGCTAACTCCCCAAGTTAGCATCGCTAACTATGAACAGATCCAAAAGTCCATTAAGTTCTTAATCCATTCAGCCAAGGTCTCAATTCATCCAAGGACCTTCCAAACAGTCCTAAATCCATAAAGATCCTAACTTTATCCTCCCAAACAACACCATACAAGATCATGAAAAAGATTCAAGTCCAAAGTGGTCCAAAACTAACCCAAATCACCATAGAGAGTTTGGCTTACTTTCTAACCCATCCCAAAGGTTCTAAATCAAATATTTAAGGCAGAAAGTTTCCAACTTTATCCTTCCAAATCATGGACAAACACCACAATGGACCATTACACTAATTTAATCCATAAAATCCACTTATATCATACGAACAACCATAAAAATGCATAAAGGTGAGAACTTGACTCACAATGGTCCATAAATTGCAGATCCTTGAAGCTTCACTCAAGAAAAACAACTTGTAGCATCATTACCTTCCTTCTAGCATAATCATACTTCAAGAACACCTTCCAAAACCTTCAAATCATCAAGAATGAACCAAGAACACTCAAAATGGCTAGAGTGAGAGATTTAGGCGACTTTGGGGGCTGAGAAATGGCAAATAACGGCTGCCCTAGGGTTCCACACCCTTAACTATGACCCAAACATGAAAATCTAGGGTTTTGGCCCAAAATCAGAAGTTAGCGCCACTAACTCTAAGGTTAGTGTCGCTAACTATGATCGTGCGAACCCACTCAGACAGCTGGCAAGATAGCGTCGTGAAAAAGCATCATAACGCTACTAGGAAACATTAGCGTTGCTAATGTACTCATTAGCAGTACGAATGGCCACTTTCCAACTTTTTCCATAATTTTGCTCCTTTAGACCATGAACTTTGACTTTTTAATCAGATCTTGACTTCTCGGGATTAGGGTCTTACATAGGGTGAGAACCCTAAGAAACCTGGTGCCCCTCATAATGTGCGTCTCTATTCAGTTGCATCCACAAGATATGCTGATGCATTTGATGGACATACAACTAGTTTGTGTGTTAGGTGTGTTGTCTATTATGATCCTGAAACATGAAAGGGACATCCTTCAAAAATTGTTGTGTATCAAAATAAAATACAAAATATCCTTATACAATGTATAATATGAAACAATGTTTTGTACCAATTCTGGCGAGTAGCAAAAAATTTAATAATCTAACTAAACATCGCTAATTAGCATGAGCTTGTAATCCCCGATCCTTGTAACATTAGCAATGCTTTTGTATCTCATGATAAGGTCAAGCCCTTATGCTTCAACTTCTTAGTTTCACTTAGTCCTTACATGCAGCGCAGATGTGAGTAACACATCCTGTATCAAGGATTAAAGAATGAGAAGTTGATATACTATGGAGTTCAGATATACCCGAGGTGTCAAACTCCTTGACTCGGTTCTCTTCAGATCCTTCAAGTATATTTGGTATGTGTCCAATGTCCCTTCAGTTGGCAGTAAAAATATGGCCTGATTCGGGTCACTGGTGGGTGCTATGTCAGAATCAATCTTTCTCATAAAGCCTTGGTTACACTGTCCAACCTTAGCCTTCCCTTTCCTTTGGGATGAGAAACTTTCTTCTTCTTAGCATCACCATGATGAATAGCCAAGACAAGAACGGTGGAACTTGAGCTACAGGACTACTTTAAACTAGCCTTGGCAGTTTTCAGCATATCGTGCAGCTCTATCAAGGTCAAGTCCAGATGGTTCTTGTCATAGTCCATAATGAACTCATGATACAGACTAGGAAGTGAGTTAAAGACCACATCTGTGGCTAACTCTTATTTGAAAATGGACACCAAGATTATCCAATCTGTCTATGTACGATTTCATCTTATAGACATGCGTACACACGGACGTTCCTTCTTCTAGTTTATATGCCCTAAGGGATATAACGATATCGAATCGTCCCCACCTTGCTTGTACCCCGACACTCTTTAAACCATTCTCGAGTTCGGAGGACATATCAGCAAACCTCAGTCTATCGATCTCACTAGATCATGATTGCAGTGGAGGTGGAGGAGGAGGAATTGGAGGAAGGTTTGTGTTTAGATTTGAAGTAGACATCGATAAGATAAGTTTTAGTTGGTTTGAATTAATCCTTAAAATAATTACCCCAATTAATATTTACTAAGGCTAGGATCCAAAATCTTCCATTTATGATGTGAAAAGGGATGTCGTAATCCCACCATAATGGTTACTAAGGTAGATAAAACTCTTTATCAATTTTAATCACTATGAAATTCTTAGATTTGTAAGATTCATTGACTAGTGTCAATGACATGTTAATCTCGGTTATGCTCATTACTTATCTATGACAGGGATGTCGTGGATCATAGATCAGATGGTGAATTAACCATGCAGAACCCGCGTGATGCCTGACTCAAGATACGCTTGAGAATCGCGAGTGCCACATCACCCTCAACTATAACCCTAACTGACATGTCGGTTAACCACATAGCTCTGCCAGCAGATTATAAAGAGAATGTGTGTTTCTCATGGGTAGCATAAAATTCACATTTTATTTTGATTAACACGAGACATTTGTTTTAATACTTTTAAGTTAATACTTTTTAACTTGATAAACATTGCATTATCAAACCCTTTCGTTAACTCCACTTGGCAAACTGTGTTGGGCGGTGAGGGTGGTAGGCAATCAATGCCTTTTAAAACCAACGTCATTTGGATTCATAAGAATCCTCCTTCAAACCTCAAACACGATTTATAGTGGGTGAGCCTAGTCATGGTTTGACCAATGTTTTTTGTTTTAATTTAAGTTATATATATATATATATATATATATATCTATATATATATATATATATATATATATATATATATATATATATATATATATATATATATATATATAACACCCAGTTTCTCAATTTATAAGATACACCAATTATATTAATCAAACATAACACTATTAGTGGTGTAACCCCAAAATGAGCAACAACTATACAAAGTTGTTTCAGAAACATAGTTTAAGTCATAACTATTTACATCAGGTACTAACAACTATTATACAAAAACCGGGTTCATTACATATTTCAAACCCCACAACTAAGGTCAAGTTCAAGGTCCAAGTCCAAAGTCCATATCCTTTCCAGCTAACCCTCCGTGATGTGTTTCCCACGATCTGCACTTCCAGAACCTAACATAATTAACATTAACAAACAATATATGAGCTTTGAGAGCTTTATGAGTAATTAAAGTTTAACTGGACAACAATTGTCCATCATCTCATTCATATCTTTCTCGATAAACCATCTTGATCCTTAATATATACTCATAATGAGGTTTGTCCTTCCAAATACTCATAATTGGTATACTCAACCAATTTCAAAACAATTCAAATCATACTCCTTTCTGCAATAAACATTAAAGCCAACACATAATTAATCTATTAATAACTACTCACCTGATGTGGAATCAATATGTGGAACTCCTGCACCTCGTGTACGCTCCTGTCTAGTTTTAGCTGCAACACAACAGCTCAATTTCATTACTCAAGTTAAGAACAATCTTAATCACACTCAATATTCATCATAATCAAGGAATTTGTATCATTGAAGCAAGTTACAATCAAAAGATAGCAACAATATCAAAGTTGTACCTTTCAATTTCATCACCTTAACACATATAACCCTAGAAATGCAACAATCAACACTTCTTTTGCTTGGGTTCATAGTTAGAACTCTTTTACACTAACTAATCCAAATAATTTCACTCTAACTCTAGCTAATTGCAGGTGGTTTATCAAAACCACAAGGAACCATCTCAATTGCAACGATTCAACCGTTAAAACAATATCAAAATCAAAGAGGGTTACCTTTCAAGCTCAAAGTATTAATCTCTAGCTTCAATTCGTGAAAGATAAGCTCTAATCTTGACTTAGAAGGTTTAGAACTGGTTTTCTAGGGTTTGGAGAGGTTTTAGACGAAAAGGGTTTTAACCCCAAATGAAGCAAAGTCATATTTTAAAAACAGATCTGTGCGATGACACGGCCCGTGTTAAAATTACACGGCCCGTGTAACTTACGGTATGCATTTTGGAGTTTGGTCATCAGAGCTACACGACCCGTGTCCATTATACACGACCTGTGCTGCACACTTTACACGACCCGTGTTTATGTTACACGACCCGTGTAACCTGCGGTATGCTCAACAAATCCAAAGAGATTTCCCACACGACCCGTGTAACTCCTACACGACCCGTGTAACCTGCTTTTAGCATTTTTCAATCTCAAACTTCATCCAAATGAAATTCTAACTATCCAAACTCATGCAATAGCCTAATTAATCTTAATTACACTAAGATTAACTCAAAATCTCAAAAATTTAATCACACGCTATTACAAGTTCTTACCCCCTTGAAAAGATTCCGTCCTCGGAATCTCTTGAAACAAAAAGGGATGTTTTGACCGCATTTCCTCCTCGGCCTCCCAAGGGACATCTGTACCTCTATGATGTCGCCACTGTACTTTTACAATCTCGATCTCTTTGTTTCGTAATTTCTTGACCTTTCTATCCAGAATTTGTTCCGGCATCTCTTGGTATCTCAACTTCTCGTCAAATTAGATTCCGGTCAAAGGTACTCGAGTGGGTTGGTCATGCAATGTTTTTCTGAGATGTGACACATGGAACACATTGTGGATACCCCGTAACTCATCTGGAAGCTCAAGTTTATATGCAACTGGTCCAATTCTCTCCAACACTCGGAAGGGTCCAATGAATCGTGGGCTCAACTTACCTCTTTTGCTAAATCGGATTATTCCCTTCCATGGGGACACTTTCAACATTACCATGTCCCCGACACCAAACTCTATCGGCTTTCTTATTTTGTCTGCGTATTGCTTTTGGCGGTTTTGGGCTACTCGCATATGATCATGAATGCTTTGTATCTTCTCTTCGGTCTCGACTATAATCTCTGGTTCCGCCAATGGTTTCTCTCCAGTCTCTGTCCAACAAGTTGGGGTTCGACACGGTGCACCATACAAGGCTTCAAAAGGTGCCATCTGTATACTGGAGTGATAAATGTTGTTATAGGCAAACTCTACTAAAGGTAGGTGATCTTCCCAACTGCCTCCAAAATCAATTATGCAAGCTCGGAGCATATCTTCAAGTGTCTGTATCGTCCTTTCCGACTGTCCATCTGTCTGAGGATGATAAGCAGTACTCAACAAAGCTTTAGTACCAAAATGCTTCTGGAAATCCTGCCAGAAATGTGAATTGAAGCGACTATCTCTATCAGAAATTATTGAAGTTGGCACTCCATGTCGTCTCACTATTTCTCTGGTATAAATCTCAGCTAGCTTTGACACTTGGTAATCTTCTCGGATTGGGATGAAATGAGCTGACTTTGTCAACCTGTCAACAATCACCCATATCGAGAGGCAACTTTATGATGAAATCCATAGTGATCTCATCCCACTTCTTCATTGGTACTGGTAATGGTTGCACTGCTCCATATGGCTTTTGATGATTGGCTTTTACTTGAAGACACATCAAACAATTCTCCACAAAGCGTCCTACATCTCGCTTCATACCGGGCCACCAGTAATACAGTTTAGAGTATAATACATCCGCGTACTACCAGGGTGAACCGAATATCTGGTACAATGAGCATCTTCTAATAATAATTGTCTCACCTCGACATGCCTCGGAACCCAAACTCGCCCTCGGAAAGTCTTGATTCCTTGTGCATTTTCAACCAATTTCTCCATATAACCAATCATTTTCTCTTTCTTCAAATCATTAACCTCACTCTGGCATTTGCGTATCATCTCTGGCAATCGACTTACAACTCCCATTCGAGCCGATACAACTCGAATAGGCGGTTCTTTATGACTTAATGCATCCGCCACCACGTTAACTTTACCGGGATGGTAAAGTATTTCACAGTCATAATCTTTTAGTAGATCCATCCACTGTCTTTGCCGCATATTCAGTTCTTTTTTATCGAACAAGTATTTCAAGCTTTTGTGATCCGTGTATATTTGGAACCGTACACCATATAAATAGTGTCGCAACATCTTCAATGCAAAGATTATCGCTGCTAACTCTAGATCATGTACCGGGTAAACTTTTTCATGTGGTTTTAATTGTCGAGAAGCATAGGCAACCACATGCCCTCTTTGCATTAGTACACAACCGAGACCACTTAGAGAAGCATCACTATAAATAACAAAGTCCTCCCCTCCTTGTGGTAAAGCCAATACTGGAGCTTTACACAAACTATCTCGCAATTGTTCAAAAGCTGACTGTTGCGCCTCAGTCCAGCTAAACTTCTCCGTCTTCTTTGTCAATTTGGTTAGGGGTGTAGCTATACGAGAAAAGTCTTCAACAAATCGTCGATAATAGCCAGCTAACCCCAAGAAACTACGAACCTCCATCGGACTCTTTGGTGGCTCCCAACTCATTATAGCTTCGATCTTTTCCGGATCCACCTTTATACCGTCTTCATTTATTACATGGCCGAGAAATTGAATTTCTCGTAACCAGAACTCGCATTTTGAAAATTTTGCATATAAATTCTCGGCACGAAGAAGATCTAACATTTGTTGCAAATGAAATCTAGCTCGTCTCGACTCTTTGAATAAATCAGGATGTCGTCGATAAATACAATCACAAATTTATCGAGAAAATGACGACAAACCCGATTCATTAAATCCATAAAGACAGCTGGAGCATTAGTCAAACCGAACGGCATGACTAAGAACTCATAGTGACCATACCTCGTGCGAAAAGCCGTCTTCGGAATATCAACTTCTTGAACCCTCAACTGATGATAGCCGGATCTCAAATCAATCTTTGAAAAATACGTGGCCCCATGCAGTTGATCAAATAAATCATCGATCCTTGGCAACGGGTAACGATTCTTTATGGTGATCTTGTTGAGCTCTCGATAATCTATACACATTCTCATGGGTCCATCTTTCTTTTTAACAAAGAGTATAGGCGCACCCCACGGAGACAAACTCGGACGGATAAACCCAAGTTCTAATAGCTCTTGCAACTGTCTCTTTAATTCTTCCATCTCAGAAGGTGACAATCGATACGGTGGTCGAGCTACCGGCTTCGCCCCTGGTATCACATCGATCACAAACTCAACTTGTCTACTTGGTGGTAAGCCTGGAAGATCATCGGGAAATACATCGAGATAATCACAAACCACTTCTACTTCTTCTATTTTGGAATGTTTTGACTCGGCACTAATCACATGTGCCATAATCAATTCACCCCCTCTTTCCATATATCTCCGAGCCGTTGCAAGTGACACTATCGGTACTTTTCGGGAACGTCGTTCACCTCGTATCAAAATTCGGGAACCACTCGGTGTTTTTATGGAAAGTGTTTTCTCATGACAATCCATTTGACCTCTATTATCATCCATCCAATCCATCCCGACTATCACATCAAACTCATGATTAGTGATCGGCTTCAGATCTATAAGGTACGCAACACAATAGATTTCAAGCCGACACTGTTCATAATGACTCTTTACAAAAACACATCTCCCATCTGCTACATCTACTATTATTTTCTCATATAAATCGACTAATGGAATATTTAGTTTAGAAGCAAAGGACTCTGATATAAAAGACACGAAAGCACCGGAATCAAAAAGTACTCGTGCTTGAGATGAGTTCAAACTAAATATACCTGTAATAACATCAGTTTGGTCTCGAGCCTCATCGACGGTTAATTAAAAAGCTCTCATTTTCACGTGACCACCGTCTCCTCGATCATCTCGATCTCGGCCTCCTCCTCGTCCGGTCATTTGAAAATCTTTTTGAGACTCGGACTTCATCTTTGGGCAATCTGTGCGAATATGCCCACTTTCTCCACAGTTGAAACAAACAGGGCGACTCTCAGTACACTGGCGAGCCATATGTCCTGTCTTTCCACACTGAAAACAAACTGATGGTGGGGTTCGAGAATCACATTCCCCAGTGTGCTTTTGCCTGCACTTCTTGCACCATCTTTCCTCCTTCTTCTTGGGTTCACCACGGAATTGAGAACCCGTGGTAGTGGATCTCTGAGAAGTATCTACAGTTTTACCTTCCCACTTTCTCTTGAATCCTCCAACTTCTCTTTCGATTATTCTTTCCACCTCCTGTCTTTGGAACTCCCTTTCTCTCGATCTTGCTGCCTCGGCAACTTGTTGAAAAGTTGTATATCTTGAACTTGGCAAAAACTCTCGGATCTGGGTTTTTAAACCCCACAAGTAACGATCCATCTTTCGCTCCTCTGTATCAACTTGATGTTGTGCAGATCTCGCTTTCTCATTGAAGTCCAGCGTATATTGTTGCACTGTTCTTGACCCTTGCTGTAACTTCAAAAATTCTTCTTCTATTCCCTTCATAGCATTATTGGAACAGTAGTATTCGGTAAATTTCAGTTTAAATTGTTCCCAGCTCAATGTATACGCCAAACTTTCTCCTATTTCCATACACGTATTATCCTACCAGAACTGTGCATCCTCCTTTAGAAAATTTGTTGCAAACTCAACTTTATCCGCCTCATCACATTTACTTGTGCGAAACATCTTTTCAACATGAGTCAACCAATTTTTGGCTGATATAGGATCATCCTTCCCATAGAAATCGTATGGCTTGCACTTTTGGAAAACATCGTAACTGCACCTTCTCGTTTTCTCGGGCACTCTAGCTCCATTCGCCTCGATAAAGATCTCTCCACGATCCTCTCTTTGCTTAAGTTGAACCGGGGTTGGTCCCGAAGTACCTCCAGTTGTAGTCTCTGCTTGAGGCTTCAAATAGGTTGATAATATATCATTGATCGCTTTTGCTACCTCAACTGCTATCATTGCCTGCTTATTACTCTGTATCTCGGGAGGTCGCTCTCCCTCGGGTTGATGCTCTTTATCCGAATCTCGTGATCCCGATTTATCTCTTGGTGGATCACCTTGCTCTTTTTCTTTTCCAGTGCTCATTTCAACTGAAAAAGAAAATCAATTCGTTTAGTAATCACCACCATAATACTCAATATCGTGTATAATCAACTCAATTTATATATCACCATAATACTCAATATGGTTATATATATTCAACTCATTTTGTATGTCACCATAATACTCAATATGGTGTATAATCAACTCAATTTATATATCACCATAATACTCAATATGGTTATATATATTCAACTCATTTTGTATGTCACCATAATACTCAATATGGTTACATAATCAACTCATTGTGATACACCACAGAGGATAGCTACTCGGGACTCTTTGGGACTTCTCTATCTCATTGGTTTAAGTCTAAACCCATCTCAAGGTTTAATTCCCTTAAACCACAGCTCTGATACCAACTTGTAACACCCAGTTTCTTAATTTATAGGATACATTAATTATATTAATCAAACATAACACTATTAGTGGTGTAACCCCAAAATGAGCAACAAGTATACAAAGTTGTTTCAGAAACATAGTTTAAGTCATAACTATTTACATCAAGTATTAACAACTATTATACAAAAACCGGGTTCATTACATATTTCAGAAACCACAACTAAGGTCAAGTTCATGGTCCAAGTCCAAAGTCCATATCCTTTCCAGCTAACCCTCTATGATGTGTTTCCCACGATCTGCACTTCCAGAACCTAACACAATTAACATTAACAAACAATATATGAGCTTTGAGAGCTCTATGAGTAATTAAAGTTTAACTGGACAACAATTGTCCATCATCTCATTCACATCTTTCTCAATAAACCATATTGATCCTTAATATATACTCATAATGAGTTTCGTCCTTCCAAATACTCATAATTGGTATACTCAACCAATTTCAAAACAATTCAAATCATACTCCTTTCTGCAATAAACATTAAAGCCAACACATAATTAATCTATTAATAACTACTCACCTGATGTGGAATCAATATGTGGAACTCCTGCACCTCGTGTACGCTCCTGTCTAGTTTTAGCTGCAACACAACAGCTCAATTTCATTACTCAAGTTAAGAACAATCTTAATCACACTCAATATCCATCATAATCAAGGAATTTGTATCATTAAAGCAAGTTACGATCAAAAGATAGCAACAATATCAAAGTTGTAGCTTTCAATTTCATCACCTTAACACATATAACCCTAGAAATGCAACAATCAACACTTCTTTTGCTTGGGTTCATAGTTAGAACTCTTATACACTAACTAATCCAAACAATTTCACTCTAACTCTAGCTAATTGCAGGTGGTTCATCAAAACCACAAGGAACCATCTCAATTCCAACGATTCAACTGTTAAAACAATATCAAAATAAAAAAGAGTTACCTTTCAAGCTCAAAGTATTAATCTCTAGCTTCAATTCGTGAAAGATAAGCTCTAATCTTGACTTAGAAGGTTTAGAACTGGTTTTCTAGGGTTTGGAGAGGTTTTATACGAAAAGGGTTTTAACCCCAAATGAAGCAAAGTCGTATTTTAAAAACAGATCTTTGCGATTACACGGCCCGTGTAACTTACGGTATGCATTTTGGAGTTTGGTCTTCAGAGCTACACGACCCGTGTCCATTTTACACGACCCGTGATGCACACTTTACACGACCCATGTTTATGTTACACGACCCGTGTAACCTGCGGTATGCTCAACAAATCCAAAGAGATTTCCCACACGACCCGTGTAACTCCTACACGACACGTGTAAACTGCTTTTAGCATTTTTCAATCTCAAACTTCTTCCAAATGAAATTCTAACTACCCAAACTCATGCAATAGCCTAATTAATCTTAATTACACTAAGATTAACTCAAAATCTCAAAAATTTAATAACACGGTATTACAATATATATATATATATATATATATATATATATATATATATATATATATATATATATATATAATTCTAATATATATACATAAAGGAATTTTAAACATTTTAAAGTTAATATTCATCCATCAATTCAATTAAATATTTAATAATTAATTTGAATATTACTCAATTAAACAATTAGACGTTTAAGAAATAAAGCAAATAAGGAAACAAGGCAACTATGGAAACTTGCAACTTTGCAAGGCATGCAAGGGTTGGGAAACCCTAGCCACCAACAGCAACGAAACCCTTTCCAAACCATTCAAATTTCGAAATTAAGGTTTCTAGAGCTCCTAAACCAGGCAAAATTCATAACATCAATTTCAGGAATCAATCTAGCATAAACCCTATGATGTTTGAAAAACAGCATCCAAAGTTCATACAAGTTTCTAGCATAAACCCTCAACAAATAATCATATTATATCTAAAGTGCATACAACCTTTGAACAGATGCTCTGATACCACTATTGTGATTTGATCACAATAACAAAACATTTTGTGCAGCGGAAGATTTAACAAGATCAAATCAAAAGTTCATAACAAAAAACAAGCAAGGATCATACAGTTCATAACCAAGATCATGCAATTCATAGCAATTGCAGCAACTAAAGATGAATAATAAATTATACCTCTGTTTGGATGTGAGGACCCAAACCAGAATCCCTCTAATGATCCATACCCAAGAACACCAGAAGAACAAACAGACAGAACTTCTTCAAGGTTGAAGAACAATATCCAAAACCCTTGAAGGATTAAGGAAATCACTAAAACCCAAAGGAAGGGGAGAGGGAACGAGTTGGCGGCTCAGAGGGGGCCAAAAGATATGCTTAGGGTTTTACCCCTAAGCCTTTATTTATACTAGAGGGCTCCTAGGATTTCAAACTTAAGAAGCCTTCTGGCGGCCGCACCCCCTAGACTTGTTTCTATTAATTAAATATTTAATTAATTACAATCCAGTCCTTCTAATTAATTTCTATAAATTAATTCTAAATTAATTTATCAATTAATTATTGATTCAGTTTCTAATTAATTAATTTATTAATAAATTATTAAACTAATCATTCATTCTCCTTTTCTATTACTGTTTGTTTTTACTGGGTTGCGAGGTCAACCCAAAAGGACCCTGCTATTATTAGAAATATCACCACAAGTTAATGACCTTGGACACTATATATTTCCAACAATAATCTTCTTGACCAGTTGATTCTCTACTTCATTCTGGAACTCTTTGAACACCTCAAAGGTTTCTGACTTATGTTTATTCACATAAACATGTCGTGTCCACTGAAATCATCCGTACATGTCACGAAGTAGTGTTCACTTTGTCTAGTGGCGGATCTGAATGGTCCACAAACATCTATGTGGATAAGTTCCACAGATCTTTGCCTCTTTCACAGTTTCCTATGAATGGCGATTTAGTCATCTTGCCAAGCAAGCAAGACTCGCATATATCATCCGATTTTAAGTCGAATGATTCCAAGTATCCTTCCTACTGGAGCTTGACGATGGAATTATTTTTTATATCGCCAAAACGATAGTGTCATAGACGTGACTTATCGAGAACATTTTCATCAGGATCAACATTCATAGTTATATTATCATTTCTACCAATACAAATAACACTTCATAAATACCATTTTAAAACAAAAACAACCATTTTTATAAACTAAAATGTTCCCATTAGCATTGTGAAAAGCAAATATGAAACCACCCTTGAACAAAGCATAAAATGAAATCTTGTTTCGTGCCATTTCTAGTGAGTAACAACAATTCAATAACCTAATGGAACAACTACTATTCAGCATCAGCTCATAACTCTTGATCCTTGTAACAGTAGTAGTATGTATGTTTCCCATGATCAGGTTGAGCTACCTATGCTGCAACTCCATATTTCCCTTAGACCCCGCATATCAGCGTAAATATGAGTACCACATCCTGTATCAAGGACCCAAGAATAGGAAGTACTGTGTAATTTGATCATAAATATACCTGAGGTGTCACACTCTTTGACCCTATTCTTCTTCAGGTCATCCAGGTAATTTGGGCAGCTACGTTTCAAGTGTCCCTTCTACTGGCAGTAAAAGTAGATAGCCTCATTCGGATCGCTGGTAGGGGCTATATCAGAATCAGCTTTTCTCATAAAGCTTTGGTAACCCTTGGCCTTTCCTTTTCCCTTGGGATGAGAACCTTTCTTCTGTTTGACTCCACAATGATGAATGGCTAAGATATGAGCAGGGGAGTTAATGCCACGAGCCTACCTCATGGTGGCTTCAGCATTCCGTGCAACTCCATCAGGGTCTTATCCATGTTGTTCATATTATAGCTCATGATGAACAAGAAAGCGAGTTCAACACCATATCAATAGCTAACTCCATAAGCAATTGGACACCAAGATTTTCCAGCCTGTCCGTATACGACTTCATTTTCTAAACATGCGTACATACAAACACTTCGTCTTGCAATTTTTAAGCTATCAAGGACTTGATGATCTCAAATCGTTCTTTCATTGCCTGCTCTTGGAATATTTCCTTGAGCTGCAGATTGATGTCGTACGCCCTAGCATTCTCAAAGCCCTTTTGGAGGTGAGAGGACATGGTCGCGAACATCAGGAAAGCAACTTTAGTTGAGTCATCATGGTTGGAAATAGTGTCCAAGGTCATTAACTTGTGGTGATGTTTCTAATAATAGCAGGGTCCTTTTGGGTTGCCCTTATGACCCAGTAAAACAAACAATAGCAGAAAATGTAGAGGAATTATCTCTAATTCATGACAGAGATGTCGTGGATCATGGATCAAATGGTAAATTAACTATACAGAACCCATGTGATGCCCAGCTCAAGATACGTGTGAGAATCCCGAGTGTGACATCATCCCCAACTATATCCTTAACTGACGTGCCGGTTAACCACGCAACTCCACCAGCAAATCATAAAGAGAATGTGCGTTTCTCATGGGTAGCATAAAATTCAAATTTATTTATAATTAGCATGGGACTTTTATTTTAATACTTTAAGTTCATGCTTTTAACTTGGAAACATTGCCTATCAAACCCTTTCGGTAACTCCACTTTGGAAAACTATGTTGGGCAGTGAGGGTGGAAAACTGTGTTAGGCAAACAACTCTAACCCTAGAGAGGGAAGAGATTTCGTAAAAGGGAGGAGGGAGGAGGGTATTTTGTAGCTCAATAAGAGGCTTGGGATGCCTTAGGGTTTGGCCCCCAGGCCTCTATTTATACTAGAGGGCTCCTATGGTTTCAAACTTCAAGAGCTTTCTTGCAGCCGTCCCCTAGACTTGTCTAAATTAATTCAACCTTTAATTAATTACAATCCAATCTTTGTAATTAATTTCTATAAATTAATTCCAAATTAATTTACCAAATAATTAATGATTCAGTTTCTAATTAATTTATTTCTTAATAAATTAATAAACTAATCATTCCGTCTTATTTTCTGTCACTGTTTGTTTTTTTGGGTCATGAGGGCAACCCAAAAGGACCCTGCCATTATTACAAATATTATCAATAATTAATGACCTTGGACACCATTTCCATCACCTTTGTGGCTTGTGAGTGCCTTAGTAGTTGGAGCGTGCGTAAGTGGCTGGAGTGAACCTTTATAGCTGGTGAGTGCCTTAGTGGCTGGAGTGTCCCTAAGTGGTTGGAGTGAGCCTGTGTAATTGGTGAGTGCCTTAGTGGTTAAAGTGTTCCTAACTGGATTGAATGAGCCTTAGTGGCTGGTGAGTGCCTTAATGGCTGGAGTGAGCCTTTGTGGCTGGTGAGCAACTTAGTGGCTGGAGTGTGCTTTAGTGGTTGGGAGTCTATATGTATGGGAAGTTCCTGTGTGGCTGAGATACAAGTGACTGGGTGGCTAGGGTGTAGTTCATGCACAATTGAATTATTAGAATGAGTACAAGCTTGTGTGTTGACTAATTAATATAATGGATAATGGATTGGTGTTGCGTATTATATGTATGGGGTGTCTTGTATTATATTATGTTGCTATTATGGTTGTGCTAAAGAGATTCATATATAAAGTTGTTCACTAATCTTTATAGCTTTCATTTTTTGTGATGGTGCGTGTATAGGATCTAGCAGTTCAGGAGAGTTGAGACAGCACGAGAGAGATAGAGTCTGAAGAACTCTATATGATTTTATAGTTGACACAAAGTGCCACACTCGATCATGAGATGTACTTATGTATAAGTATGATATTTTTATACAACTTGTATTCCGCTTGTTTAATATGAATGTATACCACTTTTATTTTGTGAAATGTTTTTGGTGCATATCTTATTAGAAATTCGGACGTTACAAACCCTTGCTTCCCATTCATCTTATACATTTAAATTCGATGAATCAGAAACTACTTTTGAATTTTCATTTTTGAAACACGTTTTTTTAAAGAGATTAGAACTGAATAGTTAGGGTTGGATATGTAAGTATGTGATTGTTATACTCTATTTATGCACCAAAAGGAATGATTTTTTTATATAAGATAGTCTTAAATTATTTTATCTAGATAACATACAAACATCCAATAATAAGTTCGCACGCAGAAATGAAGATAATGTTAGATTTGCTAACTTCCAAATACGTTAAATACAAAATTACATAATAAAATATCTTATAAATACGTGAAATACAATACTACATAATGAAATATTTTACAAATACATAAACTACAATAATAGATATTGAAATATTTTACAAATGCACTAAAACATACCGGAAATGCATCAAAAATGCCGAAAATAAAACACACACTAAATTGTAGTTAGTTTCTATTAAACTTTGACATTTGAAAGCATTTCATATTTTCTTCATGAAGCGACAAGGTCTCCTTTTGTAGCAGTGTTCTCAAATACACAAGTTGCATCCTCATCATCTCCCTTTCATCCATTTTTTCTCCTTTTATTTATTTGAGTCGTGTACTTTTTTTTCATGACACCAACTTTGATGTCTCTAGTAAGGCTCATTGCATAAAGTTTGCAACAATTTCATTAGAAGCCTTACCTTTACCTTTCCTTTTAGCCACATCTATACCCTTTGGATGTTTAATTCTTGAACCATCACTAATAGGTGTTTCTAGGTTGGAAGGGACAAAATACTCCCTTTCTATAGTAGTCATTAATCTTTTTGTGCTACCATTACTTTCTTCATTACACACTTCACATTTGGGATGTGAACGTGTTGTATTACGATCTAGTTGCAAAGCCTATTTTGATGTTTATACATAACCTCATTGCAAATAAATAGTGCATTAAACTTGTTCTCACCTACCTCACAAATTTTATGAGCTTCATGTTAAACATCTATGATACTCATTCCACTTCTTTTTATTCTATATGCTTCTTTGTATACACTAACCAATTTGTCGCCAACATTAAAGCAAACTCTTAATCAGTATCCTATTTATCGTTTCTTTGTTTCTTTACAATATTTTATGAGATTTTGAGTATATTCGATAATAGGAAATTGATTATGACTTGAGAAATACTGAGAGTTTTCGTAGCCTTCAAACTTTGGAGAATCTTGAGAATCATCAACATTTAAAATGGCATTAGGATACGAAGAATCAATGATAGCAAATACATTAACAAAATATATCAGAAATGAAAAGTTAAGATTGAATATGAAATATATCAATATTATACTCTATTAATAGAGAAAAAACTTATAATTTTTAATATTTTTTTAAAATATAAATTCAATTGAGATACTATTGAATTTTTAAGATATTATAAATTATCCAAGATATATACATATCAACCAATCATAAAAACCACATGGAATAAAAAATAAAAAATTAGGTAAATAAATGTATGAGCAGAATCGCATGGACAACCTAGACCACATGAGATTATGCATTTTTTTATTAAATCTCCTATGAGCGGATCGTTGCCAACACCCTAAGGCCTAGCGGTGTTGGCTCTCACAAACTCTCAATTTTTCCTTATAACATCGACATCCAGTCAACACCCCTCACTCCTCCCATCACCCATGGAAATGGTTACCTTTCACTTTTCTTTGATTTTGGTACAATTAATTAAGCTTAATGTACAAGCCACATGGCTTGGTTTTGGTTTCCTCGCGCGACGCCATCTGCTCTTGTAGGGAGAAAAGTGAGAGGTGCTCCTGGTAGGGGGCGATGTTCCCCGTAAGTAAAGTGAAAGCTCACACTCTTCCTTGCACCTACACTGGGTCGCCTAATGGGGGGTAGTATTAGACCCCACACTTTCGTCCTATTAAATTTGATGCCAACATTTACTTATATCGACTATACTACTTTGCATTCAATCAAAAAGTGTTGTCATCGTGCCAGTTTCCTGTTATTTTATCTAGGAAATACTTATCCCCTTACATTATCATGTCATTTTCATTTATAGTTATTATGTAAATTTAAACATATAAAATAATAGTTACAATAAATTTAAACAAAAATCACATTATTAAACTTAAATAAAAGTTATATTTAGCTTTATATTTTTGAAGAAATTTTCTTTTCAACGTTGACATCGCTTCAACGTCCTCCAATGGAACATCCTTTTTACCATTAGTCATGCTCGTGTTGTGGTTGACAATGTTGGAGTTCAGAAGCCTGAAATTATTGTTGTTGGAAGGTTTTTGTTTAGAATGAGATTGATTGTTGATAAGGGATAGATTGAAAGAGTTGTTGGAAAAAGTCTTGATGTTGAATTGGAGAACATTGTAACATACTTATGAAGCTATCATTCGGTGAATTGATATTGGAGAATTGTTGAGGTGTTGTGTTCAACGCGAACGGACCGTTTCGGTTTGAGTTAGGTGCTGGTATATTTGGGTTTGGATCCATGGTTTGAGTAAAAAAGTGGATGAGAAAAAATAAGATTTAGAGAGTACATAATGAAAAATTGTAAAAACAATGGTAAATTGCACCATCTGAGTGGCCCACATCAACCCATCCTAATGTCCATGTAGGAAGGGAATTGCGGAACACTAGAGATATTTGGGCGTGTGAATTATTGAACCCTAGACCTCTTGTGTAGAATTCAGCACCTCAATGAACTAGGCTCTCATCGCAATGACTAGAATGAAAGATTGGAGTGTTGAACTAATGTGGTCAATTGGTAAGTATTTATAGATAATATATACAATAATTTGAATATATATATATATATATATATATATATATATATATATATATATATATATATATATATATATATATATATATATATATATATATATATATATATATATATATATATATATATATATATATATATATATATATAGGAGGGTTCATTATAGAACCAAATAACAGTAACAACCCCTAACCATAAAACCTTCATTATAACTCTTGGATCATTATATTAATGGATTAGATTAAAAGGGATGTACTAAGAAATTATGCAAGGGCATATTGGGTTTTTACACATCCCTAAAATATAATAGCATCAAATTGTTGGAAAACATGTTCATGTTACGAGGTTTTAAAACATTGAGTTGCAACGGAAGCAAGATCATGAACACGATTCGTTTCCAAGAGGATAATACTACATTCTTGAAGAGATAAAATGAAAACAACCACAGAGAAGGATCAAAATCACAGCCTTCAAAGACTTGTAATGAAGCTTGATGAGGATGATGTTGATGATGATGAGGAACCAAGATAGGTTCCCTCTAAAGCTTGTCACCACAAGTATGAAGACACAAGGATGTTAGTCTCTTTTTTCTTGCAAATACACCCACCTAAGCACCTCTATGAAAAATATGATTTTTGCATGCTCAAGGAGGAAAGAAGTGATATGTTTTTCACTATGTTTCGACAACTTACAATGGTGGTAGTTCTTTCTAGCTCAATGTTCAAATGGAAGAAACAACATGCAAGAAAGAGACCACTTCTATTTATCTATGTCCCAAAAAGAAGACCCTATGCACATGTTCCTTTCTTGGTCAAATCAAAGAAATGTTCCAAGTGAATTGCTTGGGTTTAGAAAGATTCCAACACCCTCCCTAGGGTTAGGGCCGACCATAAGCTTGGGAGAAGTGAGAGAGAGAGAGAGAGAGAGAGAGCTTTTCTCTTTAGTTTATATTTTATAAACTTATCTTATAAAATATAAAACCTAATTTTGCTAAATAAGTTTCTAGACTTCTAAATATAAATTTAAACTCTTTAAAATGTATAATATCATATGTCTAAATATATATTTCAACATTATGAAATATATATATATATATATATATATAGAATCAGGATCGGGTGAGGACTCTTCTTAATAAAATGGATCATAGTACTATATCGGAGAAAAAAAGATTAAAAAAAACCTTTTGGATCATTATTTTTTTATAATGAAATAATGATCCAAAATAAAAACAGAAAAATTGGATCATTATGTTTTTCAATGATGCAATTTTTTTTTCAAATTTTTTTGATAATGATATAGTACTATTCTCGATTTTATGATTTGTATTTTTTTATATTTTTTTCAACTTTTTTAAGGTGTCCTCGCAAGTCCTCACCGAAAAAAGAGTCCTCACAGGAACCGGACCCTATATATATATATATATATATATATATATATATATATATATATATATATATATATATATATATATATATATATATATATAACATATATATATTATTTTTATTTAATTTAACATTTAAATTAAACAAGGAGTCTTAATAAACTTATTTAAACCATTTGACATTCAAATGATATTACCACCATATTTATGTAATTAATATCATATAAATTATAAATCATCTTGTTAATTTTAGAATGCTTATCATTTTTTCCAAAATAATAATTCTCCAAAATAAATTGCAAGCATTAGATCCTTTATGATTAACAAGATTCAACATATAAGATGATCAAATTGGTGTCTAACTTGTTATTGGCGTGACCCAATAGGAACATGTGTTATCAGTAATATCATTATATGATCATCCTTGGGCATATAGAACTAACACAGATATTACGGTGATTTTATTTATTCCACTGTTGAAACATATGTTCATCTATAAACATATGTTCATAAATGAACAGCGTTCATATATAAAGACATGTATGTAGAGAAAAAATTAACGATATGATTGAAACCATTATGGGAAACTATGTTTATCAATGAACATAAATGTTCATAAATGAACAGTACTATACGTGAATGAGCATATTTTCTCATATGTTCATAGATAAACATATGTTCATCTATGAGCATATGGTGTTCATCTATGAACATATTTTCTCTCTGCATACATATCTTTATATTTGAACGTTTTTTACCTATGAACATAGATGCTCATATGTTCATATATGTTTCAACAGTGGAATTAATAAAGTCACGAAATATTTGATACTCCTATATTTTAGGGATTTCATTTGGTTGTTATATTTTTTACCATCATACCCTTTTTAGTGTATTCTAGTCTTATGGCTACGAATTTGGTTTTGTAGTTAGGTGATTTTTTTGGTTTTGTATTGAACCTACCATATATATATATATATATATATATATATATATATATATATATATATATATATATATATATATATATATATATATATATATATATATATATATATATATATATATATATATAGGATCATGTGAAAACTAAATATTTTGTGTGAAACGTGAGAACTATCTTTGGCGATTAGATATATCTCTATCATTCACGGTTGTTTGAAATCCCGATCAACTATAGGGATAGATTTGTCTTTTATTATTTTTTAATTAAGTAAACTCTAATCACATCCCATGAAATAAGGAAAACGTATTATGGTTTGTTTTACTTGGTCAAATACATTCAGTTTCTCTATATATTTGTATCTTTATAACGTAGTTTTGATATTCTTATTCAAGATCATATTTCTGTTCGTCATATTCCTATTTTTTAACAGCGAAATTTCTCACTCGATAGGGAAATCTGAAAACGAAGAAGAAGATAACAATTTTCATGCACCGTCAATTAAGTGTCGTCCTACTCGGAAGTGTGGTACATGTGGTGAGATTGGATTCCACGATTCGCGTAATTATCCAAAGAAGAAGAGAATTAATAAAGAGAAGTTAAATGGTATATGATTTTATGAACTAGTTTATGAAGTTTATTTTCAAGATTTTGAGTTTTGTATTATCGATGTCGTTGTTTATATATTTAAGATGTTTCATGATTTTTTTAAGTATCAAATGAAGGATGGTTGCTTTTGTGTTTATTTATTTTGTGTTTATTTATTTTAAGTTTTATGGATTATAGATGGTGATACATGCATTTTTTCCTTCTGTTGAAAATAGTGACGACTTTCTATTAGGAACACACACCAATCGAAATCAATCCATTACTATATTTTATATTAGTTTTTTTTGATGAATGATATTTCTGGATGATCCTCTCATATATTGTCCTCCATACTAACTCGAATTAACTTTTGACAATTTGTATGAATATTTGTTGAACATTTGAGAATATGTTTGGAGAAACTTTCATTTTTTATATTGTTTGATAGATTGTTTTATTATTGTACAGTTTATTAAGTTAATAATATTCATCTATGAATAATGTTTGGAACACATATCTTCTAAATTAATTAATTTGCACTAGTGTTCTCCCTATGAACTGGGCTTTGCACATATTCATCTTTGTTAAAATTTGTTTTTTAAAAATTTTTAATATTCGTATATGAATCAACATATTAACACATGTCTAAAATATTTTTTTTTAAGATTTAGTATTCGTTATTTTATTATTGCACAACAGTGTTGTATATTTAATTAATATAAGTAATATATGAATTATGGTTCTCCCCTATCATATGGTTTCGTGTGAATTGTGATTGTAATTAATATATAGACATTAATATAATAGACTCTCGTTCTTTATTGGTAAAATGATAATATTGGCTGCATTTAATGTACATGTAGTGACTCCTTCAAACTGTGTCCCCCTTTAATTTCGACCTTTTGCTTTCTTCTATTATGCTATAAAAAGGTATAATGTAGTGCGTTAAAATTTGTCAAAAGCTATTTGAATTCAAATACTGTCGAAGATGAAGGGAAAGGATCTTGAAGCTATGGTGAATATTTTGATCGAGCAAGCGGAGACTAACAGGAAGATGATGATGTTTTTCAAAAAAAATGGAAAAGGATTATGATATGAAGAAAGCAATGTATGAACGAATGGATAACACGCCAAGGTTTATGAACTTTTATCGAGGTCAAAAGTTTATCGATGAGGTGAGAATTCGTCATGTAAATCTAATTGGCATTGTTTATGATATTCATGAACAGTTTATGAAGGAGATTGAGGAGCTGAAGGACATCAAGAACGGTATAGAGTATGAGTGTCCGTATGAGAATGAGTAATTATGTTAGAAGTATTTTGTAAGTTGTAAAACTTTTTTGAGTTAAATGTTTTTTGTTTTGATTTGGTGTGAAAACAATGTCGTATTTATGTGATGGATATGGTTATATTTCGATATTTAAATCAATATAATATAGTTTTTTTAGTATATACTTATATTTAGAAATTTATATTCGATAATGTATTACATGTTTTTAGATGACGTATATGACAATTCAATGCAAAGTCTTGATTACGAATAGAACATTTTCGGCTAATTATGACATGAGATGTTTAATAATTTATTTAGGCGCCAAAACGAATCGTGTTCCCAGAAAACGAATTAATTCACGCGTTCCAAGTCATCATATAACCCTATTCAAACCCTATAAAATTAGATCGGCTATATTTACTTTGAAAAAAAAACCCTAACTAACTATAAATAACATTTAAAATCAAACCTTTTCACATTACTCGATATGATAACCATATTGCAAATCTCTCTGACACATCACTAATGGCGTCTGGTTCATCGAACAAACCTTTTCTAAAATCTCTTATTAGAAAGATGGAACTCGAAGAAGAATTGAAATGTTATGGAAAAGAGTATGTTTGGGCAAACCAAACAAGGGATCTGAATGAACAAGAAATCAAAGATCAAGATGATCTACTAGATCACATCCCTCTGATCCCGCCAACCCCTTCTAGTAAACAGCGAAAAGATGTTTTGCAAAGGATTCGACGAAGAAATCATGAAATCAGGGAAGTCTTAACAGATTTGATCAACAAATTGGTGAATAAGATGAACGAAATTGAACGTATGATTAAAGAAGCGGAGTAAGATGAAGTTTGGATAAAAGTATACTTCTATTTGAAGTTTGAAGATGTAATCAAAGGTTATATTGAATATAACATACTTGTATTTTGTTTAAATGATACTACTCTTGATTTGAATATTCCTTATCATATTTTTATATACGTTATTTTGGTGATATGTATATCAAATTTCTGCATTGTTTGATGCATGCTATCATTGTGCATATATGTATGAATGTTGAATAAACTCTTTATTTTGAATATCACATTTTTTTTTCAGAATTCAATCAATAAACAAAAAAACAACTATTCATATCTAGACTTAAACATTAGGAAATCGTTCAATGTTTCAACTTGATTTGACATCAACATCTTGACCTGTTCTATCTGAGAATGTACATCCTTCATTGTCTCGATCTCGCTGTTGATGTATTCAATAAGCTCTTTGTAGAAGTCTTTTAGATAGAAGGGAGGCATTAATTATTGATTCTTCAACAGGAAAGATTGAACAATCATTCGTGATTCCATATGGCATCGTAATGATACCATATGGAGTTTTTCTTCGTAAATCATATCCCTTCTGCTCCTCTCGTAATCCCTTGCATATGAACGAACTCGACCAGCATTATCAACAGTATCTTGATACATGGAATACGGGAAAAGTGGAGGATAAGAATTCCTGATATGGATAATAAACAAGAAACGGGATGAAATTTGGTAACCGTATCTAATCAACTGATATGGAGGCTATTTATATTTCTAATAAGGATTTTAAAAACGCCGTGAAATTGTAAAATCAAGGAACGCTAAATGTATATAACGGATCATATATAATAAATGAAGTAATCAATTATAACAACCACATATTTACCAAAGAATATATTCTAATAAATTCAAAAAATAAACCACGGCTAATAATAATTTTAGGTGTTTTAAAAAAATTTGTAATACACAAGCAGTCAATAATCACTGTTCCGAACGTGACATATATATGAAGTCACAATTACATTCAATAACGATTTGAAGACAAGGAATTGATTGCATGAAAGAACAAATTTAGAGAGGCGCTTGTGCTTAACTTGAAAAAATCATGGGATGTTTCTGCACCATCACTATTTTTGTTACTGTGTTTAACTCGTTTTCTCTCTTTTTGATTAGGTATGTGATTTTGTGATTCTTTATTTGTTGTTGTTTCATGATAGTCACTACCCTTTTTCGTCTTCTTTCCATTTGTTTCATTAACATGTAACCCTGCTAGACCTTGAACAATTTTCTCTATAGAACCTGATACTAACACATTGATAAAACATAATAAATGACATTTGATGATATGAAATTTTATATAACATATTATTTTTGTATAACACCTTAACATAGACATATTATAACATTGTTGACATATAAACATTATAATCTTAGTGTAGAACCCTAGTTCATGGTGAGAATACTTGTTCTTGGGGAGAACACTTGTTCATGGGAGAATCATATTTAATGTCATGTCTCACATTCTAAAATGAATAATGTTTGCATATGAATAAAGATTGATTCAGATATGAATAATAAAAACTTAATAAATTCATTAAAATAGTTCACAATAGAATGTATGAATATTTGAATACATTAAAATTGGTATTAAGATAATTCACATCAGAATATATAAATTTTAAAAAGTTATCAAACTGTATATAAATAAAACCATCTATCAAACTATATAACACATGAAAGTTTTTCCAAACAAATTATCTATTGTTTAACAAATCTTCAAACAGGTTGTATCAAGTTAATTCTAGTAAGAATGGAGGTAAATATATGCTTTGCTCATCCAACATATAATTCATTATTAGACTAATACAAAACATAGAATTGAAGAAAATCGATTGATGCGTGTTCCTCATAGAAATATGACATTATTGTCAACAGGAGCAAGAATGTATGTATCAGCATTTATAGTACATAACACAACAATAAAATAGAAAAACACAATAAATATCATCAACGAATCAAGCAGGTTGTAATACATATTCAAAAAACTTGTACCTTCAAATATTACATAACGAACGGTTTGAAATATCAAGAATGTAATGGAACATGTTAGGATATGTTATAACCATCGAAGAACATAATCATAACCATATTAAACATGTTTTTTTCGTGTTCAATCAAGAACATCTCAGCATCGTATATTTTTTAACATCCAAGATGGTACTTCATGTTTATTCATATTAATAACAAACAATACAGGAATATGTTTATTACTTTAGTCAAGAATATCAAAGTATAATCATAAATATATCATATCGGATATACGGAGTTTAAATCGTGAAATGTTCGATTAAAAAAACTTAAAAAAATATTTTTTATATTGATTTCGTAGATGTTTGGTAAGCAGCTTCATTACAGATATACTAGATCAAGAACATTGCAGCATCAAGAATTATATTTTTATGTAGTTTCAAACATGATAAACAATCAAACTAACATGTTTTCTTAGGTGGGTTGACGAAATCATATTCATCGTCTTCAAGTATAATTGTAGTGGAAACGTTGTTTCTAAACATTATTCCAAACCCTTCAATTTGTTTGTTTGCAGAACTATTTTGTATATTCATATTGTTAGTTGATTTTGAGTTTATATGCAGTGAATATTTGTTTGAAAAATTTGTATAATTTTTGTTTATATCTTTCGCGGTTAATTAAAAGTTTTTGAATTTAGTTTGTTTTTTATTGAATTTACACCGATTTCGATATTATGATTACGAAGTAACCGCTACTTTATCGGTTTCTATATTAATATAGGTCTAAATTGACTGACTTACCCTTCTGTGTTTAGTTATTATGGATTTAAGATTTTTTTACTTACGGAAAATCAGGATTAATCATTGTCATCGATATATACCATCTAAATGTCAAAGATAGTTCTCATGGTTCACACAAAATACTTAGTTCTTATTTGAACCTAAGCATATATATATAGGGAAAAGTGAATATACTGCTGTTATGTATATAAGCTTGCGTACTAAACCCTCAATAAAACGTCGGTTTACATGTATATCGATTATTTTTTTATCCCGTGTTCTTTCTTTATTGAATTTTTCTTCGACTCAACAATTTCTTAATCCCAATCATGTCTTCTGTCTTCAATGATTCTTTCTTCTTCCTTCAGACCTGTAGGAAGTCGTATCGGGACTAAAGAATCGTTGAATGAGGAAGACATGATCGAGATTAAATAATTGCCGAGTCGAACATATAATCAAGGAAGAAAGAATACAAGAATAGGAAAATAAGTGATATATATGTAATACGACGTCATATCGGAGGTTTAATACGCAAGCATACATAACAACAGTATATTCACTTTTCCCATATATATATATATATATATATATATATATATATATATATATATATATATATATATATATATATATATATATATATATATATATATATATATATATATATATATATATATATATATATATATATATATATATATATTTATTTATATATATATATATATACATATATACATATATATATATATATATATATATATATATATATATATATATATATATATATATATATATATATATATATATATATATATATATTGAATAATGTTTTTATGTTTTTATGTGACCATCACTGAAATAAGTCGAAATGTTTTTATTAACAGTTTATTTCAGATTGCATAAATTCGAGATCAACCAAACCGGAGAAAATGACGCTATGTACCAAAGAGCAAAAATGTCACCCAGCGACAGAAATCGCGACCCAACAGCTCATGTGTCGCGAAATGAAGAAAATCAAAACAAAAGAAGAAAAAGGCTGTAACAGTGTAGATCGCGACCCGATCCAACCCAGATCGCGACCCGATCTAAGTGACAAACACGTGACGCTTTGCTGACCAAGGATCGCGAGCCTATGGCAACCCGACGAGATCGCGACCCGATCTTCCATCGATCGCGACCCGACCTAGATCGCGACCCGATCATTTATCCCATCGCGACCCGATCTCAGCGACCAACTCCACCGAGTCGGGTAGTGGCCAGCACAAAAGCAGGGAACAACTTGAGATCACGACCCGATCTTCCATCGATCGCGACCCGACCTAGATCGCGACCCGATCTTTATCCCATCGCGACCCGATCTCAGCGACCAACTCCACCGAGACGGGTAGTGGCCAGCACAAAAGCGGGAACCACTCGAGATCGCGACCCGATCCCATAAAGATCGCGACCCGATCTCCGCTGGAACAGACTATAAATAGATGCTTCATCTTGCTGATTTCTACACAACATATACAACATATTCTTACTATCCTCAAGCATACTCACGACCAGAAGCCTCTAAATTCTATAATCTCTGCATTTGGCAACGAGGATCAAACCGAAAAACCGCAAGAAACAAAACCTCCACCCGACACCAAACCTCAAACCTCCAAACAACCCTTACCCGACACCAAACTCCAAACCTCTAAACAACCCTTACCCGACACCAAAAATCACCAAAACCTCATCTCACCGTGAAGAACAAGAAATCGACATATCAAGAAAAACGCTATCTTCCGCAACTATCGATAAGTTCTTTTAAAATTATCCGTGTCGTTATTGATTTATTTAAACTGTAATAAATCAACTGTACCAAACCTCCAATACACCCGAATTGAACCGTGACAACGAAAACATATGTGGACTGTATTTAACCGAGACATCTAACTTCTAACTTCTAACTTCTAACCTTTTTATTTATTGTAAAAACACGTTATCGTTGATAATGGCGTTTATTACATCTAACTTCTAACTTCTAACTTCTAACCTTTTTACTTATTGTAAAAACACGTTATCGTTGATAATGGAGTTTATTACATTTAACCTTTAACTTCTAACTTTTACTTTATTTACCGCTTTCTGTCTATTTAAATACTGTCTAGTTTAGATTTACCGCTTTATTTTATTCCGCAACTCTAATTTATTCCGCATAATATAGATTTAATACATATCTGTCACACGGTAATAGGCTTAAAAACCTTGTTCGTGGAGATCAGTTATCGTATTTTTTAACAATTGGTATCAGAGATCGTGTGATTTACTCTGAAATTTTTGTCGAAAACTTTTGGTTAGCGTTTTATTCTAAAACCTTCCATTTGTGTTTCTTTAAAAATTTCATTTTAATATCACTTGTTCTAAATCCTAACAACAAAAAAAATTAAAAAAAATTTAAAAAAAAAATAATTAAAAAATTATATACTATTTTTCAACAATTGGTTTCAGAGCTCGTGTGATTTAATCTGAAATTTTTGTCGTGAACTGTTGTGTAGCGTTTTTATAAACCACCAATAAGTTTCCTTTAAAAATTTCATCTTAATATCACTTGTTCAACAAAAAAAAAAATTAAAAAAAAAAAAAAAAAAAAACATTTAAAAAAAAAAAAATTCCTTGTGTGATTTATTTTGAATTTTTGTCGAAAACTTTTGTGTAGCGTTTTTATAAACCACCAATTAGTTTTCTTTAAAAATTTCATTTTAACATCACATTTTCGTTAACATAAAAAATGTCTTCCGCAAACTACTCAAACATAAATTCTGTATCTATTGCTAACAGTATAGGTTCAGGTACTCGAGCACCCATTCTTATTCCCGAAGAATATAAATCATGGAAAAATCATTCACAACCATCTCAACAGAAACAAACTCAAACATCTGAAAGACCACCTGTTAAGAGCCAAAAGGCTGACAATAACGATGATGATGATGACGTAATCATTTGTCACAAATGCAAAGGACTAAATCATTATGCCCGAGATTGTCGAGCCAAAGTCAAAGTCAAAGACTCAGCCTATTATGCTCACAAAGCCGAAGAGCTGAAGAAACAAGAACAGAAAGCAAAGCAAAAAGCTTTGATGGCATTCCACGAACCTAGCGTGGAATACTGGCCAACTTCTGATGATGAAACCGACACTGAACCCGCTCAATCAAACTTCTGCTTCATGGCTGACAACGAACCAACCACAAGAGCTCCATATGTCATCGATCAGGTATGGTCTATGATCTCAGATCTCGGTCTTTCAAAAACACCATTTGAGTCCCACATGACTAAGATTGAGAACAGTCTAAAAGCTGATCTCAGACTATATCATGACACAATAGTCAAATCTGATATCTACAAATCTGAATTACAAACCTTGCAACTCAGATTTGGAGAATCCACAAGGACTAGAGACAAACTTGAAAGAGACATTGAACGAAAATCTGAAGAAAATAATCACATCCTAGAACAATTAAATGAAGCTCTAAAACAAAAAAGGGACTTAGAAATAAAAAATCAATCTGTTATTTCATCTGAAATAAAAGATACCTTAGAAAAGGAAGTCCTTCAGTTAAAACAAAAAATTCAAGATTTAACTGACAACAACACTAGTTTAATCCTAAAACTAGATGATTCTTCAAAGCAAATCAAATTTCTTGAATCCGAAAATCAAAGATTTCAAGGAAAACTGGATTCTATCAATATTGCCAGAAAATTGAGTGATGATGTTTTCACTAAAGCAAATAACTTAGGAACTGGCAAAATTGATACGAATTATAAACCTGGAATTGGAAGAGAATCCTTTGAAAATGAAGAGACTGAAAAGAAAAATGGGACAATGAGTGAAAACTCTAAACCACCTCAACCAGATTTTTTCTCATCTGCCAATGAGGACGATTCAGATGATGAAACAGTTATCAACTGTAGCCCAGATGATACTGCTTTCACTGTTTCCAAAAAGTCTTTCAAAAGAGTCTTAAAATCTGAATCAGACTCTGCTAGTTCAGTAACTCATCAATTGAGATCTACTAAACTAACATTAAATGATGGCACAATCAAACTTGAACATTTCTTAAATGGAGAAAATTCTGATTATCAAAATGGTAGTACTTCTGCTCCAACTGTCTTTCCCTCTTTAAACTCAACCTTTATTGGAAAGAACAATTTGGGACAAAAGTATTCAAAGAAACAACAGACAAATAAACAAACCATTCAAGCTGTCTGTAAACCAAAAGAACAAAGCAGGCCCATTGTTTTCAAAGAAAAACCTTTAAAACCGTTTCAAAAACCGATTCAAAGTCACTTTCAAAAGATAAACTTCAATCTCTCAAGGAACTTTCAGAAACCATCATTTCACCAAATTCCATTCCATCATCAAAGCGTTTTCCAAAATCATCAAAATCCCAGATACAAAGGATGGTCATCAAACAGAACTTCACATATAGGATACTTTTCACAAAATCAGAAATCGTTTCAAATGACAGGTTTTCAAAAACAAATCTCACTTTGGGAAAACCTAATAAATCAACTTAAACCTCAACCGTTCCGTCCAATCAACAAATATTACAATAATTCCAAATTATCAAAAACCATTAACAAATCAGGACCCACCATGGTTTGGGTACCTAAAATTTCTGTCTAATTGCAGGCATTTTGTGCTGGAGAGCCCAAGGATGGCACATGGTATATCGATAGTGGCTGCTCCAAGCATATGACAGGAAACCAAAGCTTTCTACGAGACTTCAAACCCACAGAATCCAAACAAGATGTGACTTTTGGAAATAATATGACTGCAAGAATCAAAGGTTATGGAAACATAACAAATGGTCACTTCACCATCAAGAAAGTAGCCTACGTTGACGGCCTGAAACACAACCTAATCAGCGTATCACAACTTTGTGACAACAATCATGAAGTTCTTTTCACCAAACAGCGAAGCATAATCACGGATGCCAAGACCAAAGCCATTCTAGTCAATTCTGATCGTCTAGGCAACATGTATCCACTAGATATGGACCTCATCTATGGAAAACCAGACATCTGTCTCTTATCCAAAGCTTCAGCTGATATTAGCTGGTTGTGGCATCGTCGTCTTTCCCATCTCAATTTCGGCTACATCAACAAGTTGATTGCAAATGATCTTGTTCGCGGACTGCCGCTTCTGAAACTTGATAATGAAACTCTTTGTGCAGCTTGTGAAGGAGGAAAACTGTCCAAATCCTCTCATAAAAGCATTTCTGAATCTAGTGTATCCGAACCACTAGAATTACTGCACATTGATCTTTGCGGCCCTGCAAAAACCCAAAGCATAAAAGGGAAGAAATACATCCTTGTTATTATTGATGATTACTCACGCTTTACTTGGGTTTTCTTTTTAAGGCTAAAATCAGAAGCACCTGAAGAAATAATCAACTTCATCAAACAGATTGAATTAAAACTCAAACGACCAGTTCGAAGAATCCGAAGTGACAATGGTTTAGAGTTCAAAAACATAACTCTAGACTCATTTCTCAAAAACAAAGGCATCGAACACAACTTCTCAGCCCCTTACACTCCTCAACAAAACGGCGTTGTTGAAAGAAAGAACCGAACTCTGTGCGAAGCTGCAAGATCAATGCTCATCTTTGCTGATCTGCCACAATACTTCTGGGCAGAAGCAATAGCCACAGCTTGCTATACTCAAAATCGTTCTTTAATCCATAAACAACTTCATAAAACACCATATGAAGTCATTAACAACCGAAAACCAAACATCAAATTCTTTCATATTTTTGGTTGTCGATGCTTCATAAAGAATAACAAAGATCACCTCTCAAAATTTGAATCAAGATCAGACGAAGGAATTTTCCTTGGTTACTCTTTTACCTCAGCTGCTTATCGAGTACTGAACAAACGTACTAGAGTAATTGAAGAAAGTACCGATATTCATTTCGATGAATTTTATGTCAGGAAATTGGATCGTAAACATTTTGGCTCTAAAATGATCGATAATATTTTTCAAAATCCAATTCAACAAATGCCTTCTACGGACATAGAAATTGATCTTGATTTACTTTTTGAACAACCCAAAACCGCTTATAGTTCTGAATTTCTAACATCTTCTACAATTCCTACAGGAACCTCCGATGCAGAAACCTCACAATCAAACCAAGAAAATGCAGATCAAGTCGAGGGGGAATTACCAACACTAAATCCTTCTTTGAACACTCCCAATCCACCTGTTCAAAATGATCCCAGTGCATCATCTATGGGGGAACCTTCTTTACCTCATTCTCACCCTATAATCCAAAAAGACATATATGACAACAACCAAAATCTATTCCCAACAGAATCACCTGACCAAGAAGAACAATGGGACATAGAAACACCAATCGAAATACCTGAAAAAACTCGCCTAAACAAATGGACCAGAAATCATCCTGCAGAACAAATTATAGGAGATCCTAATTCTGGTATTCAAACAAGAGCCGCTTCCTCAAATGAATGCTTATACGGAGCATTCTTATCCATGACCGAACCCAAAACCATCCATTCAGCTCTCAAAGATCCAGACTGGGTCAAAGCCATGCAAGAAGAACTAGCTGAATTTGAAAGAAACCAAGTATGGGATCTTGTTCCTACTCCTCCCGATGTTACTGTAGTAGGTTCAAGATGGGTTTTCAGAAACAAAACTGATGATCAAGGCATAGTTTGTCGAAACAAAGCAAGACTTGTCGTCAAGGGCTATTCACAACAAGAAGGAATCGATTACGATGAAACTTATGCTCCAGTTGCAAGACTCGAAGCCATTCGTATCTTTCTAGCATATGCAGCACACAAGAACTTCAAAGTTTACCAAATGGATGTAAAATGTGCATTTTTACATGGAGAGATTGATCGTGATGTGTATATTCAACAACCTCCAGGTTTTGAAGATCCACAGTTCCCAAATCACAGTTTTAAGTTACAAAAAGCAGTTTACGGCTTAAAACAAGCACCTCGAGCCTGGTATTCAACATTGTCAACATTTCTAGAAGAATCAGGATTCAAAAGAGGTTCAATTGATCAAACTCTTTTTCGTAAAATTTTTAATAAACATCTGTTAATCGTTCAAATATATGTCGATGACATTATTTTCGGTTCTACTGATGAATCCTTGAGTATCAAGTTTGCAGATTTGATGAAGAGCAAATTTGAGATGAGCATGATAGGAGAAATGACTACTTTTCTTGGACTACAAGTCAAACAATCATCTGATGGAATTTTCATCAATCAAGAAAATTATGTCAAAAATCTTCTAACTCGTTTTTCTCTTGACAAATCCAATACAGCTAAAACCCCAATGTCCCTTGGTTACAAATTGGATGCAGACTTAAATGGCAAGCCTGTTGATCAAAAGAAATATCGAGGAATGATAGGATCACTCCTATACCTCACAGCCAGCAGACCCGACATCATGTTCTCTACATGTGTCTGTGCCAGATACCAAGCCAATCCTATGGAATCTCATGCCATAGCTGTGAAAAGAATTTTCAAATATCTTAAAGGAATTCCATCTCTTGGCCTTTGGTATCCGGCTAACTCTGATTTTCAGCTTAATGCCTTCACCGACTCCGACTATGGAGGATGCAGACTAGACAGAAAAAGCACATCTGGTTCTTGCCAATTTCTTGGAGGCAGACTTGTAAGTTGGACTTCAAAGAAACAATCATGCGTGTCCACTTCAACCGCAGAAGCTGAATATGTAGCTGCCGCAAGCTGCTGTTCACAAGTCATGTGGATGCAAACTCAATTACGTGACTATGGCTACAAAGTATCACAAATTCCAATATTTTGTGACTCAACCAGCGCAATTGCCATTTCTCACAATCCAGTGCACCATTCCATGACAAAACACATTGATATTCGATATCATTTCCTCAAAGACAACATACAAAAAGGTCATATCGAATTGCACTTCATAAACACAGAAGATCAAATTGCCGATGTCTTTACTAAGGCTTTAGACGAAACCAAGTTTCAATACTTCCTAGGCCGTCTAGGAATGTTGAATCCAGATAACATTCATTCCTAATCTCTTACTTTTTGTTTGTATATAAGAGTGTTTACTTTCATTTAAAAAGAAAATCCAAAAACATTCAAATAACCAAAATTTACCAAAAACATTCAAATAACCAAATTATTCAAAAAAATTAGAATAAAGTTTTATCCTTTTAAAGTCTTTATAAAACCATGTGATTTAACATCTTCTTGACTAAATTTTCAGATACTTATGCTCGATGAATGTTCTCAGTTATATTGATTCTTAATTAAAGAGAAGGTTCAAATTTCAAACATTTTTGTTATGTACATTCTCCTATTCCCTTTGAATTTATTTCAATTATAACGATTTTATTTGTAAAGGGACATAAGATCAGGAGATTCAGATGAAAACCAAACCCATGTGAGAAATTGTGCCTCGTCTTTAACTGCTAAGTGGAATTCATTTCTGTGAGCAAAGGTGTTTTCATTATGACTTATAGGATTTATACTCTTATACCGTGATGCTAGTCTCATTTTTGCTTAGATATCAAAATGACCAGGGACGATACTTTCATTTTCTTATATATTAGACAAACTGTCTATTATATCACCTATCCCTATCCTCAATCAAACCACTTCAAAGAAAAGACTGATCATCTGGCATAACGAATCTGACAAATGAAGAAACGACAAAGTCATATCCAACAAATGCTGTCAACAAATCACAATTGGTAACCACATCAGATATCTTTTACACAATGTGTATTCACACAAATCAAGAAAAGATAAAGACAAAGGTAAACGCCTCACCAAAGAAAAAGAAGATTTACAACAACAATCCATCAAGACAGACACCTCTCAAAACAACGAATTCTCAAAAAGCTTTATCAAATATAGCTGTCAAAACCAAAGATTTACCAGGATACTGTAGCCTTCATAATTAAATATTCTTAGTTGCAAAATACACTATGAATATTTCTAAACCCCTCTACATGTATTTACCGACGGAGAGAGAGTAAACATCAATGGCATGAATGAAGAAACCCTCTGAGTAATGCCGAAACCAGTCTTATGTGATTGATTATCTAATATGAAGACCAAGTGACTAAAGTATATAGGTATAAATCCACATTAAGCATAAGTCAACACCTTCAAACTGAGAGATATCACTCATCTTTAGTGATTATACACCCGTTCTGCACCCAGAACAAACAAACACCTCAGTCAAGTGTGAGCTATACCTATGAGCGTTCATCTGAATCGACCTATTAAGATCATTTGTCGTCTTTATAAATGCTATAAAATCTTAAGGAATATTATGAAAATACATATACAAAAACCTTTTGATAATCGAACTCGAGACTTTGATTCAGAAACAAATATTCTTGAAAAACATTTTTCAAAACATAAGTAAAATCTAGTCACTCTCTTTCAAAACAAGTGATATGGTTTTATAAATGTCTTATCCAAATTTCAAGAATTTCAATCAAACATTTTACTCCTCATTTCATTAATGATCACATAGGGGGAAATTGTTGAATAATGTTTTTATGTTTTTATGTGACCATCACTGAAATAAGTCGAAATGTTTTTATTAACAGTTTATTTCAGATTGCATAAATTCGAGATCAACCAAACCGGAGAAAATGACGCTATGTACCAAAGAGCAAAAATGTCACCCAGCGACAGAAATCGCGACCCAACAGCTCATGTGTCGCGAAATGAAGAAAATCAAAACAAAAGAAGAAAAAGGCTGTAACAGTGTAGATCGCGACCCGATCCAACCCAGATCGCGACCCGATCTAAGTGACAAACACGTGACGCTTTGCTGACCAAGGATCGCGAGCCTATGGCAACCCGACGAGATCGCGACCCGATCTTCCATCGATCGCGACCCGACCTAGATCGCGACCCGATCATTTATCCCATCGCGACCCGATCTCAGCGACCAACTCCACCGAGTCGGGTAGTGGCCAGCACAAAAGCAGGGAACAACTTGAGATCACGACCCGATCTTCCATCGATCGCGACCCGACCTAGATCGCGACCCGATCTTTATCCCATCGCGACCCGATCTCAGCGACCAACTCCACCGAGACGGGTAGTGGCCAGCACAAAAGCGGGAACCACTCGAGATCGCGACCCGATCCCATAAAGATCGCGACCCGATCTCCGCTGGAACAGACTATAAATAGATGCTTCATCTTGCTGATTTCTACACAACATATACAACATATTCTTACTATCCTCAAGCATACTCACGACCAGAAGCCTCTAAATTCTATAATCTCTGCATTTGGCAACGAGGATCAAACCGAAAAACCGCAAGAAACAAAACCTCCACCCGACACCAAACCTCAAACCTCCAAACAACCCTTACCCGACACCAAACTCCAAACCTCTAAACAACCCTTACCCGACACCAAAAATCACCAAAACCTCATCTCACCGTGAAGAACAAGAAATCGACATATCAAGAAAAACGCTATCTTCCGCAACTATCGATAAGTTCTTTTAAAATTATCCGTGTCGTTATTGATTTATTTAAACTGTAATAAATCAACTGTACCAAACCTCCAATACACCCGAATTGAACCGTGACAACGAAAACATATGTGGACTGTATTTAACCGAGACATCTAACTTCTAACTTCTAACTTCTAACCTTTTTATTTATTGTAAAAACACGTTATCGTTGATAATGGCGTTTATTACATCTAACTTCTAACTTCTAACTTCTAACCTTTTTACTTATTGTAAAAACACGTTATCGTTGATAATGGCGTTTATTACATTTAACCTTTAACTTCTAACTTTTACTTTATTTACCGCTTTCTGTCTATTTAAATACTGTCTAGTTTAGATTTACCGCTTTATTTTATTCCGCAACTCTAATTTATTCCGCATAATATAGATTTAATACATATCTGTCACACGGTAATAGGCTTAAAAACCTTGTTCGTGGAGATCAGTTATCGTATTTTTTAACAATATATATATATATATATATATATATATATATATATATATATATATATATATATATATATATATATATATATATATATATATATATATATAGAGGTAGGATAAAATGAGAACACTAAAAAGGTTGAGAATGCGAGAATAAATCAGAACCATCTATTTTTCTAAATCAAAGGCTATAATTAAATGCTGATTTTGTAATTACTATAAATTTTAAATCAATTAATTTATATTAAATATAACCTAAACGACATTAAGGTAATTATAATTATCCTAATTATGTTTATTCCTAAAATCACGTATCCTCTCTTTTTAAATCAGGTAACTACCACCTTCCCACATCCAATTTTCAAATCGCAACCCTAAATACACTACACATCGACCACTGCATCCCCTCCGCCATCTTCTTTAACCTTCGTCTGATTAACCTTCGATCGCGCTTCTACCATTCTCGTACTGCAAGAAGGTTTGGAATCCAACCCACAATCACGTCAATATGATGACCCACTTGATCTCAAGAAATGTTATCTCGATCTCAATTCATTCCAATCTAAAAAGAAGATGCCGCCGTTAGGTAAGTAAATCAACATGTTTATAGATGTCTGCCATGTGTTTGTAAATTGGTCTCAACGAATTTAGCATTCTCTTTAAAGAAAAAATAAAATAAAATAAAATAAAACAAATTTCTTTTGCAAGTTTTATGCGATTATAGCTACTGTTTTTATATGTTACATTAGTTGACCGCAAATTTTAAATCGGTATTCTTTTTCAAGTATAACATTTAACGAGTTTGGCATCCAAAATCAAAGTGTTCCTTGTTATTCTTTCCGATGGTGGGGACCTTTCTAAAAAATTCCTTCTTTCGACAAGTGCTTTCCATGTTTTTGAAATTAAAAAAAAATCACACTTCAAAAAAAATCACACTTCAAGAAATCAAGTTGAGTTGTCTTGTTCGAAATTGTTTCATTAAGTTTTGTTGGAAAAATACGATGATGTTCCTAAGTGTAAGTGCTTACTATTTGTTTGTGAAAATGTGCTCACCTTTTTAAGTGCCTGCCAATTGTTTGTGATAATGCTTAAGTCATTTCAATTCTATGGCTATTGTTATATGCATCTTATTCCACATGTGTAAGCCAAATAAAAATGACAAAAAGCAAAACGATGATATATAGATAAAATTGCATAATGAATAAAACACAAAATTTATAATCATAAACAAAAGGTTTCACTTAATACACATCATGGAAAAACTTAATTAAATATAAGTTGTAATCATAAATAATTATAAAACGTCGGTAATTTTTTACAAGTTGTAATCATTTATTAGTAGCTTAGTTTTAATCATAAATGATTATACAACACCAATAATATTTTTACAGAGTTTTAATCATTCATTAATAACTTAGTTGTAATCATAAATGATTATATAACGCAAGTGATTTTTATAAGAATTATTAACATTTATTCATAACTTAGTTGTAACTTTTTAGTTGTAATCATTTGTTCTTTGATAGTATCTATGGATCAAAAAGATATAATTTATATTCTATATACATCTATTCGTTTATGATTAGATGTCCACATTCATTTATGATTATATACACAATTCTATGATGTCTGGTTAACAATTAATACATGGTATTCATGAATGATACAGAGGTACCCTACGCGGGTTTATCATTCTTGAATGAAAACATTACATATTGGCTAACAAGATTATAGTCTCCTGTTGAAGTTGTGCGTTATTTTGTTATGATTACACTGCAATAATCATCGATGATGAGCAGTGCTAATCATTGATGATTACCACTATACCAACCACTTTCAATTAATCATTAAAATGTGAACATATAAACTCTATTGTTAATCATCAACGATTATAATAATTTCTAATCATTAGTGAACTTCATTTTGCAGGTGTGAATCCAAGAATAACAATGATCACGGGTGCCCACTATTTATTTTTGTGTGTGATGGTAGCAATAAGAAAAAGGGGCATCGATTCATTCAAGAAAATTGGTGACCTCGGGATGGATTTTATAACTTTTTTTCATACGAAATGATTTATTCATTTGTGATTATAAGTAATAATGAACTATTGTATTTTAATTATTGTTTGTAGTATAAACCGTGTTTTATTCATTTATGATTAGAATTGTATTGTAATTTTAATCTTAAAACCGTGTTTATTCATTTATGATTACAACTGAATACATATATGATTCAAAATATGTTTTATTCATATATGATTATAAATATTCTGGTTAATATAAATTATACTTCTATTTTTTGTCACTATAAAAATTTAGTTAAAAATGAGACCAATAAAATTATAAAATTGTATTAGTGGATAATTAAATCCCATGATAAAATAATATTTAATTCATTTTTTGGTAACAGAAATCATAATCTCTATAATTATGGAAAGTGGATAATTAAATCCCATGATTATAGGAAAAATATAATTATCTAGGATTTTTAATTAATTAGACATATTGTTAAATTACTATAATATCCCTATAAAATAATTGGTCCAGAATGATTCTCGCGTTCTCAACCTTTTAATCGTTCTCATTTTAACCTTCCCCTATATATATATATATATATATATATATATATATATATATATATATATATATATATATATATATATATATATATATATATATATATATATATATATATATATATATATATATATATATATATATATATATATATATATATATATATATATATGGTTGGGTTCAATAAGGGACTAAATTTATCCATGGTACCAAAGGACTAATCTCGATCGTCGGAATCAAAATCATCAACGGCCAAAAAATAGGTTGTAAATTTCTTACATCGACGCACATGTAGAGGATTACAATAAAAACCCACTTCATTTTTTTGTTTTTTTTATTTTTCGACATTATTCTTTTTCAAAAATGAAAACCGAATATACCAAAATTCATAATTTTTTGTCCTCTACAAATAGACATCCATATTGATATATAAAAAATAAAATTTTTTATAAGTACAGCTTGTCTAGATTCATAATGTGAATCTGAACTGTAAAAATTTAAATATGGAGAATTATATTACTTTTAAAACTTTTACTACTTCAATATTATAACCATTTATAAGTAATGTACTTGATTCACAAGTGGATTTACTCATATTTACACGAAAATTTACTTATATTCACATATCAATATCATATACTATTGAGAATTGAATTATAACTTTTTTACTACTTCAACATTTTAACAATTTATAATGAATTTACTCTGATTCACAATTAAATTTACTTAAATTCACACAACAATTTACTCACATGCACAAATCAATATTATATGGTATTTTAAATATAATTTGTAATCTGAATATGATTAATTTGCTTAAGAATTTTTTTAACACTTCAACATTTTAATCATTTATAATAAATTTACTTTGATTCATAACTTAATTTCATTCACATTCACACAAAAATTATTCAGATTCACTTGACAATATCATATGTCATTGTGAATGCCAACAAAGAATAACATAATAACAGTTCAGATTCACATGTGAATCTGACCTGTAAAAATTCGAATATAAGTAATTATTTTACTTTTAAAACTTTTACTATTTCAATATTATAACCATTTATAAGTAATATACTTGATTCACAAATGGATTTACTCATATTTACACGAAAACTTATTCATATTCACATATCAAAATCGTATAGTATTGAGAAGTTACTAAGCAGTTTTTTACTACTTCAATATTTTAACCATTTATAATGATTTTACTCTCATTCATAATATAACTTATTTACATTCACACAACAATTTACTCAGATTCACATATCAATATCATATGATATTTTAAATATACTCCGAAATATGAATATAATTAATTTAGTTAGAAAATTTTTAACAATTTAACATTTTAATCATTTATAATAATATACTATGATTCATAAGTTAATTCCATTCATATTCACACAAACATTTATTCAAATTCACATGACAATATTATATGTCATTGTGTATGTCAACAGTGAACAGAATAACAGTTCAAATTCACATGTGAATCTCAATTCGCGGAAATTTCGGAAAAGAATCATTTTTTGTATATCAATATGGATCTCTATTTGTAGAGGATAAAAAGTTATAAATTTCTATATATTCAGATTTTTTTTTCGATAAAAAATAAGCCCTAAAAATTAAAAAAACGAAAAAAACGAAGTGGGTTTTTTTATAATTCGGTAAATGCACGTCCACCGTAAAGTGTATAATCGTGTGGATGAGATTAGTCCCTTGGTACCATGGTTTATATTAGTCCCTTGTTGAACTTTTGCCTATATATATATATATATATATATATATATATATATATATATATATATATATATATATATATATATATATATATATATATATATATATATATATATATATATATATATATATATATATATATATATATATATATATATATATATATATATATATATATATAGATGTAGGTTCAAATACATTTTCTAACTATCGTGTTATTGTAGGACTAAATCTGGTCCACTCCTTTCCAAAGGGTATATCAGTATTTTTGCGTACCATCAGATCCTATAATTACGAACTACGAGTACCACCACCTCCAACTAACATCCCTCTGTTTCAACATTCTCCCAATTTATTTTAGGGTTTTTGCGTTCCTTGCCCTGATCCGTTGAAGAGCCAAGAATAATGAGTATACGAGATATTGGGTTCGACGATCACACTTTAGTTCCTTAGTTTATTCAAATAATAATGCAAGTTTTGGATGTGCTTGCCCAATATGAATTTTTTATTGTCCTCTGTTGCAAAAAGTTAATCCAAGTTTCAAACCATAGGGTTTGACCGATTGAAGTTCGAGGTGTTATAAGAATCATTCAAGGTCTCTATTTCCACAAAATTTTCTGGAATTAGAGGAAATTTTATTCTAGGTGATCAAATTCAAAGATGACGAACTTGCAGAATTGACGAGGTGAGTCAACTCTCTTACATTTTTTCACAACATTTTTTCGCACGCAAGAACAGAATCAGCAGCGTCGGTGGTTTTTTTCTCGATTCCAAAAATCACGCACACACATACATCGAGGGTGTGTGTGCGTTTATCCTCTTTCTCGATCTCGCTCAAGAACACGCGATGCTCGGCTTGGTCGGTTGCCGGCGCTGGCGCTATTGAGGTGCGATGGAAGGGAGATGAAAACAAAAGGAGAATTCATTTGACGGAGGACATTGTCAACGGAAGAATAATTTGAAGAGTACAGAAACAAGCAAAGTAAATATGCATTCTTCAAGAATGATTATAAATTCATTCTCTGAGAATGCTGTCAAAATTCATATTCTTCAAGAATATGAATTTTTAACCCAACGTTGCCAAAATTCCATATTCTCTGAGAATGCTGGTTTACGAGTACATGCAGAACTTGAAGAATGCTGTCAAAAATCATATTCTCCGAGAATGCTGTTAAAGTTCATATTCTCCGAGAATGGAAAACATCATCAAAGTTGAACCGATTCTTGAAGAATGGAATGTAGAAAACACGATTTATTGAATGGAAAACATCATAAAAGATGATTCTTGAAGAATGGAATGCAGAACTGAAGAATGGAATAAAAAAGAATGTAATACGGAAGAATGGAATCAAAATGTCGACAATCCTACTACCCATTCTCTGAGAATTGAATGTCAAAACTCTTACGTAACTACTTTTTTTTTCGATAATGCATCTGTACTATCTTCCGATGTTGATTGTATATATTTTGATTATTGATATTGTTAATTGAAACCGATCATATCGTTTCCGTAATTTTAGCATGCAAATATTACATTCCGTTATTATGGGTTTGTGGGTTTTGACTGTTTTACCCTTAACCGGGTTTTTAAATTAAAAACACGTGAATTCTTTGATTTTATTTACAAGAATGCCCTTTGATTTAATCCATTGATTTTGTTGATCTAATGGTCCACGTTGAGTCCTACAATCACACTATATTTAACAATTTCATTTAATACTAACTCTATATATATATATATATATATATATATATATATATATATATATATATATATATATATATATATATATATATATATATATATATATATATATATATATATATATATATATATATAAAAGTGAAACTTGTTCGGTAGAGAGTGGTTAAACAAATAAAATTTTTATCTTACAATATCCAACATTTTTTATAAAGAAGTGTTACTTATTATTACTTATTTGTTTATCATCATTGTTAAACATGATAAGTGGGGATATTTGCTAAACATTGGCTCGTGTTAAATATGGAGTCATTTTTTTCGAACTATAAATATGGAGTCATTTTTTTCGAATGCCGGTATGATATAGTAAAAATTATACGTCCTCCTTTTGATTGAAGTTTTGTTAAATTTGTATTGTCCTATAAATGTAGTATTATTTTGGTGGATAAGCTTAAATTTGACGTGATTGTTCTTAATAACGATAATTTAGTCATTAATTTTAGTTGCAGTTTACAATTTTCTTTATTTGTTGTGTTGACGTCAATGAATTTAATTGTGTTTCATATTTTTTTAGGGTTAAATGCAAAAACAATAATGTAGCTTTCATTGATTATAACATAATACAAATACTTTTTGTAAAATTCTATTAAAAGTTATTTAGTTATTAAAACTACGAAAATATTAGAAACAAGGGTAAATTGCATAAAATCACTAACTTTTTTAATTTTCTTGATTTTGACACTGCATTTTTAGTTTTTGCAATTAAATCATTATGTTTTCTGAAAAGTTGCAATTAAGTCATTATGTTTTCCAAGAAGTTGCGAAAATGACCATATGACAGGATGACAACAGGTTACCAGGTCATATGGTCAGATTTGCAATTTTTCAGAAAACCTAATGACTTAATAGCAAAAATAAAAAACATAGTGTCAAAATCTAGAAATCTGAAAAAATTAACGACTTTTATGCAATTTACCTTATGTAATGTATACAACTTAATCACTTTACATGCCTCATACGTGTCCAAAAAAGTAATTTTGTTGTTACCTTGGATAGTTTATCCTAACAGCCCAAAAACTTTGGATTGTTTCTTGCGTTGTGTGCCGTGGCTAAAACCACGCTTGGGCATGCAGACTTTGAATTGCAGGAGGTAGTGTTCCATGCCGAGACCCCCTCGCCATGTGATCAACACATATTATGTGTGGCTTGTATACCCGATGCCCAAAGGCGGTGTTTAGATTGCAAATGGCTATGGGGACACATTAACTAATACAACAATGAAGATTTTATAGAGTATAATTTTGCATTTGTTATATGAGTTTTAGTTTTTAATAAACAAAGATTTCGATTTGTATCAACCAAACACTCGATAATTTTAATTTATATCAATCTTAAATCTTTCTAATTCCAATTTCTTTTATAAAATTCAATTCCTACAAAAGCAATCATTCAATACAAACACCCTCAAAGAATACAATAGTCATTTCTTTCATGTGTTCAAACAATATGTTTCTGGGTGGGAATATCTTCTAATGCCACATCAACCGCTTCTGCTTCGATTTCTTTGTATTTATACCATCTTGCCACCATCAAATAGTATATAAAGTTCAACACCTCCAAACCCATGCATAAATAATAAAAATAATCTAATTTCGCATCGTTAAGGTCTTCTGCTAACCAATTTCCCGATTCACCATGACCAGTTGTTCTATGAACCAGCGATATCAAGAAACTGCTCAAATAACTAGACATGGCAAACCCACAAAACAAGAACGAACCTGCAAAACTTCTCATGTTTTCAGGAAACTGCTTGTAGAAAAACTCAATGAACCCAATTACTGCGAACCCTTCCGAGAGCCCAGCTATTGACAACTGAAATATCAACCAATAAGCGGACATAGATGAAATCGCGCCTTTTCCCCTTTCAAATCCCAATGTTGGCTTTGAATGTGCCTCATCTCTTCTTTTTGTTTCCACTAGACCTGCGACAAGCATGGTTATAATGGCAATGGCTGCTCCGACTCCTATCCTTTGGAGGAGAGAAATTCCTTGTCTTTTCTTTGTTATTTTCCGGAGACATGGAACTACAATTTGGTCGTAGATTGGGATCCATAAGGTGAGAGCCAGCATTTGGAAGACAGTATACGACGCTGCCGGAACCGGAAATGAGCTTGGCTTGAGTCGCCGGTCAGATTGTAGGGCTTGGAAGACTGTGTAGGTTTGCATTTGGTTAATTGAAACATTGTAAATTATGCAAGACACCCAAATGGGAACTGTTTTGATCACACATTTCACTTCTTCTATCTGTTGTATACTACAAAGCGTCCAACGGTTTCCTGATGAGCCGTCAGAGTTAATATTATCTTCTGGGGTTATGATCGCTGCTTTATTCAGAAACATGAGTTGTTTGCTGTACGGAAGTTTTGCGTTGATGGATTTTGTGGAAACGTGATTAAACAATGAACTTGAAGGTTCATTGGGAATCTTCAGTGCCCTCTTTTTGACCGTGGCCACGAGGACTTGAAAAATGCTGGTTAAAGGGCTACCATCCGGCAACACTTTGACGTAGATGTTTGTTCCGACAAAAAACACGGCACATGACAGAAACATAAGGAACGCCGGGATGGCTAATCCGATGGCCCAATTGACATCCGCTTGCACGTAGACGATAACGGTCAATGATATCATCATAGCGAAAGTGAAAGTGAAGTAATACCAGTTAAAGAAACTGGCGATTCCCCGTTGGCCGGATTCCGTGTTTGGGTTGAATTGGTCGGCACCAAAGGCTAAGTTACATGGTCGGATACCACTAGCTCCAACGATCAAAAACAAGAAACCGGTCAACAAAAAAGCCATTTGCCATGGCGTTGGTCCGACGCAAGGAGCTTCTACACAATGAGGAGGATGAAGCGTTGTGACTGCTGCGGTTAATGTCAGCACAAGCATTCCCTGAGTTATCACAGTTCAAACCAATAAATTTAACATCAGAACTTAAAAAAATGGGTCTCGAGTAAATATTTATTTTTTAAATAATAATAAACGATTTGTGTAAAATATAATTATATAACTAAAATTTATTTTTTGAATAATTAAGTTAATATCATTAATTTATATAATAATAATTTTTATTGTAAATTAAAGAACTAATGTTAAACAATATTATTATTAAATTTTGAACCTTAGGATAAAATATTCATATATTAAATTTGTCAGTTTATAAATAGTAGTATTACAATGGTTAAATGTGATTTATAACATAAAATTCAAGATTAACATAATTTAAAATAAAAATATTTATTTTCAACCGTATGACCTGGAAAGACTTTTATATAAGATTGGAAGTAAATAAAACTATCAGATATTCTATGCTAATTAATTTAAGAACTATACTAGTTTGGTTATCTTTTGATTTCAATTAAAATGATTTTTCTAAATACAAACCAATACTTTTCGGGTTAGTTAATTATATATTTTATCTAATCTAAGTTAAATACAAGTTTTATTTAATATTATTTGAACTATTGTTAATGCTAACTAATTTAAAAACTACATTCTGAACATTTTTAATTATTTAAAAATTAATATTTCGACGTTAGTTTAGTTTATTTGATTTTGCAATGAAACTATGTGAAATTTTCAATTTAATATTATTTTAAATAGTAATATATTAAATAAATTTAAAACGACTTATTTATTGTTTAAGTATTTTCCAATGTGTAACTAACCAAAATTCTCATATATTTAAAGAAAACATTTTAATTTCTTATCTACATGCAACCATTTACCTTGCAGTATGATTTAGTTATTTACTATGTATATGGTGTTAAATATAAAAATCTAATTTTTAATTGAACTTACATATATTCAAAATCTATTTTTTAAATAATTGAAATTTTTTAATATGGTGGTATTTACATGTTCGGCAAAACTAGTTGGTAGCCAAGTTTGACTTTTTAAAATAGGAAGTTAGGAGCCAAACATGAATGCATTTTTAGATAATTTTTTATTTTTAAGATGGATTAATTAAAAAATTTTATCAGCTTATAAGAGTTTCAACTCACATCATAGATCTTAATAAATTATGTTTCGAAATACATTACCAAATTAGAATTTAATAGACGATAATTTATTTCATGAAAAATTATTTTTTAGGATTATGTTTGATAGAGTAGACAAAAAGCTAATTGTTACATAATTGAAAATGACGTCTAACAAAAAATAGTTGGAAAATTAGTAAGATGTAGAACGGTATGTAAAAATGAGTTTTATAATAACTAATTAAAGGTGTATTTTGGTGATTTCTAAAAAAGTTGTATAAACTCTCTGAAATTAAGCAACTTTTTAAAAATTTGCTTATAACAACTTTTTAAAAATTTGCTTATAACAACTTTTTAACTAGCCAAACATAACAACTTAAAAAGTTTGAAAAAAATAAGCTAATCATAATACACAAAACATATGTTAAAGAAATTAAAAGTAGCAATTAGAAGATGATTTGTACCAAGAATGATGAAACGGAAGCGAATCCCAAAACCTTATATCGGCCAAAATAAGTGTCGGAGAGAAAAGCTCCAACAAGGGTACCAAAGTTGCAAGTACCGGCAAATATATTGATGAGATTGGTTGCAGTTATCGACTTCATATTAAATACTGTCGTTAGATATACTAGTAGATTTGTTGATGTCCCGATGGTTCCTAGCTTCTCAAACGTCTCGTTTCCTACAAAGCATATAGAATTATAACACAGAACTGGACAAATCCCTTGATATGGAAAGATAGAAAAGAGTTCTTTGCAAAATTAAGGTCATTTTGAAAAATAATCCGTTTTAATATTTTAACAAACTTCTTAATTATAACCTTAACCTTTGAACTTGCATAACCCTAGATTTTATCTAGATCATTTTGTTTTTATCAAACATATATACCTTATGTTGTTATTTCATTTTATCCATACATTCAATTATTGGAAATATTTAATTAACACATGATATTGGCAGGTGGGATTTAGCCTAACTATAGATTTATTGTGAATTATAAAATATGAAAATGTAAGAATATCTTTGTATGTAAAATGAAAATATACTCTCTTAGGGGTGACAACACAAACTCGTCCACTAAAAGGTGATCAGATATTTTTGAACACTCATTTTATCGATGTATAAATTAATCCACTGAAAGGTGATCAGATATTTTTGAACACTCTTTTGATCAGATATTTTTGAACACTCGTTTTTGAACACTAAAAGGTGATCAGATATTTTTGAACACTCATTTTATAAATTAATTCGACCCACAGCCGACATTTCACTACTAGAAAAGAGGGTTAATAGCAACCAAAGTTAGTGACGGAAAGTTTTCCGTCGATAATTACCAACGCTCTTCCAACAGATTAGTGACGAAAATCTCAACCCTAAAGTAACAGATTTATCCTGAAGTTAAGTATTCGATAGGTAAAACTACACCGCCACTAAATTGAAATGCCTGATTTGGTCGTATTCGGTTGGTAAAGCTTCCCGTCGTTATTCCGTAACGAAAGTCGACAAAACAAATGTTCGTAGGCATTTCGTCTACGATTACTGACGGAGGGATTCCGTCGGTATTCTATCATTAAGTTCGTCGGAAATCGGTAGGTAAAGTTTTGCCACGAGGGTTTTTCCTCCTTCCCATTTCCGTTGGTAATCCCTCAGTAACGCCACTTTCCGACGGAATACCGACAGATTATGCCGTCATTAATGCCCAAGTGTTCTACTAATGTTTACAATTACCACCATACAACCAAGAAACCTAAACACCTTCAAAGTAAATTTCCAGTGACATTCTTAACTCACCTCTTAAAAAAATACAAGACACGTACAATAAAACTTCGAGTTAAATAGTATATATTAGAATACCATGCACTTTATATATATTAATAATACGATACATGTATATACCTATAACATATGGCATGGCTCGGACTCCTCTGTAGTTGAGCTCTTTGACTTCTTCCACTTTTTCATCTCCATTCTCCATAGCTTCCACCTTCGTATTCATTTCCTTCTCTCTATATGTATGTATATACCACTATGTGTTGAAGTGTGTAAGAGGTTTGAATTTTGCTCAAAACACAGCTTTAACATAAAGAAGAAAGTGAGTGGCATATACGTATATATAGAATACACACAGGCATTGAACTTTGGAGCCTGGAACAGGGAGTATGGTGTCGTTAACCGATTTGGTTCAAGACATGGCCGGGCCAGAGCTTTCAGTGGTTGGAGTCAACTCTGATGAATATTTTTCCTTGACACCCTTCAACTTTACACAAGCCTCCACAAGATTCCCCCATTACTATTATCATCTTCTATTTGACAGGGATTATCCGTCTTACTAAAATTACAAAATTGATTTTAATAATAAACCAATTTATTAATTTTCAATTAAAGAATAAGTTAAATATAGTTTCTACTTTAGAAAACTAATTAACAATAGAAAAAATAATAATGGGTAAATCAGTAATTTAACTAAATTATGAAGCAAGTAACTTTCTTTTGTTATGTTCTCAATTTTTATAAACAATAAAAAAATTAAAAATAATTGGCAAATATCAATAATTTAACTAAATTATGAAACAAAAAAGTAACTTCCCACTTTTGTTATGTTCTCTATTTCCATTATGTTGTGGGACAATAGGATTGTACGTGTTCACAGGCATTGCACAGTTGCTTATGCAAGATAGATATTACAACAATAGAACACGAGGAAAACATGTCTAGTGATGTTAGATTTTTCGTTTTAAGCAAAATGTCAAAAAGGATTTATTAACAGTTGACCAAATTATTAGGGTCTTTTCATGACTTTCCATGATTTTGGGGGATGAGAGGTAGATATTTAGCGATGACAGGGGCACGATGAATAAATTATTTAATGCCTAAACAAGGAGACAAACACAAGTGCATGCACAAGGGACGCGTATACGTACAGAAAACATAAACAAACACGTATTATACCTATAAACTACAAGCACAAGATGTGTTGGATTTGAATTCGTTTTCATTCAATTCATATCGACGTTAGGAAATCCATGGCCTTTGACGAGTAACCTCAACCCCTCGTGTTGCTAGCTTCAAGATAAGATTTTAATGAAAAGACAAAAACATTATTTAATTAGAGAGTAAAATTTCTATAATTTCAGTCGGACTTTGCAGACCCAACTATATATATATATATATATATATATATATATATATATATATATATATATATATATATATATATATATATATATATATATATATATATATATATATATATATATATATATATATATATAGGGTCCCGTTCTGGTGAGGACTCTTTTTTCGGTGAGGACTCGTAAGGACACCTTAAAAAAATTTAAAAAAAAATTAAAAAAAATACAAATCATAAAATCAAGAATAGTACTATATCATGATCCAAAAAAAATTGGAAAAAAAAATTTGGATCATGGAGAAACAGTAATGATACACAAAAAATTTTATTTTGTGGATCATTGTTTCATTATAAAAAAAAAATAATGATCCACAAGTTTTTTTTCGAATTTTTTTTTTCTCCAACATAGTACTATGATCCATTTTATTACTTATATTTTTGTTTTATTTTTTTTCAATTTTTTTAAGGTGTCCTCACGAGTCCTCACTTTAAGAAGTGTCCTCACCGGATCGCTTATCTATATATATATATATATATATATATATATATATATATATATATATATATATATATATATATATATATATATATATATATATATATATATATATATATATATATATATATATATATATATATATATATATATATATATATATATATATATATATATGGTGTGGATCCGGTGAGGACTGCGAGGACAATTTTCCACCACCCACTTCGTCAAAGGCACAAACGTCAAACCCAATACTTGCACGTGACGCGATCGCATGCGACGCACGTCCGTAGAACGTAGTACGGACTCGAGGATCTAATCAGATTCGATGAACGTCCATAGAATATCATTTAAGTGGGTTTTTTTGTTTATTTTCGTTTTTTTAATAAGTTTGTTATTCTTTTTTATTTTATTTTCTTTTCTTTTCTTTTATATTTTCTTTTTAATTTTTTTAAAGGCCTATATTCTCGGTTTTAACTTATTTAATTTTTTTTTTTCATTTTTTAATTTTTTTTCGTTTTTATTATTTATTATTTATTATTTTTATTATTTTTTTATCTTTTAATGTTTTCACAACATGTTTGAAGCTACTAGTGTTATTTTGTTATTTTATTATTTTATTATTTTTATTTTTAATCTTTTTATGTTTTTGACTAAATATGAGTTTATAATATTTAACAATTATAAAAGTTTTGAATCATAAAAAAAATTAAATATATATTATTGGTCATACTACTTTTGAATCTTATCATTTCTGGATCATAAAATTTTGGATCAACACATTTTGAATCATAGTATTTTGGATCATATTATTTTTTAATCATATAATTTTCGATCAATAATATATTAATTAAACAAAAATTTTGTTCATAACAAATTTTTGATTATGATATATTTTGAATCATAAAAAATATAATTAAGGATCATAAAATATTTGAATCAAAATATTTTTACATCATAACAAATTAAGGATTATAAATTATTGAATCATAACTTTTATTTCTTAAAATTAAAATATGTACACTTCAAAAACTAATTTTTAATTTTTTTACAAAGTCACTAGTATAGTGAGTAGAATTATCATTTAAATTTTCATGATTTTTGGAGAATATTTTTTTTCTAGGTTTTTTATAAAAAAATTTAAAAAATAATTTATTTCAAATTTTCATGATTGTGCTCATTTTGTAGAGAATTAAATTTTAAGAACTTAGAAATTTTAAGAATTTTTTTTTAAAAAAAAGTTATAGCCGAAAAACAAAACGTGTGGAAAAAAATAAAACCCAAGCAATGGATGAGTGACACTTGGCACAGAGAGAGATAAATGGGCTTAGAGATGGAAACGTGAGGCACTTACTCATATTTTATGATTTTTTATTTCTTTTTTCTTATTTGTTTTTCCAATTTAACCCTTCAAACATTTGACCTTTACCGAAATTTTTCAAAATCTCATAAATAATTACCAAAATCCCATATCATCTCATGAGATTTTGACGATAAATAAAATTAAATCCTATCTACTTATTTTTTCAATCCTAAGGCTAAAAATTGTCCTCGCGGTCCTCACTAATTTTTGAGTCCTCACCCGATCCTAATTTTATACATATATATATATATATATATATATATATATATATATATATATATATATATATATATATATATATATATATATATATATATATATATATATATATATATATATATATATAATTATATATATATATATATATATATATATATATATAAAATTAATTTTTTTTTTCTTAAAATAGATCTGGAAGGGTAAATTTGGTATTCACATTTTCATAAAAACCTTATCAGATATAATTTCAGATCTAGATCTGAGTTTTTCTCCTCTCACAATGTTCAAGAACCAAAAATCCTTCTCTTTGATTTGAACCACCTGCGATCGCCACCATCATCGACGGCAAACCTACCAAAGTTGACGATCGCCACCATCGTCGCCGATCGCCACCACTATTACGACTAGTGAACATTTATGAACACAAGGTTAGTTATTGACACGATTGTTTATTTCACACGATTGTTTTTAGTTCACAAATTAACATTTTTTAATTATGTTCATTACAGAACACAACTATAGAATTCTAACTTTTTTGCTATTAATAAGTTTGTTAGCCATGAAGAAAGAGTATCTGAAGATTAAAAGTAAAAATGAAAGCAAAAGAAGAAGATGATGGTGCTGATTTGGTTCGATTGCAGTAGAAGAGAAAAAAAGGAAGAATGAATATGAGAAAGAGATATTAGAGTTTGAGCTATATGATGCTTGAAATTTCATATTTTTTGTATAAATGTTCATCAATGAACATATAGTTCATATTTATGTCTATTCATAACAGTTATACATGTTCAGTTATGAATATTTATGAACATGGCTAAAATATTGACACAATTAACGTTGTGCTCATAAATGTTCATCGCCACCATTATTACGACTAGTGAATATTTATGAACATGGCTAAAATATTGGTTTTGTATCAATGTTCATTCATGAACATATGTTCACAAGTGAACATGAGAAAATGTATATAGCTTATATTTATGTTTGATCATAACACTGATACATGTTCAACTATGAACATGACTAAAATCTTGGTTTTTGTATTAATGTTCATCTATGAACGTGTGTGTGTGTGAACATTTTTGAACAAGACTATTTTATGGGATTTTGAACATACCGTTCATTGATGAACATATACGTATGTTCATCAATGAACATACGTATATGTTCATCAATAAACATAGAAGTGTAATTTACCATCATACCCTTATTATCCTAATTTGATCTATAGGTCAACAAGATGGTTCTATGGTTCTATGCATAATAATGGTACTATGTTGAACCCACCCATATATATATATATATATATATATATATATATATATATATATATATATATATATATATATATATATATATATATATATATAGATATATATATATATATATATATATATATATATATATATATATATGTATATATATATATATATATATGTATATATATATATATATATATATATATATATATATATATATATATATATATAAAGTTCAATAGAGAACCAAAATAAAACAATGAACCAAGAAACTAATCGTGAGTGATCATTGAAAATTTTTTAGGAGATTATTCACATGTTCAGATTCACAACAATTAATTAATGTGAATTTGAACTATAACAAGTTTTTATAGGAGATTATTCACATGTGAATGAACATTGAATATTTTTTTCAACAATCATTGATAACAACTCATTTGAATTTAAATAAACTTTTAGATTAATATGTGAATCTCACAAAATTCATATTGAATTCGAGTATTTTTGCTTATATTGTTTACAATTTCAGTATTTTGACAATACAAAATTGAATTAACTAAAATTCAAATATTAATTTACTTAAATTTATATGTAAATGATAAAAATTTATTGAAAATAAATGAGTACAATTATCATTTATATGTGAATTAATATGTCTAAAATTATATGCAAACTATTTTGAATTTTTGATCATTACACAATTGAATTAACCGATATTCACAAATGATTTACTTAAAATTCACATGATAGTAAGAATAGTAAATAAAACATAATAAACAACTTTCTCAGATTTTTACACTTCTAAAGCATAACCAACGCCTACATGTACCGATGCATTGTCGACACGTGTCCGCCACCTACACATTGCCGACGCACTTGATATTTTTTTGTTTGTTCTATTATTGTTACAATAATAATAATAATAATAATAATAATAATAATAATAATAATAATTAGTATGTTTATTATTATCATTAGAATTATGTTTACTATTATTGTTAACGTTATTGTTATTATTATTATATTTATTGTTATTATTATTATTATTATTATTATTATTATTATTGCACGAGTATGTGTACATATAAAAATACGATGTTGAGTTGGTGTGTATACACATATACACGAATTTCGTAAAAGCTTTTATAGCAAAATAACCACGAATTTTATATTTGATAGCAATTGTTTCTACCAAAATAGCTATATATTTTGTTATTGTACCAAATTCGATACGAATCTCAATTTTATAGCAAAATAGCTACGGACTTTGAGCCTTAGCAAATTCTGTAGCAAAAGAGCTACAAATTATGATTATATAGCAAATTATGTGGCAAAATAGCTACGGATGTTGATTCCAAAGCAGGTTTAGTAGAAAAATAGCTATATACATTGGTTTGTAGTTAATTGTGTTGCAAAATAGCTACAAGTTGTGATTAAGTAGCAAATTTTGTAGTAATCTAACTATGAACTTTGTTTTTGTAGCAAATTTTCGTAGTCATTTACATACTAGCTACGAAATACAATTCCATAGAAAATTATGTAGCAAAGAGACCCATTAAGGAGTTGCAACTGAAAGCTCACGCTCGCTTTAACGTCCGAAATTCCAGAATAAAATTTTAATTTATAAAACGGTCCAATACATAAAAACGGGTTGGAGATTAAAACCATTTAATTCAAACTTGACGATTAAACCATTTAAAAACTGTGTTTATCAAAACAGTTACTAACATTATCCAGCGAAAGACTTAAATATCGAAGCACAAGATGCGAGATAGCCGCGCCGTGCTCCAAACTCAAGCCAGCAAATACCTGAAAACATTTAGGGTAAAAGATTAAGCACAAAGATTTGTGAGCTCCCCAAAATACCACACGGTCCATTCCATTAATACACATACGTTATGTTCGACTTCCAGGAACGCCGATCATGCATCGTCCTTTCGTCATTACACATTCTCGAGTGCCTAGAACGACCGGTCATGCATCGTCCTTTTATCATGCATCAACCCTCTGATTTATCAACTCACTCTTTGGACTCTCGGGCTTGCCTCGGTCTGTCCAGCTCGTGGCTTGCCCGCTCCGCCATCATTCTTTAGTTGCCAGAATGAATCCGACGTCTAACACATACAAACATAGATCCTACGCATACATCCTAACCCATCGGGTTCTTATACCAACCATAATGTCAAATAACGTAAGGCACGACTAGTTAGTACACATTACTACACACAGTAATTAAGGCTACCTACGCATGAAACTTAACACATACTATAGTGACAAGACTCACCTGATCTGCCAAGTTAGACAACACTTCCACGCACGTGTCCGCAGATCCCAACAACACGAACCTCCTAATAAGGATAAACTTCACTTAGCAAACATAAACCTAAACAGGATAAATCTCTAAGACCAGTACCCCGAATCTCTCAAGTTTGACTAAAAGTCAAATTAGTCAAAAAGTCAACGGTCAAAGTCAAAGTCAACGGTCAACAGCTATATAGCGCCGCTATCTGCTCAACGATAGCATCGCTAAAACCATCAGCATCGCAATCTCCTCAAGATAGCGACGCTAACTATAAACAGTCTCAAAACTTCAAAAAGCTCTTAACTCATTCAGTCAGGGGGTCAAGTCCTCTTAGCACTTACCTAAAATGACCATTGACCCATAAAGTTACCACATTTATGGTAAAGCATGCCCAAGACTCAAAACCTAAGTCCCAAAAGCTTAAAACTAGCCAAAAAAACCTTGCAAACAACCAAAGAGAGCTTGGCACAGTCTCTAATCTAACTTAAAGGCTCCATAAGTGCTATAAGAAGTATAAAGATTTGAACTTTCCAATCAAGTTCCAAAGGCCAAGCTAAAAAGCGGCCAGAGATTCATTTCCACCATCACAAACACTATATCAACCTTATAAACATAAAAAGGAATAAGCTTTACTCACAAAGGTCCAAAAAGGATGAAGTTATTGCTGCCTCACACTTGTAGAACACCTTCCAGCACCACCATGCACATTCTAGCATTACAATTCTCTTCAAGAACTCTTCTAATGATCAAAAGCACCATAAATCACCCAAGGAAGCTAAGAGAGAGCTTGGAGACGTTTTTGGAGGCTTAAGGGTGACAAATGATGGCTACCTAGGGTTTTCTGCCATTAAATACGACCGAAAACTCGAAATCTTGGGCTTTGGTGCAAACATCGACAGATAGCGTTATTATCCTTATGATAGCGGTCTATCTCAAGAACGTGCCAACCCGCCAACTGGCATGCATAACGTCACTATTGGTCCTCCATAGCGCTGCTAACTTCTTTTTCCATCTTTTCTCAAAACTTGATTCTTTTAAAAACCAAACTTATTCATTACGCGAAGAGGGTCTTACACTCACGATTTGAAGAAGCTAGCTCAAGAGACTTTAAAAGTCCAAACAGATCAGATTGTAGACAAGGCACGTGAAGCCCTTGGTATTGAAATCAAACCATTGATAACCCTGGTCAGCTGTTTGCCAGGTGCTCTGAAGCCAACTCAGCCTTCATCACAAGGGGGAGAACAGGGTGGACCCAGATTAACTTCTGCCTTCAACCCACCAGTGAAAAATCCTTCAACAACGAAATTACCTCCCTCAAGATGATGATACCTCCACCAAAGTCATATTCTTGACCTCCTCATCCGAAGAAAATGTTTACACCGACAACCCTGTTGAAGCCTACCGCTTCTGAGGGGATACATATTAAACGTTTTTCTTCTGGCATCAATATAGGAACATAAGGACAAAAAAACCTCTTCCACCATTATTACCACTTCACAGGTTCCACTCACTTTGGTGAATGCTGATAGAGGGAAGAAAATTCTTGTGGAATTAACTAAGGCAGAGAAGAATGAACATCAGATGAATGAATACGAGAAACTTCGTCAACTGAATGCTATTGCAAAGGGAAGGGTTGGAATCAACCAAGATCTTGGCCCAATTTAGAAAACTTTAGACATTTGAAACAGTTATGCCATTGGGCTTCAACAACCTTAAACTATTCCACCCAATTCCATTACAGTCATACTCCGTAGAGAACTCTCTCAACCAGCTTGATCACTCATATTGTACGAAGACCGTCGCTTGTAACCCGTTTAACACCATTTTCAAGGTAAAGGAAAAGGTGAAGTACAAGCAGATGAAAGAAATATTTCATGCAATGCTTTGCAAAGATCAATCTGAAGTCTGGTCACTGAAAAAGGTCAAGAAGGTGGAAAGCATCACGAAGGGCGAGATGTTCGAAGAAACTCTTTAGAACTATGTTTACAAAGTCATCAGAGGCGAAGAAAACGAGCTTCACGAGTTCACACTGGCTGACTTCCCTTTGATGAATCTTTATGACTTTGTGGTGTTAGTTGAGAAGTGGTGCAGAATGAATCAGAAGACCATGTCAAAGCAAATCAACTTCACTCCTAGCCAAATGCATATTGGTACATTTTTGAGGTACTACATCGATCTGTTTACTGATTATGATAGGGAGATTGTGAAGTTGTTCAGGAAAAAGTTAGGGGCTGCCGATAAGAAGTTGGATGATATATATGAGATTGAGGATGGAGTGATTTTGAAAGAATTGACGGGCGTAGTTTATATTGGAAGATATTTTCTGTTGAAATACAAGAGTTGGATCGAGATTCAAAATTGTGGAATAATGTAAATAAACAAGATCAAGAACAGACAAAATGAAGAACTGATGTCTAATGATTAAAATGCAACTCAAGAACAATTCGATGTGAACTATTCTGTATGAGTGTCGTGAAAAGATTACAAAAGTTAACCCTAATAAGGGCACGAACATGCTATTTAAACAAAAACTAAGTATGGAAGGACAGACCCATTCCATAACCGATAGCAAAATTATAGGCATAAAATCTGACAACAAATCCGATCAGCATATTTGACTCAATCTATATTTATGACTCAACAATCTCCCCCTTTGAGTCAAAAATGCGACATGACATCATTATTCAGGTTTCACTTCATCTGCTTGTCTATCAAACACCCTCGGAATCAGAGCCAGGATCCTCTTTCGAACTTCTATGTACCATCTCAACATGTCGTTGATGCATGTTTTATCATCAGAGGAGTTGGATTGGAGTTTGTTGGTGATGTGAAGAATGTGTTCCAACACTAGAGTTCTGTGAAGATGTTTGTCCGAGAGATAGAATATCCTTTTAATATTCTCAAGCCCTTCCTTTGAGTTGTATGCCACACTCCAGTTTGAGTTGACAATTTTTCCGATTTTACGCCTACTAAGATTTTTGGGAGGAGGGCGTCTTACAGTCAATGGAATCTTGTCCAGAACACCAGCTACTTCAACATCCAACTTTGCAAATTCAAGAATATAGTATCCGATCATTCTCTTGAGATGACCAGAAAGAGGATAATATTTTTGTTCTCTCGACAAGATGTTGAACAAAGATATCCAGTCGAATGGATTCATGAAAGGTAGATCAGCAAGTGAAAATTCCATCTTCTCTTTATCATCTCCTCTGAAAGCCAAAAATCTTGAGTTTATGAATGGAACAGTAACCTCAGGAAGATGGGGAGTCAGCTGCACAATCTTCTTCAAACTCCACGTTAAATGTTGAGGACACGCGTTCTGCAAATAGAAGGTGAATAACAGATCATTCACTTCCGAACTAGAAAGACGGGTGTCTTTGAGTTCCTCAAACCCGCGGAACAGGAGAGCTTTTGCAGTCATCGGAAAGTCAAACTGCGAGTTTACATCATTGCTTGTGTTGTACGAGGCTATTGGTTGAAGCCAGTTCTCCACAGGCTCAGTAATTGCTTCCATTGTCATTCTTTTATAGTGCCAGGGAGGAAACAAAGACATTTGAGTTTTCAGGAGTAACTCAGCCTCTCTTTTGGCAGCTTCCTCAGAATCAAGTTTCCGAGTAAGATTGAGAATTTCATCAATTTCGTTCTCCCTGGTTGATTTGGTAGCGTCCTGATCAGATTCTTTTTCTTCCAAAATCTCCTTGCCTTTGACTTTTGATGGACCTGCGCCTCCTTCAGCATTTTCATTGGTTTTAATCGGAGTGTCTTTCTTTGGAGTCTCCTAATTAAATGTACTTTCTTCATTTTTTTCATCTCCCCCTTGTTTCGGAGAGGCAACACCTTCCGAAACACCCTTTAAGGCAGCGAGAAGATTGAATACGGGATGAAGCTTAAGGGTCAGATGTCTACGCACCTGAGGATTGAGAATTGGATCAGTGTCTTCAACAATCCGATGAAGGAAGGAGTCAATTTCCGATACACCACTTCGAACAGCTTTGTTCTGAGACAAAGCCGAGGAAAGAATGGCAGACTTGTGACGGAGATCGGACTTGAGGAGCTGGATTTTAGTTTCTTTGGCGGCCAATTTATCCATCAAATAATTTTTCGTGGCCAAATCTGTTCTCAGTTGGTCAACCTTTGTATCCATAGAGGATTCCCATTCGGAATATTGCTGCTTCAATTCCGAACGTAAGGAAGAAAGTGCGTCTTTTTCGTTCTTCAGAGAGTTACTGAAGTTGGAGATAACCTGTTGCATATTTTCATTGTTCCGGACATGAGCATCACGGAAATCTTGAGTAAATTTAAGAACATCTTTTTCCAGTCTGCCAATAGAGGTGGCAGAATCTCGTATTTGTGCTTCAGATTTCTCTATGAGGGAGGTGAATTGACGCATGAGGTTAACATTTTCGGTGATCAAGGTGTCCACCGAGTCCTTGTGAGCATCCAGCTGGGATTGCCAATCGGAGACAGAGGGATGCGCCTTGGATTGGAGAAGTAAATCCAGTTTGGCAGAGATTTCCGAGAGCTGATCAGATGACATCGGAACAGAAGAGTTGGGTGTCTTTAGTTTAACATTAGATGGAGATTCAAGGAAATCGAAAAGATCATCCTGGTCATCATTAACCAGTATATCTTCTTCTTCATCAACGTCGGTAGGAGGGTTGTTATGAGGGGAATCAGGAATGGCAGTTTGTTTTGGTGATAAAGATGGAGACTTTTCAGTGTTGGTGGTTCGGAGGGGTGAACGTTCAGGCGTGGATTGCGGACTAGAATGAGGAGTTGTTTTTGGTGTGAGGTCATGAGGCGGTGATACGGGAGGTGGAGAAGGCTTGGTAGGTGGAACATCTTCAAGGTTGTCGGTAATCGGAACGTCATGCGGGGAGGTCGGAATTTGATGAGTATCGGAGAGTTCGTTTTCGGAGTCATAAGACTGGACAAGCTTTCGCAGTCTCCTTGGACGTTTGGGCTGTTTTTCGGTGTCAGATGCTGCAGCTCTACCTTTTCGTTTGACAATTTTCTTTGGATTTTCAAGTCTGTCAAAAGCGACTTGATGAGCTTGATCAACAGCACGAATTCCTGATGAAGGTAGTTGTCGATATGCAGCAATGCATTGCACGTCCTTCGGAACACGGTCCAACATCGTGATCGGAATGGACCCAATGAAATCGAAATCCTCCGATTTGGTGGTTGCAAACTGTGTGGTTGACAGCGTCGGAATGACCGCTAAGACGGAATCAGTCATGATATGAAGATGATGTTGCTCAATAGCCCGTTTCACCACAATGGACCAAAATCGAGCACAAGAGATTTCAGAGTGTCGATTCTTGTAGTTCACGCTCTCGAAAAATTGGCTCCAAAGAATTGACTCGTAATCAAGGTTGATGTCATTATAGAGGCCATAAAATAAAGAGTAAAAGAGCTTACTTGCACTGTCTGTGCCTGTCGTGCGTTCGGAGAAGCTTTTGAACAAGATTGTGAAAAGAAAGTTCCACAGAGGCGGTAGGCTCTTCTTTGTGAACTTGGAGAGTTGCGTTATATCACCCTTGTAGCCTAGTTGGTAGAAAAACCGTGGAAGAGTAGAAGGCGGAAGAGAATCAGGATCGACAATATCAGTTTGATCAGTAAACCCTAGCAATTTTCCAAATCGAGACTTGAAAATGCGCGTCTTGATGGATGCAACTTCAAAAGTAACGACATCATCAGCCTTGTTGTAGAATGCGGATGAGTATGCAGATGAGAGATACACGATTGGAACCTCCTCTGAAGCAGTTAGGGCTTTGCAGATCCTGGAGAATTTGAGACATTCGATCATCGGTTGAAGAGCTTCATTATACTTCGAAGAGTGAAGATCAATAATCATGTTCTGATTTTGTTTGATCTTCAGCATTAGAGATGAGGAAGTATTTTCGTTTGCTGAAGATGAACCAGCCATTTGGGAGTTCTTGAAAGTTCGTGAGAGAAAGAGGGCTTTGAAGATGAAGAGTTCTTGCGTGAGAGATGAAGAGCGGAGAAAAAGAAATAATGAGCCAAAAACCTTTTAAATATCCTTTGAAGAGTATTTGGAAAAAGGAAATCCCGCTTCAGTCGATTACGTTTCCCAAGAATCACGCCGTATCATCATGAGTAACCCCCAAAAGTCGCATTGCAGGCGCGTGAAAAGCGATAAAGTAACTGCTGTTGAGAGGACGTTATAACGGCCACGTCTTGATTACCTCATCCAAAATTTAAAATTTTGATGAGTAAAAGAAAAATTGCCAGGTCATCAATCTGAATCCTTATCATAAGAAAATCAACCAGAGTTAGAAAAATCAAATAATGATTTTCGTGCAAGAGTGTGCCAAAGATAAAGAAGAAAATCAAGATTTATTTGGTAGTCTGTGATGTCGGAATGACATAAAACTGATTGATCCCGTGCAATGATCTCTACCTTTGGAATCATGAGGGATTCAAAAGTGATTTTGTGGTATCCCGTTGAATTACGATCTATTGATTGATAAGAATCATTGAAAGGTTTCTTTTAAGATGTTAGCTTAATGGGTTGGGTTTAACTATCTTTCGGATTTCGAAAACGTGAGAAATGCTCGAAATCGGAAGACAGTACTTGTCTGACCAGAGTAGTCATGAAAACAAGTGAGGGTTAGGAGAATTTTGTCTGACTTGGGAAATGATTGGAAATCTCAAAAAAAAAATTAAAAACTTGATCTTTTTGGATAGAAATTACTTGGGTGGAGTAGATTTCATAAAGAACACGCAAAAGTGAAAGATTGAGATTCCCTTTAAATTTTTCGTCAATTCCTTAGTGGGTCGGATTTTTGGGTTTCATTCGGAATGGTGGTAAAAACAATTCCGAAATCATGAACACAGAATTTGTGTAACCATCAGTTTTCAGTGGTATTGCTAAACACCTTCATAAGGGTTACAATTATATGGAAATGTAATGAGTATGGAGAAATAATAGAAGGGTCAAGAGAGGATGATGAGTCTCACAGCGCCCCATGGTGAAAATGAGTTGCGATCTTTGACTAGAATTTCCGAAATCATATATTGAAATTGGTTGAGATTTCAATAATCATGGATATTCGTTTTTGGTACTTAGAAAATAAGATAAGAAGAAACCCATCAATTCAAAATAGTTACAAAAAAAATTGTATTCTTGCAGAAGAATGCTGACAAGGACTTGGCTATCATGAGAAAACATTTAATGCTTAGGCGAAAAGGAAGGAAAACGTCCAATCAGTTGCTAATCTGCCGTCTCCGTCTTTATGACACATAATAATGACAGCAGGCTGCATCATTACTTCAAAAAGTAATTAAATATCCACATTTGGAAGCTTAACCGGTGTCATTTCTGCCTATAAAAAGGAAGCATTGTTAGTAGAAAACACCCACACCCAAAAAAAAATTACCATCAAAAGAGATATCACATGGCGCATCGTCCCTACAACCGTTTCGACAAAGTTGAGGTCAAGATGCAAGAAGGCGACTACTCAGGTGGCATCTATGGCGGGGTTGTCACGAGAGTTTGGAATCACCAATATGAGGTGAGGATGACCACTCTCAACAATGGCGAGGTGGGTGGACCACTGACCGTTCAAACAAGCTACCCCTTTCTGCAGCCTGTCCCACCAAGAATTTTGGTGGAATACAAACAGTTTGACCTCATTGAGGTCTGGCACAGGAGGGGGTGGTGGCCGGCAGTGATCATGCGTACCACTCCCCACAACCAGTTCCATGTGGGACTGGCGGATGGAAGTCGCCTCTTTGTTGATGAGAGTGAGCTTCGCCTCTACCAGGCTTTCCATCCCGGTGATCCTCCCATGTGGCATTACTACAAGCTGTAGGTTGAAGTAGTTATTGTTTAGCTTTTTGATGTAATGAACTTTGTTCATGTAGCTTGAATGAAACGTGGTTTTCTGATGTTTAATGATTACTGTTTGAATTCTGTTTCTGCATTCGCAAGGATATCGCCAAGAAGAACAAAACAAAAAAGAAAAAAAATAAAATACACAACACAGGAATTAGAATGTTAAAGATCAAAAATAAACAAAACAAACAAAACAAAAAAATATTTTTGATATTTTTAAAACAAATAAATTTAAATAGCTGAAAAAAAAATTAAAACAAAGAAAATAAAATAAATAATAAAAAAAATCATAAACAAAGTTTTGGAAAGGATACATGCATTCCGAATCATTCATGTCTAAAATCCGATTCCGAGGCATTCCGATTTTCGGAATCAATCGGAATCTCAGTTAGATATCGGAACGGATTCAGCTTCCATCATTCCGAGACCTTGAAGAATTCTGTTGAATGCTAGTTCAGGAAGGGCCTTTGTGAAGATGTCTGCTAGTTGATCATTTGAGCGGAAGAAATGAATCTCGATGTTGCCGTCTTCAACATGATCTTTGATAAAATGATATCTAAGTGCAATGTGTTTAGTCTTTGAGTGTTGCACTGGATTGTGATAGATCCGAATCGCAATTTCGGAATCACAGTAAAGAGGAATACGTTTCATATTGACTCCATAGTCTCTCAGTTGGTTTTGAATCCATATTATCTGAGAGGTGCATGAAGCAGCAGCAATGTACTCAGCTTCAGCTGTTGAGAGTGACACACAAGTCTGTTTTCTTGATTGCCAGCTTACGAGTTTTCCATCGAGAAGTTGACATCCACCTGAAGTGCTTTTGCGATCGAATCCACAACCACCAAGATCAGCATCGGAAAATGCTTGAACAAAGAAGCCAGATCCTGATGGATACCATAGTCCAAGAGAGGTTGTTCTTTTGAGATATCGGAATATATTCTTCACAGCATTGTGATGTGGCTCTCTAGGATTTGCCTGAAATCTTGCGCAGTAACAAACAGCAAACATAATGTCAGGTCTGCTCGAAGTGAGATAGAGAAGTGAGCCTATTATTTGACGATAAAGAGTGATGTCTGCTGCAGGTTTGTCTAGTGAAGGAGTGAGTTTTGTTCCGAAAGCCATCGGAACTTTGACTTTAGAATCTCCCTTCATTCCGAATTTCTCTAAGAGAGACTTGGTATAGGCTTCCTGATTGATGAATATGCCTTCTGAGCTTTGTCTGATGTTTAGGCCTAGAAAGAAATTGATTTTAACCATCGAGCTCATTTCAAATTTTGTCTCCATCAGTTTTCGGAATTCAGCCGTTAGGCTAGGGTGAGTAAATCCAAAAATGATGTCATCGACGTAGATTTGAACAATCATCAGGTGACTTCCTTCCTTTTTGCGAAAGAAAGTTGGGTCGACAGATCCTTGCTTGAACTTGGATTGCTTGAGAAACCGAGTTAAAGTTTCATACCAAGCTCTTGGAGCTTGTTTTAGGCCGTAAACAGCTTTGTCTAACACATAGCAATGATCAGGATGTTTACTGCTCACAAAGCCTGGTGGCTGTTCGACGTAGACTGTTTCTTCTAATTCTCCATTCAGAAATGCACACTTGACATCCATCTGATAAACATCGAAACCTTTGTGTGCTGCATAAGCAAGAAAAATCTGAACAGACTCTAGTCTGGCTACTGGTGCAAATGTTTCTTCATAATCAATTCCTTCTTCTTGACAGTAACCTTTAACAACCAGTCTTGCTTTGTTCCGAATGACATTCCCTTCTTTGTCTAACTTGTTTCTAAAAACCCATTTCATTCCGAGAACAGATGCTTTTTCCGGAGTTGGAACCAATCGCCACACCCTGTTGCGTTCAAATTCATTTAGCTCATCTTGCATTTCTTGGACCCAGTCAGCATGATCAAGTGCTACTTTAACTGTTTTAGATTCTATCTTGGAGATGAACGAATGAAACATGCAAAATTCCACTTTTGAAAATAATGCCGCTTGCTTTTCTTTAGCTTGAGCTCGAGTGAGAACGCCAGCAGAAGTCGTTCCGATGATTTGAGATTTTGGATGATCTCTCGTCCATTTTATCATTGGAGGATAATTTGGATCATATTCAGGATTAATTTCCGAAATAATTTCTTCTGCTTCCGATTGTACCTCTGACTGTGTGTCAAGGTCATTATTTTCAACTTCATTCTCCCCCTGGAAGTTTGCATCGTTTCTATCATCAGAGTGATCTTGTTCAACCGGTAGAGTGGTTGACTCGGATTCAGGAGCCATACCCTCCCCCTGGATAGATGTTGGGTTCTCCCCCTGGATAGGTACATCAGTAATGGGAGTTGGATCATTGTTCGGAATCGGAACATCAGTGGAATTTTCTTGTGATGTTTCGTTTTCACTGACTGTACTTTCTATAAGCTTTAACAACTCATCTCCTTGGTTATCTCGTGCATTTGCTTCTGATGTTTTTGCGGTTTCTTGGTCATCGAACAAATTCAAGAATTCCTCATATAGATCCAGAAGAGGAATTGCAGATTTATTGGATTCGGGAAAGATGTCTTCAGCCTTTGTACTAACTTGCTTTGCTCTGGAATTGTATCTATCATCAAAGGTGATGTAGTATGTTTCTTCAATCTTTCGAGATCTTTTGTTCAGAACACGATATGCCTTTGAGGTAAGAGAGTATCCTAGAAAAATACCGTCATCAGCTTTTTCATCCCATTTAACTCGTTTTTCTTTGGAGTTAAAAATGAAACACTTGGATCCGAAAACATGAAAGAATTTTACGTTCGGTTTTCTTTTGTTGATGATCTCATAGGGAGTAAGATTGAATCGTTTTGTAATGTTTGATCGATTCTGAGTGTAACAAGCAGTTGCGATGGCGTTGGCCCAGAAGTATAAAGGAAGTTTTGCAAAAGAAAGCATTGTGCGAGCCGCTTCACAAAGAGAACGATTTCGTCTTTCTACAACTCCATTTTGTTGAGGAGTGTAAGGGGCAGAGAAGTTATGCGTGATTCCTTTATTGACAAGAAAATCATCTAGAACTTTATTTTTGAATTCTGTCCCATTATCACTTCTTATCATTCGAACTTGTTTTCGGAGAAGGATTTCTATCTGCTTGATGAAGTTAATCATGTTGATCGCCGCTTCAGATTTTTGCTTGAGAAAGAATACCCATGTGAAACGAGAGAAGTCATCTACCACAACCAGAATGTATTTGTTGTGAGCAACGCTTTCGATGGCAGATGGACCACAAAGATCAATATGCAGAAGTTCCAATGGTTCGATGATCTTTGTGTTGATGATTGTAGAATGGCTCTTCCGACTTTGTTTTCCTAGCTCACATGCATCACAGAGTCGGTCTTTGTCGTACTTGAGTAGCGGTAATCCTCGCACAAGGTCACCAAGTACCAGTTTATTAATGTCACGAAAGTTCATGTGAGACAACCGTCTGTGCCATAGCCAACTATCATCGTTCGTAGCTTTAGTGAGTAGGCAGATGGCAGGTTTTCCTTGGATAGGTCTCATGTCCAAAGGAAACATCTCTCCTTTTCTTTTTGACTTCAAAATTATCTTTTTAGATTCCTTCTCAACCAGTTCGGAGCCATCTTCATCAAATGAGACTTTAAGACCAGTTCCGACGACTAGTTGTGAAACACTGATCAAGTTGTGCTGAATTCCTTCAACATATGGCACTTTCCGTATCGAAATTTCACCGTTGGTGATCAAGCCATAGCCTTTGATGTTGCCTGTTGCATTGTTTCCATAACTAACTTTTCCTCCATTCGTTAGCGAGCGATATTCTCGTAATTCCTCCTTCCTTCCTGTCATGTGACGTGAACAGCCGCTGTCAATGTACCATTTCGGATCATACTGTTCGTCACGTAGAACCTGCACAAGTTAGAGAGATTTAGGAACCCAAACCAATGTGGGCCCATGTGAGAATTTACGTGAGATAGGAAAAATGCATGATGTTTCAACCCAAAAGGATTTTCTCACAGATGATTGATTTTTCTTATTTTCAATTCGGAACACTTTCATTTTTGTGGATTTCCATTGTTCTTTAGCAAAACAAGATTTCTTAGGAGTGAACGTGTTTGAAACTTAATAATAATGGGTTTTCTGATTGTGAGAGAGATAAGTGGGATTTTGATTTTTGACCGATTGAGAGGAGAGTTTTGTTTTGATAGTAACAGTTGGATGAATCTTGTTGGTTTGAAGATCCTGAGTGGTTTCAGGATAGAGTTTTGCCTTCCCTTTTGAATCCGTTGCACCGAGAACACGAGTGGGATTCTTTGTTGTTGTTGTTGAGACAGAGGGTTTAGGTGTTGGTTTTGGTTTTGGAGTAAGCTCAACTTTCCGAATGGGAATTGGGTTGACTTTCTGGGTTAGGTTTGAGTCGTGTTTGTTTCTCCAGAATTGTTTTCTCTCTTTCAGATTCTTTTTGTACCTGGCATTCATTTGTTTCCTTTTGGCAATGAGCTCTTCAGGAGACTTATGAATATAAGATGTCGAGCTGTGATTAGAATCAGACTTGAAAGTACTCGTCTTAGGGTTTGAAGAATTAGATTTCAAATTCTCTGTACCCCATGAACCATTTTGAGAGACAGAATTTTTACAGTTCAATGATCCAGAAATGTAGTTATCACGAGACTTCCACGAGGTCATTTCGGAAAGGCCCTTAGTCTCATCTGAGTTGTCAATTGGTTCCGACCAAAAGAAAGAATCACATACATCGGAATTATCGTTATCGACTAGGACTTTAAGTTCAGTTACATCTTTTGTATTTAGGCCTGGTTTAACGAAAACTTGATTTGGTACAGTGTGAATCTTTGGAAAAACATTAGCTTGTTCGTTTAAGGTGTGTGATCCTTCATTTTTAACAATTCTCGCAAAAGCAACTGAATTTTCAGAAATGAGATTTTTCTTAGTTTCAGTAGAATTTGATACGAATTCCGAACAGTCAATTTCATCCTCAACAGATATTTCACTCATATCACTTTCATCAAAATCAGAAATATTCTCATTAATGGGAATATTATCGGAATTTAGTTTAGAGCATAGTGAATGAAAATTCTTTAGAGTTGCTGTTTTAATTTCCTCATGATCATTTTCTGAAAAATATTCTTTGACCATACTTTTATGTTCTTTGGACTGTATGTAGCTTTCAATTTTATCAAGTCCGATTCAATAAGCTTCCGAAACCTCATCAGATGAAACAATGGTTTCACATCTATGACATTCTGCATCGATTTCATCCTCTTTCAACTCAAGAAAGGGCAAAATCATTTTGTGTAAACCCCTGCCTATGTCACAATCAAGATGCAATTGAGTAATATTATTGTAAAGACGCTTAGCAATTAAACAAAAAATGTTTCTCTATTTGACAAGAACTAAATTATCTCTTTTGACATAAATAATATCATCTCGTGCTTTAACTAACTCACTATCCAACGCCTCGATTCTCATTCGTCTCTCCTCATTCTTATTCGATATCCTGCTCAATTGATCATTTAGGTTAGAATTGCTTAGACGTGTCCTTTTTAAGCTATCACTCAAACTGGAGACAGTAAATCTAAGATCATCTAATTCAGTATCATAACTAGAAGAGCAAATATTTAAAGATTTAAGGATAGAGCGTACCTTTTTGACCACAGCCTCACATTCCTCAACTTGTTCATAGACAGGCTTCGCAGCAAAACAACTTGCTGAGGCTTGACACCCGTCGGTAGAGTAACCTCTGCTATCAGAATGATCAGCTTTCACCATCAGACATCGACCATGCGTTGGGTTCCTCACCTCCTCATCTTCCGAGTCCGTTGACCAGACCTCAATGGCACCAAACTCGCTGTCCTCTTTCACCACAAAGGCTGCCTTGGTAGATGAAACATCATTCTTCTTCAGTTCCGCAATCTTCTTTGCGTAATAAGCTTCATCTTTCACCTGCTCCTTCTTCTCAGCTTGTTTTCGGAGCAAACAGTCTTTCACAAAGTGGTTCTTGCCTTTACAATAATGGCAATCGTATCCTGAGTCGCCAACGAGTTTCTTCTCCTCATCACTTTTCTTTTTCTGGCTTTCTTCCACAGTCTTTTCAGCATTGAAACCTCCTTGTCGATTTCGGTTTTTGAATTTGGAAAAGTTTTTCTTGAAGAACTTCTTGGGATTTGATACCATCAAAGCTTTGTCTTCTCTGGTCAAATCATCGTCGGAAAAGTCAGAGTCATAATCGATTTCAGCCGATTTCTTTCCGGCAGCGACCAGTGCAAGTGAACCAAGACCGACAGTCGCTTTGGCTTCCGAAATGATTTCCTTTTCATGGGATTTGAGGATTCCCATAACTTTAGCTAAAGTGTAAGTTTTGAACTGTTCATGCGCTTTTATGGTTGACACGATAGCCTTCCATTCGGAACGAAGACCATCAAGAAAGGTAACCTTTTGCTCAATAACAGTCCGAGCCAGATTGTATTTTAATAATCGACTGAGAAGATGATTGTATCGATTGAAAGTCTGGGTTAGAGTTTCTTCCGAACCTTGTGCAAAAGATCCGAAATCGGAAAGAAGAGTGGTCTGAATGGAGTGCTCAAGGTCAGCATCTCCAGAATACAATTCTTTAAGTCTATCCCAGATTTCTTTAGCTGTTTCGCACGAACTAACCAGACGAAGAGTATCTGCTTGGAGAGCGAACCTGATAATTCTAAATGCTTTAATGTTGCACATTAGTTTATCTTTTTCGTCTTGAGGAATGTTCGTGTGAGTGACAAGCAAGTTGTTGTATTCTTTTAGGGTTTTGATAACCCTCCTTGTGTCTGTGTGGACATGAGTTTCTTCAGTAATAGCTTGCTAGATCGTTGCTCCATGTTCTTCAATGCCAAGAACATAATCTTCAAAATGCAACGCCCAGACCTCATACTCTTGAGTAAATAGAATTGGAGTCCTGGTAGTGGATCCAATGCTGCTTGAAAGATTGAAAGACTAAGTATGTGAGTCGTCAAAAGCCATTGATACTTGTTTACTTGTATGAATCAGAAGTGTAAGTTCAAATCAAAAGAAGAATCGAACGTAAAAGATCAAAGTTTGATAACCAAAATCGATTGAAACGATGAAGATAATCAAAACAGATCCGTGAATGACACAAACTCCCGCTCTGATACCAATTGTTGAAATACAAGAGTTGGATCGAGATTCAAAATTGCGGAATAATGTAAATAAACAAGATCAAGAACAGACAAAATGAAGAACTGATGTCTAATGATTAAAATGCAACTCAAGAATAATTCGATGTGAACTATTCTGTATGAGTGCCGTGAAAAGATTACAAAAGTTAACCCTAATAAGGGCACGAACATGCTATTTAAACAAAAACTAAGTATGGAATGACAGACCCATTCCATAACCGATAGCAAAATTATAGGCATAAAATCTGGCAACAAATCCGATCAGCATATTTGACTCAATCTATATTTATGACTCAACATTTTCCCGTAAGTCCTTGCAAATAGCTGTTCTTTAATGTTGACTACAAAGGCAAGTTCCCCCACTGACTTTTTGCAAAGTATCATCGTACGGGAAAACACTTGCAAAGCTAACAGTCCAGAAGACAAGAAAGAGTTCAAAGAACACATAACATGGTCGATCAATGTTAGGCAATTTCTTCTGGATGTTTTCCCACTATTATAACTTCGGACCCTTGGTGCCTTCGACACAAAGGGGAGATTGTTGGGTATTTTGATAGTGCTGAAGTTTTGACCCAACGCATCTGAAGTCATGAAATCAGCCAATGTTATCAAGACATATGAAGATGTGCATAAGTGTGGGCAAAGTACTATCGTGCACCTAGTGTTCGTTGCATGTTAGCTGAGTAGTTAGTTTGTGCCTTTTTGGGTTGAAACGATTAGGATTTAAGCCTACTCTGTAATATATAAATAGTCGTATTTCCTAGGTTTGATGTCGGTGTCAGGTCTTGATCTTACTTAGATGCTAATCATACTCTATGATTAGGAGCACTTTATTTGTATATGTTACCCGATTACTCCAAGCATCCGGCACCGTTTCTATTCATATTTACTGTTGCTTGATCTTTGTTTCTAGATATTATTTGTGTTTGCTTTATCGAATTATAACCTTACACGAAACTTTAGTATCACTAGTTTTGTTGAAACTTTTGGCCAAAGCTACAAACTAATTGTGGATAGTCCCAGCTAAAAATTTCACAATAAGAAAAAATGTATTGTTTTCACGATTCATATTTATATTTGAAAATAACGGCCACTTTCTAAAACATTAGTATCTCTCCAGGGTCACTTCAAAATAACAGTCTAAACAAGTGAAAATTTCTATGAAATAGCACGTCATAGTGGATTTAGCTATTCATATAACATCACATTACTTTCAATATTCCATCAATAACATAATATTTAATTAGTTTCCCCAAACAAAAGTAAAGAAAGAGAAACTGGCTTTAGATGGATGCTGAATCGGAATACAACAACCAACAAAGAACAGAAACATGACCAAAACCCCAGCAAGAAATCTTTTTAAAAAGCAATAAATTTGTAGAACACCAGGTGCAACAAATAGAAAACACAAAACTATACAATGATATATCCAGCACAGAAGAATGAACAAACACCCAAAGAATAAATCTTTTCAAAAGGCGACGAATCAATGCGGATGCAACAAAAAGAATACGTGAAAAATAATTGTGTTCTCCGGAAAGTTAATTTACACCATAAAAAAAGGTAAACATGAAAGAAACTAAAAACTAAAAAGTGACTCACAAAATTTAATAACAAACAAAAGGGTGGACATACCAGATCGATGTCCTAAGCGATGAAAGAAAACAATTGGCTAATTGTGTGGTGCGGCTTCAAACTAAAAAAATAAATAAAATGTCAAAACGACGTCATTTAGCAAGATCGCCTTATTTACTGCGCCATCCCAACCTATTGGACCAAATTAAAGAACACAAGACAGCCAAACAAGCACCAAAATGAGCCAACTGGAGCATTCGGTAGATCTAGAGTCTAAAAAATTCAATAACGTAAAAGAAATTATGAGGAAATTCTGTATGTCCTTCTCTAGAATCACCTCTAATTTCTCTAACTCACTCATCTTTAAAAAAGAAAATTTTCTCATATAAGATAGATAAGACATGGACGACGTATGCTAAAGTTTTTACTGTTTGTAGAACACAACCAAGTAATATTTAACTTAAACAACCGCATATGGGGACGGATTATAAAATATATGGTTTCATTACAACTAGTGTTCGACCCGTGCCGCACGGGTACGATTGGCTCTTGGGGTACCTTTTCTTTTAAGTGGGTTGGATGGGTTGCGATGGTTATTGAAAGTTATATTCCCATATATCAGAAAATAGTTATTAATAACTTTTCACCAAGAACACATTCGATAAGTTGAACATCAATCAAGATTTCGTTGACTATGTCCCCATTGTTTCCGTAGCTATCAAAAAAGGTCATGTTCTGGTTTAATATAACTTGAATATATTTGGTTCTAATTACAGCAGTTTGTCTTTCAACAGTAAGAATCCAACACCAGACGTCTGTAAAATAAAGTTTTATGAAGTTTAATCCAAATAAATAAAGCTAGGGTACCAACCTTAAACTGATAAGACATTTCCTTCCATTGTTCTACTGCAGGGTCAACTTCTGTAGGGTTATGAGCACAAGCATGCAGCAAAAAGAATAAACTTTTTGGTGCATTCTGAACAATAGGCAAGAAAACAATGAGAACCTCTAAAAGATTAATAAATTTAAGTGTTATAAACAACGACTAATTCCTATAGACACATAATAAAGTATAAGAATATAACCATTATACCTTTTAGGATAAATTCCATTAGCAGATGCACCTGCTTTGCTCTGTTCACTGTTTTTGCCGGTAATCATATTTAAACTTCCCAAACTACCCTTTGACCTTTTAATAGGAAGTTTTCCTTCCCATCTGGTGACTTACCATGAACTTCTGTATTTCCCGGAGTATTATTGCCCTACACAAATTTAAATTTTAATTATTAAAAATTTTATCTTTCTATCAAATTTTCACCATACAAAATAAAAATCTGTAAATTAAATTAATTTAGGCAACTGACGGAAGCCTCAGTAACACCATTTGGAGAAGGCATTGCAAATGGACCATAAGGATATGATCCCTGATTAAATATAAAATAAACTCAATAAGTATCATCTTTTATGGAGTAAAAATTAACAAATGAATATAATATGATTAATAAAAATATATCGGGATGGGTCGGGACGCTTTCTATTCGTGGATCCTGGTAGGTTGTGGTTTTAATTGGAAGGGTGCCGTTTTGTTTGGCCATTCGTGTATTTTGGTTTACTGTTTCGTCTTCAGTCGTTGTCTCGATCGATCTTCTCGTTGGCTGTGTGGGTGTTTGGTTTTGGTCATTTTTGTTTATTTGTTGTTCGGTATCTGATTTTGGTTTGCTTCTATTTGTAAGATGGCGTTAAATGGGTATCATTTGACTGACCAAGTCGAGGTTCTCATACGGCTCCTCAACTCCATATCTTCTCATCATCTGCATAAACACAAAAAAAATAGTTTAATATTTTAGTAAGACATACTCACATACTAATAAAACCATTTCGATAAAAATATACAAAGTATAATGTTTGTATTGGTTCAGCAAGTGTGTCGGGAGTGTGTCGGGGCGCTTTCTTTTCGTGGATCCTGAAGCCACTTTTTAGATGATGCAATCATGTCAAAGATAAAACTATATAAAGCATTTGCTAATTAAAATACATTATTGTTTCAACCATAATCAAATTCCATAAGTAAATTAAACTGCAAGAAATAGCAACGTACTTTCATAATTTCATTTATTATAGTAATCTACTTGTAATTTTTCCTATTACAGCATTATACTTTGAAAATCTTCTCGGTTATAGCAATGTCAACACCCAAAATCCAAATACAAATCAATCTCAATGCTACAATTAAGTAAACTTTTAAAGGAAACCCGAAAGTAGAATGCTATAATTGGGTAGTTTGTCAAAGTAATGTTCTAATAAAAAGAAACAAAAAGTAGAATGATATAATTGGGTAATTTTTCAAAGTAGAATACCTTCATAAGAAAATAAAAGTATGATGGTATAATAGAAAGAAATGAATGTAAGATGTATAATAGGATTGTTACCATATACATTTACAAAAAAAATAATAGCACACTTTCGATATTTTGTTTATTATAGCATCCTATTTTTGAAAGTACAATGTTCTAATAAGAAAAAAAATCGGAACTACAATGCTATAATCAGGTATTAATTGTTATTGTCTTTTTGTTAAACTCATGTTTTTATACTTTTTAACCAATGTACTTTGGGTTTTGGTTTTAAAATACCAAAGTACATTGGTAAATCTGTTTTTAAAAGATTTAGCAAAGTACAATGTTATTTTAAAACAAAAATCCAAAGTTCGTTGCTATTAAAACTAATACTTGTTTGGAATTTTTTGCAAATACCTGTTAAATATTTGAAAATAACCATTTTGCCATTGAACCAAATCTGAAAAAAAGGCATACCACAGGGACCAAATTTGTAGTTTTCTCTTTAATTTAATTTAGCTGTTGTCCCAAAAACACGTCTTGCAATTTTGGTCCTTAAAATATGAATACAAGTTCAAAAAATTGTATACTTCATTGACCTGCATACTTTGACCTTCTGAAGTCAGAAGTCGACTCTTTCGTTTACAAAGTTAATGAAAATAAAATACTTACACGGTTTGATGCTCGTCCCACCATATTGACCCCCAACGGATGCAAAAATCGCAATTCCAAAAATTAGGAATTCCTCTTCCAACTCGTAACCTTTAGTTTGTCAGGCATGTGTTCTCCGCTCCACATTGACCAAACCGGGTAAAACTTTACATCTGAAATGGTTGGTTTAAAGCATCTACAACTTGAAATGAAACCTGCAATCAAACTTCTCATGGTTACTTCAATGAAGATTTGGTGATTGTTACTGGAAAAATGGAAAGATGTGCAGTATTTGTGCCTAATATTTTAGATAAACATTAAGGGTTGTTACCTTGTGGGATAAAATTTGGTCAGCAGCTAGGGCCTGAGCCCTTTCAGCTTGTACAGGGCTGAGGGTGATGCCATGACATTGTAGTAGAAAGAAATGAAAGTAGGATGCTATAATTAGAAAATGAATGGAAGTACATTGTTATTTCATGCATTTATACCTTTATAGAAAAAGTCACATCTAAAAATAAAGAATGAGATCAACAGGGAGAACTGCTACCTATTCGATGCGTCGCAAGGAAGAGAAATTTGTCTGACGTTCTTCCGCACATTCACCAATTTATCTTCTTCACCTGCAACGACTTTCTTTCTCCTAACAAACATTCTAAGACTTCTTTTATAGCAAAACATCAAGCTAAATCGCCTTGTATGTTTTGCGAATTTGACAGAATATAAGTTAAAGAAAATATAATATTAACAAATCAATCAGATTCAAGAAACAAAATAAGAATAAAAAGCTCATAAAATCAATAACTTTGGTATTTACCCAAAACTATTCATCTGTTAGCTCTCATGCCCTAACATCTTGCCAAAAATCAGATGTTGCAATTTTGGTGCTCTTCTTCCCAGGAGTTCTCTAACACATTTGACAACCCAGTTAATCCATGCTCTTTTAATAACAAAAAAACTTGTTAGCATTTGACACGCAAAATTATATAAGTATGTTGCTCTTATGAAATAAAAATAACTTGCATTGCTCATATTGGTGACCAAAAGAAAGTTTGTTGCTATCTTCTACACTAAGAATGACTAAAATCATGATCAATAAACTTTGATTTAGAAATTAAAAACTTAAAAAAATAATAAAACCTCGTTGAAACCCAAATAAGTTGTAATAAAGTAACTTTTATAGTTACGTTGTTAAAAAGTGAAACTGCAATTTAATTAAAATAATGGTAGTTTTTAAAAGTAAGATGTGTCCTTGGTTATTAAATAAATCCATGCCTCCTTAAGATCTTGGGTTCAAAGCCCGTTAGGGGATTAGATAGTTAGGATTAGGATTAGATCTAATAATATTTGCCGGTTCAAAAGAAAACTAAAAATAAAATAATGAGTTGTATTAGAATTTTTTTTCCATTAGCTGAATAGAATGAAAGAAAAAAATTTGAATGAAAATTAAGAAAATGGAAGTAATCACAAACACGTCTTATTCATTCCAATGAAATGAACCAAGAAAGATAAAAGTGAAATATTTTACCTTTACTTGGATGTTTGGATTCAAAATATTAAACATCTTTGCTACTTTATGAAACCTGCAGACATGTTATAAGACATCAAAATCTAGATATATTACTTACAACTAAAGATACCAGGTAACAAAAATGATAATCTCGTGCTTATACCCTCTACTCTTCTATATGCTCATCGTTGTAACAAACTATAAAATATAAATACCCAATTTGCCCCTCCAGTACCAGATGTTCTTTTATTTAACTGATTTTCCCATCTTATCCTTTTTAGGATAAATGAACATAATTAGAGGTTATATATGCTATATTACTTACAACTAACGACACCGGGTAACAAAAATGATGATCCCTTGCTTATACCCTCTACTATTCTATATGCTTACCGTTGTAACAAACTATAAAATATAAATGCCCAATTTGCCCCTCCACTACCAAATGCTCTTTTATTTAACTGATTTTCCCATCTTACCCTTTTTAGGATAAATAAACATAATTGGAGTTGTACCAGTTTACATGAAATGCAATTAGAAACATGTACATATATAAAGAAATGAAGTGCAATCTTCATTCTGGAATCGATTACCACTTCCTTTTGTTTTATTTTGTAATTTCTTGACATATATACGACATGCTCTACCTGAACTAAATGAGGCAGCATATTTGTTTAAAGGATCCCATGATACACCTTGAACATAATGGAAATGAGCATCTAAAATTTGATGGACGGATCCTAAAATAAAAAACAAAATTAATTAGAAAATACTAATATATTGTGTTTAAGGCTCATAAAATTCTTCTAACCTTTTATTAACATCCCATATGAGGCAAAGCTATCAAAAAAACCAAAAATCAACATGTGAGATTAGAAGAAAAAAATCGAGACAGAGCTGCTTAATCGGTTCAAGAGTTTGTCTTTAGAAATACAATTAAAGAGTAATTAAAGAGTGAAGCAAACAGTTTGGTTATACATATAAATGACAGATACCAGATCTTTAAAGACAAAAAGATATCATCATAAAATTTTCTAAATGGTAAAAAAGATAATGATGGGAGAGATGGGGTTTTAAAAGTGAAGCTAACCTGAAATCATGGCTCTTGTGAATACCATCAATTCATAATTCATGTTTCTTAATTATTCAAAATCCCAATCGTTCGGTGATTTGATTTTTTAAAGAGAAATGCGAAATTGATGTAGATGGAGCAATATGCACGGGTATGTGCATAAAAGGGTCTATTTAATGTAATTGATACAAATTGAGGTTGGATATAGAAGCAGACCTTTGGATGTTATCGCTAGAAGATACAGAAACGGAGGCAGCTTTCTTAATATCCTGCAGTTCAACCAATGGTCACAGACCATCAAAGTAGCATAAATAGAAATGAATCATCATGGTTGGTGGATAAGAGATGTTTAGCTAAAGTAGATGCTAAAATCTCATCCTCTGGTGGCTGGCGTCTCAGCATGATTAATCCCTAGAAGTAAAGAAATTAGAGGGGAAAACAGTCACCTATTACATAGGAAATATATGAATCTGCAAATATAAATTGAATTAAGAGTTAAATGGCATAAATTAGAAAAGCCGGTGAGTGATCAATTTCGTAGAGAAGCAATTTACCTGTGTTTGTTCTTTTCAATACAGTCGATTGAGTACCATTCGTTTGAAGTGGGGCAAATCTGTCACGGCTAGGGTTTTGGGAGGGCGATGACTATAACAGACGATGAGGGAGGTGGAGGAGGCGGGGAGGCCCTGTAGGTCGTAGAGGAGGGGAATTAGCTGTGACCGATGGGAAAACGGTGAACGGTGTAGAAGGGAAGCAGTTTTCAGATATGATAAACACATACAAAAAAAGGCTAAACCCAAACGCCAATTGCAATTGCAGGAATCGGAAAATCCAAGTTGAAGATGTTACCTTTGCAATCAACAGTAACAAAGACGCTGATGAAAGAGGAGAGCAGCCCACCCACATGCAGAGGAAAAAGACAACCGGAGAACAGGCAACAATTCGTAAGCCGACGGGTATTCAACACAGTGGAACAGCAAGCAATACAACCAGAAAGCAAAGAAGACGAAACGACGACAATCGCAAAAGAAATAAGCCTCAGGGAACACGTGTCCAACGAATACATACGGAATCCGAAGAAAAGCCCAAAAAACCTGAATCCGATAACCGGCATGACAACCCGAAAAAAAAAAAAAAAAAGCACAAGTCACGTTTAAAAAATTTACGCATTTTAAGTAATAGAAGAATTACAGAACTACTTATAATAGGCGTCAATCACAACATGTAATTTCTTTTATGGTTGTACATGTGGTTCGTATATGTAAATATTAATGATCTGGTCGTTACATTTCCATTTTGAAATTTTGAATATCATTTTTATGCCATAAAAGGAAACAAAAGAGGAAATTAGTCGATGTAATTTAATGGAATTCCTTTTACCTAAGCATTTTGGGTTTATCTTTTTTCGATGATAAGTCATGAATTGAAAGCACACTAAACCAACCATTTTGATTAATCATCATACCACTTTAAGTGGGGGTGTTTGAGATTTCTTTTCAAAAGTTTTTTGATCTATTGAATTTTTAAAAATTTAATAAGTCTTCTAAAGTATTAGGTAAACTTATATACATACTTTATAAATGTTTTTATAGACCACTAATAAACCATTTTCAATAAGCGAAAATTTTCGTATTTTTTGAAAAAGCCTACACCTTATACATAAAAAAAATACTATACTACCCTCTAATTAATATAACCATATACTTTTTGAAAGTGTTTATACTTTTATATATATATATATATATATATATATATATATATATATATATATATATATATATATATATATATATATATATATATATATATATATATATATATATATATATATATATATATATATATATATATATATATATAGGGTCCCGTTCCGGTGAGGACTCGTAAGGACACCTTAAAAAAATTGAAAAAATATATAAAAAAAATACAAATCATAAAATCGAGAATAGTACTATATCATGATCCAAAAAAAATTGGATCATTGAGAAACAGCAATGATCCACAAAAAAATTTATTTTGTGGATCATTGTTTCATTATAAAAAAAATAATGATCCAAAAGTCTTTTTTCGAATTTTTTTCTCCAATATAGTACTATGATCCATTTTATTATTTATATTTTTTATTATTTTTTTTCAATTTTTTAATGTGTCCTCACGAGTCCTCACTTTAAGAAGAGTCCTCACCCGATCACTTATATATATATATATATATATATATATATATATATATATATATATATATATATATATATATATATATATATATATATATATATATATATATATATATATATATATATATATATATATATATATATATATATATATATATATATAAAAGCTAATTTAAAAACTTTTTAAAATTCTTTTTATCAACATATAGATTTTTGCTACCACATACGTTAATTCAACCATTTTTTTTAATTCCTTATAAGCTAATAATCACATTTCTCAAAAAATATTATTGAGTTAATTAAATGACCAATCACAATCATCCGCTAAGTTAAGATGATCCATTCTATTTATTTGCGGTGTTATTGGTCTTTCAATTGTATCATATAACTTTTTGCAATACAATCTCACTACAAGAAAAGTGTTATTTAGTGACAAAAATGAAGTGGTCACTATCAATAGAAAGAGTAGTCACTAAATGATTTAGTGATCAAAATATTGGTGGTCACTTTTCGTCACTATAGGTCCGTCACCAATCTGAACAGTGACCAAAATATATAAGTAGTCACTAAATAGTGACTACACTATAGTGGTCACTATATCAATGACGAATCGTCCCGTCACTAATTTCATCACTAATTAATGAAAGTCGTCACTTTTTAACACAATTAATGACCTATCTAGTGACCATAATAAAAACGTCTTTTGGTTACCTTGTTAATGATTATAGTGACCAAATATATGGTCACTAACTATTTATTGTTAGAGACCAAAAAGAAGTGGTAACTAATCATTTACATTTAGTGACCAAAAGAATAGTCACTAATTATGGAATTACAACAAAAAATACGTTTGGATTGTCTTAAATTTTTACAATGATGATTTGGAAAAGACATTAGCGGTTCCTCTTTTGATTCCAAGTCCGATTCCGGTTCCGATTCCAATTCCACTTTTGATTCCGATTCCGACTCCAACTCATTTCCAAACAAAACAAGACTTGTATCGGAAAACAATACATAAAATTCCAACTTAACTATATTTACAATTTATATATATAGCTTAACCATAAAATCAATAATAACATAACATTCTATATCTACTCATATAGCATTCAAAGTTGCTTCACTGCAAAAAGTATTATTGGACGGATTTTACAATATTAATTAAAAAAACATTTCATAGAAAGAAATAAAGTTCTAGAAGGGGCATGCTGATGACCTTTGGTATTTCGTAGCTCTTCAGTCTTGCTCTATTTTAAACCCGTAAAGATCTCATAAATGAGACAATCTGACATTAAGTTTATAAGTATACGAGAAAAGAAACAGTCATTTTTTGAATGGACGAGGCACTAAAAGGTACATGATTGTTGTCCAGTCTGATTTTGCCAACTCCGTTAGTTTGTATTGCTGGATCAATAAATAAAACAAAGATGTTTAATTTATCGATTTAGTTATTTGAATAATTATGAAATTTTGAAATCAGACATTCCAAAATGGAAAATTTCTTAGTAACTATAATTCTCATGAGAAATAGTAAATTACAATTTTTGTTCTTATGTATAGCTGTTTTTTACAATTTTGTTCCCAAAAAGTTTTCTTGCAATTTTGGTCAACGTTTTTTGTCATTTTTCCAAGTAAAATAATATTTGGTCCCGGGGTATAGTTGATTTTTTTAATTTTTGATCCCAAATATATAGTCATTTTCTTGGAAGAGGGGCCAAAACTGTTACAAAAGCCTCAAACAAGGGACCAAATTGCAATAGAAACTTTTCAGGACATAAATTGCAAAAATCAGCTATAGTCAGGGACTGAAAATGCAATCTACTCCAAGAAAAATAAATCATGGCTGTTAAGTTATGAGACAGCAAAAAAAGTACCAGTTTTTCTTGTCTATCTTCAAAGCGAGGCTTAAAGTGATCCCATCTTGAATATGAAGTAATTTCCTGAACAAACAATCGAACACCATGCTTATTTAATTAAGTTAAAAAAAATCCAATTTTATTTGATTAATATAAAGACATAATCAAACTTTGGAATTAGTCAAAAATAAAATAAAGACATTTACACCTTTTGGCTTCTCTCTCTCTCTCTCTCTCTCTCTCTCTCTCTCTCTCTCTCTTATAATCATAAAAAACAAGTTGTAAAAAAGTAAACCTTTTTTTAACCAATAGAAAATTAACTAGTTGGTAAAAAAATAAACACAGCTTTAAGTTAACATTCGAATCTGTTGGTGAGGTAATGTTTTCAGCAATTGCATTCTTGAATTCTTCAAGAGTCCATAATGATGACATGGACACCTTTCTAACATTCTTGAATTCTTGAAAGTATGTTATGTATATAAATTCAAGAAGAAAACAAATTTTGAATGGCTTACAAAGTTGTCAATTAATAACTCAACATTAAAAGCAACAAAAGTTTGTAAAATCATAAACCTCAACTATTTTCTTACTTTGCCTTCAATATATCACCGATGTTGTAAAATGGTTGTCTTGTAAGTTTATGTCCGCACACAATCTAGAACTAAAATAATTAGCTTATAGCTTAAAGACCAAGTGAACTAGAAGAATATGGAAAATGTAAATAATACTAAAGAGTGAAAGCTGCTGAAAATTTTGATTATTGCTTTAGGTAGTTAACATCAACTACAATATCCCAGGAAAAATCTACCAAAACAAAAATAAAAAAATTGTGTCATTGAGTAAAGTACGTTGCCTATAATGGTAAAAATAGCAAAGTACGTTGCTATTTCTTGCAATCTACTTTATTATTTATATGTTTTTTATAATTTATTAAATAACATCTTTCTTGTTTCTTTTAATGAATGTACATTTTTATCAGATAACTATGCAACCATTGTTTATGGTTATAATGTTCGAAGATGCAAAAGTTGGAAAACGGATTACATTTGATTATTCGTGCATAAATTTTTGTTTCAAAATATGGTTATAAACTTGAAGACAATGGACATTTATTTCTCACCTTTATATATAATAATTTGGTTTGCAGGACGTTCTTTGCTAAATTTGGTTGATCAAATTACTGATAGATTTTATGCAAATCAACTAAACTTAAACCCTAAGTTCACATGCAACCTAATTGGATCTATGTTTTCACTATTTGAACATATAATAAATACCTAGGGCCAAATCGAAAATAACTAAAAGAATCAAAAGAAAATACTAACCTTTTGTTGAATCTTTTGGAAGCGAGCACCACAAGCGTCGTGCCTCTAATGGTTCACACCCAAAGCGAGCAACAAGGAAACTCGGAGAGAGGGAGAAAAACCCTTAAAATTTTGTGGCTCTTAGGGTACTTGGGCTCCCTATTTATAGCCTCAAGTGTTTAGCAGATAAGCCTTATTCGAATTCAAACCGGATAAACATTTTATCTTTAAATTCAAACCCTTATATATATATATATATATATATATATATATATATATATATATATATATATATATATATATATATATATATATATATATATATATATATATATATATATATATATATATATATTTTTTTTTTTTTTTTTTTTTTGCAAGTAGGGATGAATCCTAAATATATATATATATATATATAATTCGAAAATTATGGATATAAATATCCTAATTTTCATTCACCCTATATATACTATAATTATCTATTGCTCAACTATTGAACAATTACAATTCAGCCCCTGCACATTTAATTAATCCAATTAATCCCAAAATTAATTCCAATTAATTTCTGATTAATTATTAATTAAATAATACTATTTCTAATTAATATATTATCCTTATAATATATTAACAAATTATTTATATTGATTTATTAATCAGATAATAAACCAATCTCTCTCAAAAAGTTATTCTGTCAAATTGCCAGCTATGAGGGCAACCCAAAAGGAATGTGCTGCTATCAAGTCAAGTATATTCCTAAATTATAGTCAAAACACAAGTTCCTGAAAACTATTCAGAAAGTTACGCATCTTAAATAAAAGATTAAAAGTTGAGGGAGTAAAAGGTTATTTCCTCAAGGATAAAAGTGTAAGTAAAGAAAAGATAATTATACTATGTGAAAGCCGAAAAGATTCCGAGGACGGAATCCTCTTAAAGAGGGGAGAATGTAAGAACCCGAAAATTTTGGTAAAAGTCGTAAAATAAATATATGCAAAGTTGGGTTTGAACGAGGGCGTAATGGATTTTGTTCAAAAAGGGGCAAAATGGTCATTTGGCACACAAATGACTTTTATGTAAAGAAAATATAATTATGGGGTAAGAATGAAAGAAAATAAACTTATAATGTTAACAAATGAAGTTCTTGTGCCAATTTTGGGAAAAATAGAACTTGAGGGGCTAGATTGTCATTAGTGCAAAGTGAGGAGGTATAAATAGGAAAAATATCTGCACTCTCCTCACTGTGAACTCATTTCAGCTACGGGAGAGTTCTAGAGAGTGCCAAGAGACCGATCCTTGAGAGTTGGAGGAATTGAATGAAATTCACTTGGAATTGAAGAATTCCAAGCCTTCCAAGGTTAGTAAACTTGTTTTTAGGGTTGTTTAACCCATTTCCCGTGAGTAGGTTACTGTAGCTTCGTGATTTCAGTGGCTAGAGGAGGATTGCCCTATGATTCCTAGCCTTAATTGATGTCTAAATCAATATTTAAACATAGTTCAGCTATTGAAAGTGCTAAAAATCAAGAAATGAGAATTTTAGCTCAAGAACCCTAGAAATGGGTTTGTGAGTTTGAAAGTGATTTTTATTGTTTTGTTAAGTTCTAATAATCACTTAAGATGTATAAATACATTCCTAAGTGATTGTTTTCAAAAATTTGTATTTTTGGTAAAAATTGTCAAAAACGGGATTTTATGAGATCAACTGAATTTATGAACTTGAAACTGATTTTAAATGATCCAATAAACCTAAAGTGTCATAAAGGACATGAGAAATCAATTCCCTTCTTGAAAATTCATTAAAATTATTTTTGGAGTAAAAATGAGTCTTTCGGGAATGATTTGAAGCAAAAGTGATGAAATTGAAGAAACTATGGTTTAAATGTATAAAGGAGTTGTTATTTTAGTCCTAGAATGGTTGTAAATCGATTAAGTCAAGTATTAAGAACTTAAGGTGAACAATTAGTACAACTGCAGTTTGGAAAATCGCCAAATAAGTCATTGAACTTTAAGGTCGCGACGCGACCAGGGTCCCCGTCGCGACGCGAGGCGGCGATGCAGAAATGAAGTGAGTCTCCTGTCAAGTGAAACTTGATTTTTGGAACTTGATGCTAGACTTGTCCGTTTGACTTCAAATTTTGAACATATGTTCAATATGGTCTGAAACTTTATGAAAAATTGTCGGAATGAAAATACGACCTCCCGAGGGTACTGTAGTAAAATACGTATAATATACGATTTATTTAAAGTTGGTCATTTAAAAGTTATAGACTTGTTACGACCCACATTGGTATAATAAGGATTCCAATGAGTTACGGAGTCAGTTAAAATGAATGTTAATGTATAATATATTAATTATAGGTTCATGGCAAATGGTTATTGGGTCATGAAAGGATATTAATTCAAGGAACGTTTAAGCAATCTATTAGCAATACATGAGGTGAGTACATGCAGTATTTTTACCCATTCTGGGGTACATGGCAAGTAAGTATTTTCAAGATTTCTTATAAAATCTCTTTATGCGAAGTTATATGCAAGAGTATTATTTTTAACTTGTTTGTGAAAGTATGTTGGTCTATGAATCAATTATGTGAAAGTGTATTTCGATTACAAGCTATATATGTTTTCAAGTATGAATAGGCATATAGCCACAAGATGTTAAAGAAGTATGTTTTGGTTACAAACCGTCTATGTTTTCAAGTATGAATGGGCATATAGCCATAAGATGTTTGGAAAGTATGATTTGGCATTAAGCCTGGAATGTTATAAAAACATGTTTTAAACGTATGATTATTATGTGATGAAAGTTATAAATTTGGTATTTAGCCATAAAGACAGAAAATGATGAAATTTGGCACTTAGCCACTATTTATATGTATGTGAGTAATGTTCAAGTAAGCAGAAAGTATTTTGTATGACTGGTAATTGTAGCAAGCAGCGTTAGTAAGGGAACTATGTTCCACCTACCCGGGTTAGGTAAGGAGTCTACTGGGGAAAAGCCCCTTCGCGAAGTAGATTGCCTAAGCAACTTCTATGGTGAGGATTGATCCGTTCTTTCTAGCCGTAGAGACTTGGGGTATCACTTATGGTGATTAAAGCCCTAAGTATAAAAATCCAGCAAGCTTATAAAACCAGTCAAAGAAAGTAAGAAGGATGCTATTTTTGCAAAGTATGTTACAAAATGATTTTGAGAAGTAAAGAGTTATAGTATGTTGCTACTATAAAGTTTTGAAAAATGTTATTTTTGCAAAGTATGATATGAAATGATTTTGAAAAGTAAAGAGCTATGGTATGTTATTACTATAAAGCTTTGAAAGATGTTTTATGTTATAAGTTTTATAAAAAGGTTGGAAAAAGAAGTTAAATGTTTGAGTCTAAAACTCATGTAACTCACGAGACATCATTGTCTTACGTATTCTATGTTTTGCCATGTATTCCAGGTTAAAATGTTATGCTATAATTGGAAGAAGTTTAGCTGGAGTGGAGCACGAGTTAGCTCCTATCTTGGACTCAATGTTTAATCATTTCTTGCTTACTATGGTTAGTTTTGATATGGATTTGTAACACCCACTGTTTTAAGCGTGAAAATTAACGGTTTTTGAAAAACCGTATTTTTGTATTCATGTATTTATACGAAAAACCATAGTATTTGCAAACAGTAGAAATGGGGTGTCACAAGAAAGGTGGTGAATCGATTGACCATCTTTTCTTTGGATGCTCTTTTGTGACGGATATTGTTACGGGTGTTGCTAAGTGGTGGGGGATAAATATTCCTTTTGTTACGAATCATGCAGATTGGTGCTTTTGGTTTGACAATCTTTGCATGCTGGATTATAAGAAAGTTTGTCTTCAAGTGGTTTTTATGACAGTTTGGTGGTGTGTGTGGAACTTCAGGAATGCAACTATTTTCTCTTCTGAAAAGCCTAAGAAGTGCATGTACTGGGATAGTGTTGTTTCTTACTCGTTTTTGTGGATTAGGAGTCGTTGCAAAAAGTTGTGTCTTAGAAGGGATGCTTGGCTTTTAGATCCCAATTTAGCAATTTCTGTTATGTAATTGTTCGTTTGTACTTTTGCCTAGCTTCTTGCTAGCTGCGTTTTTGCTTTTGTCTAATATATGACTGCCGTTCTAAAAAAAACATACGTATATGTTCAGTTTTGAACATATGTATTTTCAGTACTAAACATATGGTTATATGGTTCTATGTCTAATTTTGGTTCGATATTGATCCTACTCCTATATATATATATATATATATATATATATATATATATATATATATATATATATATATATATATATATATATATATATATATATATATATAGAGCCACAATGATTGAGAGAACGTGTGTAGAAATAATAATGTGAATATGTTTGTTAGGTAATGTGATTACGAAAATTTAATTAGTTTACGAAAATACATATTCTATAAGGGTCGTATGGACCTTTTATTATTGTCACTATGTGATAATAACTCTATGTTTGTAAAAATGAGAATGAATAAGTCAGAATACGTGAAAACAAAATAAATGAGAATGAATGAAAATATATGATAATAACAATAATTTTATCATAACATGTTTTTTTCAATTTGATATTACCAAACAAATATATATTCTTTGGTTCTTTTTCTCATAAAATAACATCAACTACACGGTCTATAGGTTGTATTTCAAACGTCATTGAACCTGTTCGTTAAAAGACACATATCAATCAAATTCATGATACCCATTGGTCAATGACTGTTTGGTTGTAGATGCATTAACATATCTGCACTTATTATATCATTTATTAGATATTAGATTATCCCATACATTTAGTAGGCTCAAGCTAGAAAACGATGTTAATGTAAGTTCGAATTTAATATGATAATTCAAATAAATTTAGCTGATGCTTAATATAGGTTTGAATTTTTAAGGGTGCTATTAAATACACATCCAATATATATCTATAAATAAAAGTCAAATATTCTTAATCAATCATATCCGTTTTTTCCGAAAAACATTGTAATTCCAACAAATAAAAAACAGTTGACCCTACTTAAAAGTAATGATTAAGATGTCTAATTGGTAAATAAAATTGTATTTTTAGCTATCCCCATTTTTAAGCCTATCCGGAAAATAATTTCGAACATCATGAAATAGTTTAAAAGCACCGTTAAAATTATTGAGCTTTTGGGAAATTTGATTGGTTTAGGATGAATGAGACCATCATGACAACCAAAACAGGGTTCTAGATACATTGCTTTTCAAAACAAAATTGAGCTTGGTAAGTATGAAACTTTAGTCTTTTTTTTTTCTTTTTTTTTTTGCTATATATAGATCTCATGATTGTAAACCGTATTGCTAATCAATATAAATACTTTTTAGTTTGGCCGTAATCAGAATGATTGTCCCAATAATATAAGCCACATGCACTTTTATGTTCTTTTATTTACTCACATCCTTAATATATGTACGGGGTGCTGCTAAAAGGACACCACTTAGACACCTCTAATAAAAATCAGAAATCAATTTCGGTGCACAACAATTAATAATTAAGTTTTTAACTAAATAATTATTATAAGGATCCTGTTAAATATCCCCTCCACTCTAAACGCGCCTTCTGTTGAGATATAACCACGCGCCATATAACCTTCTTTTTCTTTTCTTATTTGTTTGAACGGCATACACCATCCTTCTTTAAACTATGCGCCACTTATTTTTTATTTCAACGTTGTTTTATATGTAACGTTTGAGAATTTAGTTTATCAAACTTTTTATATAGGTTCTAAAAATATTTCAAATTGCGTTTTACAAAAATTACAAACCACAAGCCGCGCCGCATGTTCCGTTTTACAAAAATTACGAACCCTAAGTCACACCGCATGTTCCGTTTTACAAAAATTACGAGCTGCAAGTCGCGCCGCATAGTGCATTTTAAAAAAATTACGAACCGCAACCCGCGCCGCATGTTCCGGTTTACATAAATTACAAACCGCAATACGCCGCATATTGCGTTTTAAAAAAATTACGAACCGCAACCCGCGCCGCCTGTTCTGGTTTACAAAAATTACGAACCACAACGCGCCGCATATTGCGGTTTAAAAAAATTACGAACCGCAAGCTGCGTCGGATATTGCGTTTTACAAAAATTACGAATCGCAAGCCGCGCCGCATATTGCGTTTTACAAATATTACGAACCGCAAGTTGCGCCGCATGTTCCGGTTTACAAAAATTACGAATCGCAACGCGCCGCATATTGCGGTTTACAAAAATTACGAACCGCAAGCCGCACCGCATATTGCGTTTTACAAAAATTATGAATCGGATGCCGCGCCGCATATTGCGTTTTACAAAAATTACGAACCGCAAGCTGCGCCGCTTGTTCTGGCTTACAAAAATTACGAACCGCAACGCGCCGCATATTGCGTTTTACAAAAATTACAAACCGCAAGCCGCGCCGCATATTGCGTTTTACAAAAATTACGAACCGCAAGCCGCGCCGCATATTGCGTTTTACAAAAATTACGAATCACATTTGTGCAATTTTTTTAAATTACTTATTTATTGATTTATATAATTTTTTTTATAAAAAATATTTGTTACTTAATATTTATAAATTATGAATAATCTATTTATAAAAAATATTTGTAAATTAAATAATAATAATTATATAATCATTATACTTATCAAGTAATCATTAAGTAATTAAAAAATCAAATAATTAATCATTAAGTAATAAAGATGTGTCTTTTTTGTAAAAATAGGTGTCTCTTTAGCCCATCCCATATGTATGTGCTGATTATAAACCTAACAACAACTATGTTTGATAAGATAAATCCGATCTGAACTCAACAATACAATATACATATATATTTGTTTTAAATTCATATTAGCTCTCAATTATGTACAAAAACATCTACAAAACATGAAAAACTCTACAACAACGTAACTCGAATTCTTACCGACTCATATGTTTGAAACTCATAATTATACTCAAACTCGAAAAACTCTTGACTAAATTAAATTGCATCAAATTCAAGCCATTTATTCGAGGGGAGCTGTCCAAGTTATCATTACAAAAACCTCTTTGGTGCTATAACATTAAGAAATAAAAGTAAATTTCAAAAGAACCATAAGATATTTAGTCAAAAATATACAGGCAGGATATTTGGTTGAATAATTAAATATTAATTTGAAAGGAAACCTGCAAGAATAGTTATGAATAAACAATATGTAATGATTAAAACGTAGCAAAATTAATTTTGGTTAGGACTTTGTCGAAACCAACCTAGCAAAAAGACAAAAAAATTGAAAAGAAAACTTTTTTGCTTTCACATTTTAGTGATGACAACAGATCGGCCACATAATAAATAGAATAGTATAAAGTTTGAATATAGCAAAAACGTGTTACTTTTTGTTTACCATATATTCCAAAATAGACATATTTTCTTTATAAAGTTTTAGTTTATTATTATTTTTCTCGTATTGGATTTTAAATGTTCTAATATTCTAATTGCATGTTTGCTATATAAAAATAGAATCAAAGAAATGTAATTCATTCTATTTCTTCAGTTTATTTAATCATGAAAATAGGAAATGGAGAAAAAATCTAATTCTCTTCCAATATTTTTAATTTTTTATTTTTAGTAGAGAAATTAAGAGAAATCTGATTATCTTTCATAAGGCCACCATCCACCACTACCACCATCACCCACCACCACAACCTCTACCACCACCACCCAATGCCACCACCACTCATCGTCACCGCCACCTCCACCACCCATCGTCACCGCCACTGCCACCACCCACTGTCGCCGCCACCACCCACCACTTTTCACTACTGCCACCACCCTCATTACCACCATTTCTACTGCCACCATCACATACCATCACCACCTACACCCACCACCATCGCCGCCACCACCCACCACGACAACCATCCACCACCACCATCACCTACCAATTGAGCAAATGTGAAGCCTAATCTGAACCGGAGCAACCCAAGACAACCGAAGAGGACCTAATGTCCAAAGTAACCAGTAACGTAGCGAGACTAGCCAGAGCTGTTGAGGTATGCATCGCGGACAAATCCTCTGTCTTTCGGTCTAGTGGGAGTTCTTCGCTCTAGTCAGATCAACCATAGCGGATCAGCGGATGGAAGGAATAATTCCTTCAAGATCAGCAAAAGGTTGAAACCAAAGGCATGCAGATCAGCAGGACTGAAGCCGCCTGCTTCATCCGGATCAGGAGTCGTGTTCTTAGTTAGCCATACAAAGGTAGAATCCAAAGATAGACAGCAGAAGCCCTGGTGACCGAGGCCAGTTACCAGATCAGAATTATGACGAATTGAGAACTAAGTATGGACCGAGGAGTTGTGCCCGAGGAAGCCAATCATCAATATCTTATGCGGACGGCAGTTTCACAGTGACCGTTGTAGCTTGGGCTACGGTCACAGTAGTGGATGCATCAGCAGCAGAAGAAGATGAGACAGCAGTATCCTCCAACCGATACGAAGTTCAGACAGAAGAGTTCTTCCTTGAAGGAAGAGTTGGCCCTTTTACGAAGTGTTGTTCGAAAGAAGTGCAAAAGCATAGTCGAACAGTCATAGTCTCGTTCGAAGGGAAGCACTCAATCGAAGACCAATTAGGTGATCTCTGTCCAAGATAAAGTCTTGGTCAGACCCTGTTTTGGTGTAGTCATTTCCGCTGTTAGAAATATCTTGGAAACACACTAAGAACAGTGCTCTGTGTCACGGGCAGCATCTGGAGCATGGAGTACTCACTTCACCGCCTCTAAAGTGACCAGGTTTAGGGCTAGTTTGTCCTTTATCTTTTTCCTGTCCAAGACCTTGCATGTTCAGCCTTCTATATCTCGCTATTTATGCATCTCGATTTCTACACTATGTAATATGTCAAATATGTCAAAAATTCCAATGTTCTAGTTGTGAACTTGGTGTAGTATAGTCATAGATTCTCTGTTGTAAAACATTGAAGATTATCAATGTGAAATTCTCTCGTTTCTCATAGTGGATGTAGCCCAACTTGCTGTTGGGTGAACCACTTTATATCCTTCTGTTTCTCATTCTCAATTTTTGTATGTCTCACTAGTCTTGATAGTTGAAAGAACATTTTACGGAGTGCTTGGTCGTGTTCGTTGGTGCCCTTCTGCTATGCCTAACAAACTGGTATCAGAGCTTCATGGTTGAAGTCGAGAGGACCATGATCAACAAACAGGAGTTCATGACTTCGACTCTTGGAGGATGCAGATGGAAGATTGATCCCACCATATCTGTTGCACATGTCCATGGTTCTAAAATCAACCTGGAGGTGTGGCAATGGTGGAGGAAGAACCAAGTTGAAGAAAGAACAAATCTAGAAGCAGGTTTGACATCGCCTGTATATGGAGAGAGAGAGAGAGAGAGAAAGAGAGATGTCGTTACAGTGGTCTGTGCTCCAGTTTCCTGACGAGAACGGACTGAGAGAGATGGGAGCAGGAGTCACGTGTAACAACGACAGTAAAGAGAGTTTGACTACCTCCGGGAAAGGAATGATGGAGTCGGACTGTGAAGCTGGAGATTATGATGCCTTCCTCACAATGGCAGCTATGGCTTGGGCCACTGTCATGGTGAAGGCAATGAGATGAAGATGCTTGTCTCCAAGGGACAGTCACATTGGATCCGTTGTGGAGCCTCAGTTTTCTGAATGCTAGGTTTTATTGGCAGTCAGAAAGAGGTAGCACGTGCCCAGGAGGGGCGACCATCCGATGTCCTAGCTTGGAGAAAGCTCATCAGATTCATCGACAGAAGATGTTTAGGTACCACGTCACTCTTCCAGAAGGAGACCTGGGAGAGGTCCCGCTGAAGTTCCAAAATTCAGCACTTGTGTTAGAAGTCACAACGTCGGTCCTTACCGAGGTGACAATCTCTGACCGAAGTCAACATTGAAAGTCAGTAGAGAGGCAGAGTAGGAGCACCATTCAGATCGGGGAAGGTTCTATCGAACCGAAAACTTCCCAAATGCAAGGAGTTCCAAAGCCAATGACTTCAAGACCAAAGTCATTCCTTCTCCTAAGGATCCTCAGAAGGGAAGTATAACTGAACCAAAGTGCTAGGTATTACTCAGATACCTCAGTCTTCAGTTGGCTTGTTGGCTGCGTTGACGAAAGACGGCAAGGTGGAGGATTATCCCTTGCACATCTAAGGGTCTTTGGATGGGTCGCAGTTGTCAGAATTCGACAGCGACAATGACCGAAGCGAAGTCCATCCAGAAGAAAGACCAGTCTACCTTAGATTAATTCACTATGCTTCACTAGCCCAAGCGGCAGGAGAGTTGGAGGCAGTAGGAGCGTTAGAAGTTACGGTGACATCAGGGTGCCGACATTCACTACCATTGAAGGTGAATTTTCAGTTCAAAACCCTTTGGTGTGGTACCCTTGTTAGAAAAGTATAGTTGCTGACTGAAGGGGAGTACCTGACACCTCGTCCAGAAGCTATGAGGATGAAGATTCCATATAGTGGAATATGGCTAGAAGGATGAGTGATGCTCAACTTGACAGGAACGAGACTTGGTTCTCTTTCAAGTTAAATCAGCAGAAGGTGGCACTTCAGAGTTAAAGATCGTTCAGGTGTCAAAAATTGTCGAAAGACAAGAGATACAAGAAGGGTGTGAAAGATTCCAAACAGTGGGAGTGGAGTTGATTAAGATCCTTTCTCCTTACCGTGAAGAAGATGAGCATCCAAGGTTCTTGGTATCTTGATAGCGGTGGGGTCTACCCCAGAAAGTCATATGTGAAGTCTCACATCCTTGTGTAACAATTCAGACCGAACATCTGCTCCTACAATACCAGTCAGGTTTTCAGCTGCTAATAGAAAACCAGGTGTGCACAGAAGTAAAGCATGCATGGATAATGAGGAGAAACATGAGCTCAGAAATGAGTGTTATCATTGCTGCTCCAGGGGGTTCCGGATACCTCATTCATCATCCTCATGTTGTACGGTTGATGTTGGGTTGGAGGAGGGATCCAGCATATAGATTATCAACAAGCTTAAATGATGTGGTCCAAAACGTTCAGATGAGAACTAGGCACAGCTTAGCTGGTATTGGAAGTAAGCATTTCGAGCATGAACTTCAGGCATCTGAAGGTGTATTTAGTTGAAGCATATCCTAAAATTCCTTGGAGAAGTTCATCAAGACAGTTGTTAAAGACCAATGTTCCCCCTTTGAAGGTTATCTACTTTAAAGTAAAATGTTGATGTTGGAGTGACCTTAATGGCCCTTTGATAAGGCAGAGAATGAGAGAACAAGTGAACTTAGGTGATAGAAAGATTAGTTCAGATGAGTATCCAAGTGGGAGATTGTTGAGCAAATGTGGATCCTAATCCGAACCGGAGCAATCCAAGACAGCCGAAGAGGACCTGATGTCCGAAGTAACCAGAAACATAGGCGAGACTAGCCAGTGCTGTTGAGGTATGCATCTCAGATAAGTCCTCAGTCTTTCGGTTAAGTGGGAGTTCTTCGCTCCAGTCAGATCAACCATAGCGGATCAGCGGATGGAAGGAAGCATTCCTTCAGAATATCAACAGAAGGTTGAACTCAAAGGCATGAAAATCAGCAGGACCAAAGCCGCCTACTTCATCCGGATCAGAAGTCATGTTTTTGGTTAGGCATACAATGGCAAAATCCCCAGATAGACAGCAAAAGCCCTGGTAACCGAGGCCAGTTACCAGATCATAATTATGACAAAGTGAGAACTAAGTCCGAACCGAGGAGTTGTATTCGAGGGAGCCAATCATCAGTATCTTATGTGGACCATAGTTTCACAGTGACAGTTGTAGCTTGGGCTATGATCACAATAGTGAATGCATCAGCAACAGAAGAAGATGAGACAGCAGTATCCTACGACCAATATGAAGTTCAAACAAAAGAGTTCTTTCTTGAAGGAAGAGTTGGCCCTTGTACGAAGTGTAGTTCGACAGAAGCGGAGAAGCATAGTCGGACAATCACAGTCTCGTTCGAAGGGAAGCACGCAACCAAAGACCAATTGGATGATCTCTGTCCAACATGAAGTCTTGGTCAGACCCTATTTTGGTGTAGTCATTTCCGTTGTCAGAAATATCTTAGGAACACGCGAACAACAGTGCTCTGTGTCAGGGGCAGCATGTGAAGCATGGAGTGGTCACTTCACCGCCTGTAAAGTGACTAAGTTCAGGGCTAGTTTGTCCTTTTGCTATTTCCCACCCAACACCTTTCGTGTTCAGCCTTCCATATCTCGCTATTTATACATCTCGATTTCTATACTATGTAATATGTTAAATATGTCAAAAATTCTAATGTTCTAGTTGTGAACTTGGTGTAGTGTAGTCATAGATTCTCTATTGTAAAACATTGAAGATTATGAATGTGAATTCGTCTCGTTTCTCATAGTAGATGTAGCCCGACTCACTGTTGGGTGAACCACTTTATATCCTTGTGTTTCTCATGCTCAATTTTCGTATTTCTCACTAGTCTTAATAGTCAAAAGAACGTTTGTCGAAGTGCTTGGTCGTGTTCGTTGGAGCCTTTCCGATGTGCCCAACACTACGACCACCACCTACACCGTTACCCACCACCACAATCGCCACCATCCACCACCACCGCCACTACCCACCATCCACCACCACTTCCACCTCCACCGCCACCATCACTAACCACCACCATTGCTAACACTCACCACCACCACCAATACCCACAATCACCACCACCGCCACCATCCACCACCACTGCCACTATCCACCGCCAACGCTACCACCCACCATGATTGCTACCACCGACCACTACCCTCCGCTATCCATCACCACCGCAACCACCACCACCAACATAAGAGCATTGATTTTTAGACATATTTCTCAGGTGAATGTAAGACCTATTTTCTTTTTGAGATGCTTATTAAGGTAAGTAGATTTACTACCTTATACTTGGTATGGTTTTAGGTATGAGTTGTGTAGAGTCATGTGACAATCATTTATGAATGCCTTTGAGTTTTAAGTTGTTTAATGAGTAAGAAGATGTTGAAGCCTTTCTTATGTACTAATCTTCGTGTGATTAAGATTAGTTAGGTTGTTGTATGAGTTTGAGTGGTTAAAAACCCATTTGGGCAAAGTTTAGACTTGAAAAATGCCAAAACAGAGCTACACGGGTCGTGTATGGTCACACGGGTCGTGTAGAATACCTTTAGAAACCAAACAGCAACCCTTTTTCAGACCAACACGGGTCGTGTACCTCTACACGGGTCCTGCACGGGTCGTGTAGGTATACACGGGTCGTGTAGGCCTCACAGCACTATATAATGTGCAGAAAATGCTCATTTCGGGAAAAATACACCCAAATTCGATTTCAGAGCATTCTAAGGCGATTTTCTGCCAAATTGAGCCATGAGATGCGTAAGGAAGAGTAAGGAGACTTCAATCTAACCCCGTAAACGCGTTCACGATTCCTAATTCATCGAGGTGAGTAATTTCTTGGTTTTGGGGTTTTGAAACCCTAACTTTCAATTTCATGATTTAGCTATATATTGTTATATATGTTGTTAGTAGATTGTTAGTGGATGCGTTTAGAGTTATTGCTGTGATTATTGTTGAGTTTCTACGGTTGAATGAGTAGAACCGCGGATTTGGGGGTTTCGGTAAATACAGAGTTGATATTTACCGTTTATAATCTTTTTTCCTCTTTCAATTGCTATATCTTTTGAGATAGATGTTATTGAGATGATTATAGATGTTGGGGAACTAATTTAGATTGTGGTGAGATAACCAAGTTTAGTGAACAGGAGCCCGACACGCGTAAATTGGGAATTCCACATACTAAGTCGTTATCAAGTGAGTACTCTCTAGTACTTGAGAAGATTTTTACCTTGTTGTAGGTTAAATATTTATATATGTGTTATGTTGATATTGTTGCAATCTGATTGAGGAGTAAATTGTTATTTGTGAATAACAATAATAGAATTGAACACACATATTGATTGTATATATCGAGTAAATGCTAGTGTAGTCGTGTTATAGAGTTTTGAGTGAATTTGTATAGCCATGAGAGCTATTGAGCTGGAGTACGATTAGTTGTGAAATTAGTATATATATATATATATATATATATATATATATATATATATATATATATATATATATATATATATATATGATTATAATTGAGTTTGTGAGAAATACCAAGTGCGGTACTTATTTAGAAGTTGATATTTGCTAATATTTAACTGGTGTTGTAAAGTTAATGTGATTGTAGGTTTTAGAGATAGAGAATAGATGTATATCTATAATTGCTAATGAGATTCGCATGAGCGGATAATGAGAAATGAGTGTTGATAAAGATATTATTTACTAAGCTTTATATAAGCTTACACTTGAGTTGTTATTGTTTTACAAGTTTCTATAGCAGTGATAGAGGAAGGCATGTGATAAAGAGAGATGGACAACTTAGATCCTGTCCTTTAGTTGTAATAGATTTATTTGTAATGCCTGGTTAGATTTGTAAGGACCTTTTTGTGTTATTATTTATGTTGATAACATCTTGTTTCCATGGTTTGAGTACAAGTATGCCCAATTTAATATATTATTGTTTGAAAAATTTTTGGGTGTACTTTGTATGAGATACCGGGTGTTATAAGTTGGTATCAGAGCATGGTTTAAGCGAACAAGGTCTTTGAGTGTAGAGTCCTAGACTTGAACCGAGGAGAGAGAGAGCCCCTATCACATGGTTGGAAAAAGATACTGCTGCAGATTTTAGTTTATGAGTTAATTATAACTTTTATGTTATATTTGTTATTGTTATATTATGTGTGTGAATATAGATATGGAGACAGATAAGGACGAGTTGATGAATTGGTAATAGTCGATGGGACCAATATTGGATGATGAGATGATGAGATGAGATCCCGGTTGAGGCAAAATTCCAACTGATGATGAGAAAGAGTATGAGTATAGGTTGAACATGAGCTAAGAGTTGAGATATGTGAGTCTAGCTGAGTACACTCAATAGTTGAGAGCCGAAGTACGCAAGTTTCAACTAATAAGGAGATGAGATTTTGTCGCTATGAGGTATGTAAGTAATTTTACTTGACATGTTAGTTGTAACGTGTCGCGCGTATTTAATTGTTGATAATACATGTAATAGATTATGTGTAAAACATGTGGACACATAAAAGATCAGTTGAAATTACATGTGTTCGAGAATTGTGGTTATAAAGTGTATAAGATGATAATCTCGTGTCCACTTGAGGTAAGGTTTACATATCACATAACGAGTGCTTTGTGATTATGTATAATTGAGATATAAGTGGTTGTTTGGTGAATACTTAGCAACCATGGAGAAATGTGTAAAATAAGTATATACATGGTGAAAAATATATAAAGTATGATATTGTATATATATTGCTTGTTGTTTCACAGATGTGACGAGATTTTTATGTACGAGTACTTTGTGGTTGAGACCACATGTTTTGTGGGGCCACATAACTAGTACTTATGATTGATCAAATGAATGGTTGAGATAGCCAAAAGAGTATGTGTTGAGAAAGACGGTGAGTGTGTGGTTGAATCCACACTATACCTGATTGTGAGTTCGTATGTTGAGTATTGAGTTTTTGATACTTAAAATCGTCACCTAATGAGATATTTGTGACAGAGATGTCAGAGGACATTTGAGTAACTACATAAAGAGTACTTTGTGGTATAATTGAGACAACCTAGAATGGTTCATGTAGGCCTTATTGGCCTAGAGATTTGGTTAATTACCTAATAAATGTGATTGAGACCACATATTCGGTGGGGTCATATATTGAGTAAATGTGATTGAGACCATATATTTGGTGGTGTCACATATTGAGTAAATGTGATTGAGACCACATATTCAGTGGGGTCACATATTTAGTAAATGTGATTGAGACCATATATTCGGTGGGGTCACATATTGAGTAAAGGTGGTTGAGACCACATATATTGTGGGACCACATAACGAATAAACGTGGTGGAGACCACATATTCTATGGCCACGTATTGAGTAGTTGAGGTTGAGATCACAGATTTCTGTGAGACCACATAACGAGTACATTGTGGTTAGAGTAGTGAAGACTGTTGTGACTCAGACAAAAGGAGGAGTGACGGTGAGTCTATATGGCTCGAGGACGTAACGGAGACTCGCTAGAGTCAAAGAGGAGATGGATTGAAATCGGAGAATGGTACGAGGTACCATGATCTGATCAGAGGACGGTTCGAGGTACCATGAGATAGTGATGAATGGTGAGTTTGGAGGACAGTATGGGGTACTGTAAAACAGTGTTGAATGATGAAACCAAAGGATGGTACGGGGGTACCAAGAGCTGAGGTAGAGTGGTACTATAGTGTTGTGCTTGTGTGTAGACAGGCATGTACTTTATGATGATGTGGAGTAATGAGACATGTATTATCCTTGCGTGCGGATAGATATGAACTTAGTGGTAAGCTTGTGTAGCTTGAAACCTACGAGTTGAGAAGAGGACGGATTAGAGGCTGATTAACAGTACGAGGGTACTGTGAGATAATACAGTGAGTAATATTGTTGAGATGTGTTACTGTGAGTATGTGAGTTTGTCATGTAGTCGCGTTGAAAAATGTGAAATTTATTGCATGTTGAACGAGATAGAGTTTTATAAATACATGATGAGAAGATATGAGTTAAAAAGAGGAGGCAAGTAATTGTGATTGTGATTGATAGGATTCGTTCCTTAGTAATCAAACCAATTACTGCCAATGAGAGAAATGTGTGAATGTCGAAATGACAAAACTATTTATTCGTAAAGGACGATGGATAGTAGATTTTGTTATAATAATCTTAAGTTATTTCTTGAGATTAACGAGTTAGTCGGGTGATGAGATATGATCTCACCATAGAGATTGTGGTGTTGGTTATTATTATTTTTCCTTGTGAGTTGTGTGTAGAGATTACGGAGAGCCGTATGTATATACAATTTATTTTGTATCGTTCGGACGATTGAAGGGCAGAGTGGGAATAAAAAAATAGAGGAGAAAATTTCAATGGATGTCATGAATGAGTTCATGATCTCCATGGTCTCGCTTGAGATCCCGTTTCTCTTCTTCCCCTTATCGGTTGCACCAGTGTCGGTTTTCTTGGGAAGTTTCTTCCGCCCTTCTCAGCTGGCCTTTTCTCCATAGACTCCCTCTCTACCTTTGGTGCCATTATGGGCATTGAGTTTTGAGAAAGGAGTTTAATTTTTTCGAAGAGAGGAAGATGTGTTCAGTGTTTTATTATATGATGAAATTGTTAAGTCTATTAAGACTAATAATTGAGTGAGAATATGATGTAACAAGTGAGTATATCAAGAGAAACAACATGATGTATGTTGTTGAACTGAGATGAAGAGGAACCATTCTTGGTTGAGGATTGTGAGTTGTATATTGGGTGAAAACCTAATATGTGTGCTGAGGTGGGCAAAGAGATAAATGAGCTTTAGGAGAAGTTGTAATCGGTCGTGGAGATAAGACAACTGAAAAGGGTCTTATGTAACCAAAGGGTCGAGGGTTAAATACCAAATTAGAGAAGACGTGAGTGAAACTCGAGATAGTTTCTGATATTTTATTATTTTTGGATTTACATCCTAGTGTTGATGAGTTATGTAACATGAGTAAGACAATTGACTTCTGTGTCTTTTATGTTGTATGAATGTTTCTCCTACTCTGAACAATGAGAATGTGCAAGTCGGAGAAATCAATAACTGGCGTGTTGTTATTGGAGGAGTAAATTAAGAGAAAGAATGAGCTTGAAATCGGTGAGACAGTTTTTCTTATTGAGTTAGAGTAAATCATTTCAAGGAAAATTGAAATGGAAATTAAGTCCCAGATGGTTATATAGGACATGTTGGTATATTGAGAATGTGACTCGATATGAGCCATATATATGAGTGTATGTGAATGATTATAGTGATTGGAGTATCACTTGAGGAGTGGGGTGAGATACCTTGGTATCGACAAAGCTATAACAAAGGATGTGCCCTGAAAGAGTGAATACTTGCCAATGTGGCAATGATGATAGCCAATATGGCTAGAGAGATGAGGTTGATGGCGGGCGTTACAAGTTGCTAGATGTGATAATATGTATATGCCATATGAGATGAGAAGGGGATAAAATCATTATTGTATGTGATGTATGATTATGGTAGTAAAGTGGTTATATAAACCATGCCTATTCTAAGAGATTCCGAGGACGGAATCTTTTGAAGGATGAGAGAACTTGTAAGACTTATTTTCTTTTTGAGATGCTTATTAAGGTAAGTAGAGTTATTACCTTATACTTGGTATGGTTTTAGTTATGAGTTGTGTAGAGTCGTGTGGCAATCATTTATTAATGCCTTTGAGTTTTAAGTTGTTTAATGAGTAAGAAGATGTTGAAGCCTTTCTTATGTACTAATCTTCGTGTGATTAAGATTAGTTAGGTTGTTGTATGAGTTTGAGTGGTTAAAAACCATTTTGGGCAAAGTTTGGACTTGAAAAATGCCAAAACAGAGCTACACGGTTTGTGTATGGTCACACGGGTCGTGTAGAATTCCTTTAGAAACCAAACAGCAACCCTTTTTCAGACCAACACGGGTCGTGTACCTCTACACGGGTCCTGCACGGGTCATTTAGGTCTACACAGGTCGTGTAGGTCTGACAGCACTATATAATGTGTAGAAAATGCTTATTTTGGGAAAAATACACCCAAATTCGATTTCAGAGCATTCTAAGGCGATTTTCTGCCAAATTGAGCCATGAGATGCGTAAGGAAGAGTAAGGAGACTTCAATCTAACCCCGTAAACGCGTTCACGATTCCTAATTCATCGAGGTGAGTAATTTCTTGGTTTTGAGGTTTTGAAACCCTAACTTTCAATTTCATGATTTAGCTATATATTGTTGGCGTTAAAAAAAAGCTATATATTGTTATATTTTGTTATATATGTTGTTAGTAGATTGTTAGTGGATGCCTTTAGAGTTATTGGTGTGATTATTGTCGAGTTTCTACGGTTGAATGAGTAGAACCGCGGATTTGGGGATTTCGGTAAATATGGAGTTGATATTTACCGTTTATAATGCTTTTCCTCTTTCAATTGCTATATCTTTTGAGATAGATGTTATTGAGATGATTATGGATGTTGGGGAACTAATTTAGATTGTGGTGAGATAACCAAGTTTAGTGAACAGGAGCCCGATACACGTAAATTGGGAATTCCACATACTAAGTCGTTATCAAGTGAGTACTCTCTAGTACTTGAGAAGAGTTTTACCTTGTCGTAGGTTAAATATTTATATATGTGTTATGTTGATATTGTTGCAATCCGATTGAGGAGTAAATTGTTATTTGTGAATAACAATAATAGAATTGAATATACATATTGATTGTATATATCGAGTAAATGCTAGTGTAGTCGCGTTATAGAGTTTTGAGTGAATTTGTATAGCCATGAGAGCTATTGAGCTGGAGTATGATTGGTTGCGAAATGAGTATATATATATATATATATATATATATATATATATATATATATATATATATATATATATATATATATATATATATATATTTATATTTATATTTATATATATGAATGATTATAATTGAGTTTGTGAGAAATACCAAGTGCGGTACTTACTAAGAAGTTGATATTTGCTAATATTTAAATGGTGTTGTAAAGTTAATGTGATTGCAGGTTTTAGAGATAGAGAGTAGATGTATATCTATAATTGCTAATGAGATTAGCATGAGCGGATAATGAGAAATGAGTGTTGATAAAGAGATTATTCACTAAGCTTTATATACGCTTACACTTGAGTTGTTATAGTTTTGCAAGTATCTATAGCAGTGATAGGGGAAGGCATGTGATAAAGAGAGATGAACAACTTAGATCATGTCCTTTAGTTGTAATAGATTTATTTGTAATGCCTGGTTAAATTTGTAAGGACCTTTTTGTGTAATTATTTATGTTGATAACATCTTGTTTCCATGGTTTGAGTACAAGTATGCCCAATTTAATATATTATTGTTTGAAAAAATTTTGGGTGTACTTTGTATGAGATACCGGGTGTTACAGTGAATTCTCCATTGCACCAAATAGTGGAATTAATTATCTTTCTCCAGTTTAATTCTCTTTCTCTTCATTTCCATTCTCTGCTTCAATTTTATTTCTCTGTACCAAACGTACCCTAACTGTTGGAACCCAAATCGACTGGTTACGTGCCGAATTACAAATATATCAGAAACTAACGATATAAAAACTGGTAAAAAAGATTATTAACATAAGAATATCGTAGAGAAATAGTATAATCATAATACAATGAAGAATTCTTTACCAAGGGACTAGTTCATTTGCATACTCTCTCTAACTAGACATGATACATGTTTTGTGCATAATAACCAAATGACCATTATATCTCTATTTAGAGGAGAGAATGGAATATTACAAAGCATAAAAAGAATATTACAACCTAGTTATCACTACTAGAAAAAATAGAAAACTCTATCTATAATACCGGTTTAATACATTTCGTATTTTATTATGAAGTGCGCATTGTTTGGCAAAGCAATAATATTTTCCATGTACTCTATTTGCTTTTATCAAAACAAATAGTACGTGTATTTAGTTTCAATGGTATTTTAATTGGTAAAAGTTGGAAAAAAAATTCCATTTTCCCGCATTTTACATCAAGATCTCTAAGAAACCATCATAAATCACAAAGTAACCACGTACGCCACCTCCTATGTTTCTTCTGCACGGTTTCTCCAAAACGTTGCTAAAACCGACCTTCTTCATCTTCCTGCGTCGATTGAATCTCATAGACCATGATTGGATGATCTTTTCTCTAAAAGCCAATATCTTATCCTATAAGGCTTCCCCCTTGACTCACCTTTCGAATTAACGACGCATTAAAGATAGGTGGTGGTGCGCTGTGGGCGTAAGTTTTCTCCCAATATTGTACTCCCAACACGGTGCAAGCAGGGGCAACATATTGCTTTCCATCATGAAATAGCTTACATATGATTCATCACTGTCTCGTTCGAATTCGATTTCAATCTTGATTTATGAACAAATTTGACCTAGTTGAATATGTTGCAGTGTGTCCTTCCAAGTAATTTCTATTTTGTGAAGTGGAACTAAAAGAAGGGTGTGTAATCGCAATTGTGTTGAATCATATGAGTTACAAGGGGATGAAACAGAGCTACATTGCATTTGTTACTCAATTTTTTACTGTATTACCCTCCACTTTGCACCAAGGCTAGCGTCAGAAAAATAATCCACGAATTAGAGTCAAACTATGGTGTCAAAAACAAGAAGTTGGTGGCCAAAAAATTGTACTCAATAATGGTATCTCAGCCACAAATTTGTACTATTCTTTCTTTAAATTATAGAATACTATTGCTTATGAGTAACTGTATCCATCATGCTTATTAAGTACGGATCTCCAACCGTACTCCATTTGGGCTTCAAATAGAAAACACCCCTTTAGAATACGGTCCTAAGATGTACTATATTACATATTTAAACTGTACTTTTTAACCGATTTTGTAGTAGTGTATCAATCATCATTGTAAAGCTTTTCCAGCTCTAACAATACCTCCTTCCCCTAAATGCTAGAAAATGATGACAGATACAAATACAATGATACAATGTTAAAATACATAATATCTGAAAAGCAGGTGTGATGCTACAGTGAGAAACAAATGCTGAAATATCTCTGAAAACCTAAATGTCTATGATCTCTAAAGCTAGGAATTGAAATCTCTAATCATTAAAGGTCTTCGACTTCAGAGGCTTAAGCTTCTTCTAAGAAAAAAATGAGATCCAAATCTACAAAGTTAATCAATATCCTTGTTGATCAAGTTCACAGTCATCCCAAATTGCTTGACTGAGACCTCGTAATCAGATTACACATCATCGTCAAAAGTTTGAATCATCATTTGTTCCTCGAATAACTAAAGAACAGATCATCAAGCACCAATAATTTTCAAAACTACAACTTGTTGAAAAGTAACAAGCATCCTAAAGTAGAGTCTGAATAATAAATAATTCGGACCTGGAACCGAATAAATCCAACTAGACAAAAAATCGAAATCAAGTAGTAAAGTCGGAAATTTGATCAGAAGACCAAAAAACAGTGTCACGTCAGTTCATTAAAATATGTATATCTCCATCAAGATCAACTATTAGGGCCAAAAGATTGATTAAGAGACCAAAATTTAGTGCCACATCACATTACTAATCAATTTCCATTCCCAAACGACTCAAAAAATCCAAACTCTTCGAAATCACAAGTGGTCCAGATGCTCTTAATATTTTCCCCCTATTTTTATCGTCAATGCAGTACGATCAACAATCTAATCATATGTCGTCGGTTGATTCTGTTACTGAGATGAACACTTACGTACTAATAAAAGACGATAGATAACCTCTGCTATTTTTAAATTATGCTTACCAGAAGAAAGTTTGAACGACCAACTACTGATTTATGGCTGCAAAAGCAATGTTGTGGAGCGAAGTTGTGTGATCAATCCAAGATATAGAAGCAAGCTAGCGGAAATGTGCTAGAGATCCGAATATAACAGTTCGGAATTGGTTGGTTGGAGGACTTCAGATAAAATGTCCAATATTGTTGAATGAGGACCTCTGATGTGCCGATAGTTTGTCCGAGGTTGGTCTGTGAACCCTAATAAAGTGTTTAGCAACATAGAGAAGAATAACATCGACATTATTGCGATCAGACATAAGAAGCATCTGATACATATCATGAAGATACTAAGATAAAATGTATCTAAAGAAGTTCTTCGAATATAATCTTAAATGTTCACTTTGTTGACGATAATAAGATGTGATGGTGAAAAAGTATTCTTCAAATAGTTTTTTCAGATAAGGGGGTAATAAAAAATGGATGTTAAAAATGAGTTTTAAAAACTAAGTGGGTAAAAAATGTTTCAGAAGAGTTGGGATGGGTTGGCTATAAAATGAAGAAAAAAATGGGTTTCTTTCAAAAATTGGTATTAACCAAATAATTGGTTTTAGAAAAATTTATGAAAACAAAAATGGTGAAGGATTTTGGCTTTGAAAGGTGGCTGGCGAAGAGTGTGCTACTGACGTTTCAGTTGGGTGAAAATGATGTATGGTTTGAAATTGGTTTTATTAGAAGGTAAAAAATATTCTATGAGATGAAAGGTTGGGAAATGGGTTCAAATGGAAAGAGAAAGTTGGTGAGGTTGTATAGAAACGAGAAGAAATGAGTTGCATTCACGTGAATCCATAAAAGGCGATCCAGATGGATTCAAACGTGGCAGTAAGGATGTTCCATGGAAAATGGGTTGAAAATCAAAAGGGTAAAGATGGTAAGGAGATTGGGGTCCATGAAAAAAATGGGTTAGTGTGTAAGGGTTTTCCATGCCTATCGTCGAACGAAAAAGGGGTGTAAATTAGGGATGTGCATGGGTCGGTTTGGGTCGGCTTTGGACCCAAATCGACCAGTTCGGTTTTTGTGTTCTAGAACCCGTCGGTTTCGGTTTCTCTTTGGGTTCGGTTTCGGTTTCTACTTTCGGTTTTGGGTCGGTTTTGAACCCATGGGTTCGTGGGTTTTGGGTTTTAACCCTTGAGTTTTGGGTTTGAACCCATTTTCCAGCAATTCTAAAAAAATATATAAAAATCATAAACACCAATTTTAGCATCAAACCAACTCACAATTCAAAAGTACATTGCTAAGTTTGAAGATAACCAAGTTTAAATTTTAAACCACCAAGTTTAGACAACCAATTTTAAATTGATTAAGTTTAACGAGCAAGTACCTAATAATATCATAACAATCAAGAAGGTAACAACCCGATAACAATGAATGTTGATGAAGCATTTGATCTGCGATGGACTCCTGATTTGTTTGTAGAATAAATAATATATCAAAAATAAATATACAGTAATATATTAGGTATTTATTAATTTTCGGTTCGGTTTCACGATTTGGGTCGGTTTTTACCGGTTTTGGGTCGGTTCTGTTTCTAATAGGTCGGTTTTTTAACAGAAACCGAAACTGACAGTTTCAGTTTTAAAAAATACAAACCCGAACAGCTGGTTTCTGTTTTGGTTTCGGTTTTGTCGGTTTTTATCGGTTTCTCGGTTTGCGGGTTCGGTTTTGCTCATCCTTAGTGTAAATAAAAAAGGGTTAAAATTTGCTATGGATGGAGAGAGGAAATGTAAGGAAGGGTTGATGAGGTGTTTATCCACAAAAAAGGATTTGGGGATTTCATATTTGAATGTAGTGAGAAAGAATGTGTTGAGATGGGTTAGGCTATTAGGTAGAAAGGGGGTATGAAGTGTTGTGGGTGCCGACAAGAGAGAGAGAGAGAGAGAGAGAGAGAGAGAGAGTGTGTGTGTGTGTGTGTTTGTGTGTGTGATAGAGTTTTGTTCCATTTTTCAGCTGTGAGGCACTTAAAGCTAGTAAATGAGTTGACTTGAAAGAGTGTTGTATCAGACAATAAAACGTAGTTGGTCGGCTAAGATGGTATGATAGGTGGTTAGACAACAATATGCGTTGGGTGGAGAGTAGAGCACAAACGTTAGACGTGTCATCTCCTTGGTGGATGCTAGGGGTGGAAGTTATTTGGTTTGGAACCGAAAAACCCGAAAACTAAACCTAAACGAAACCGATTTCGGACCAAACCATATTCAAATTCGGTTTCTGGTTTGGTCTCGGACCAAACTGATTTTGGAATTTGGTTTATGGTTTGGTTTTTGGTCTCCCGTGGTTCAGATCAAACTGAACTGAAAAACTGATTATTATTCAATAAGTAATTAAAATGTATGTTATATTATATTTACTTATTACTCTTTTACCCTTACTCTTTTTGGATTTTTTTTTATTTTTTTGTAATTTCGGTTTCCTTGGTCTCAAACCGAACCAAACCCGATTTGAATTTGGTTTTTGGTTTGGTCTACAATTATTTCAATTCGGCTTGGTTCGGTTTACGATTTAGACCAAAATATTTTCAAATCGAGAAAACCGATTTCTGGAAATCGATAAAAACCGAAAACCAAACCGATTTCCACCCTAGTGGATGCTTGGCCTTCATTCTCCAACTGTGAGAATGGACGAGAGATTGTCCCCCATGTAGAAACAAGTTCCACCAGTCTAAGCATGCACATTAACAACTTGTACAACCGAAAGTTTATAATTGTACTCCAATATTACAACTATTTTTTTGTCAACGCACTCTCAATATTCCATTTCAAAAGTGATACTAGTGATAAAGTAATGTTAGGAGAACCACATCTTTAAATATTTCTCAATAATTTTTGTAGAAAATAGTTTTCCAGAAGATTTCAACTAATATCATTTTGAAAAACCAAGTCTCATCTCTACTGAAATGTTTTTGTCGCATCCATAACATCAAAATATATGGATACAAATAGGTCAGGATAATACTAAAGACAGAGGCATCATCTTCTTCATTTTCTTCATCTTCTTCTTCATTTTCTTCATCAACAGAAAATATCTTGAAAAGCTTGATATAACATCAGAATATAAATGACCGCCAACAATAGTTTTATTTCGAATCAACACAAAAATCAGAGAAAGAAAACTCACCACACAAATTTTCAGTTGCGAATCTGAGAAAATCTTTGTCTTAAAATCGAAAATCTTCAAGATAAAATGTCAATCAAATTTATTCATATTGTAAAAAATAATATAAATCTTATACCAATTGTTGGAACCTAAATTGACCGACTATATACACAATAATAGATATCTCATAGATTAACGATATTACAGAATATTTCTAGCTCCAACATTACTAATTCCACGTCTTATTCTATCGTGCATTTAAAATAAGAATTACATTTTTATTGTAAGAAAGAAATAAGTAATGACGCAACAATCAACATCACGACAACTATGAGCCAATTATAAATTAAAGTAGTGCACATGTAAACCAAATTATTAGTAAACAATATTTTATTATAAACATCTGACTATTAATATTGCATTATTACTCTTATACTTTGATTAATAGATCCTTTTTATTATATATATATATATATATATATATATATATATATATATATATATATATATATATATATATATATATATATATATACTTAGGATCTTTTAAGAACCAACTTCATCCCGAGAACACGAGAATTCCCAAACCGATATTTTTTTTTCAAAAACCGACCACATAGGCCTCTAAAACGCTCAAATTGGAGTCGGGACGCTGAAACAAATTTCCGAAAAAAACGAATTTTTTTTTTTGAAATTTTTTTTTGCATATGTGCAAACTTTTTTATACGTACATTTTTTTTCAAATTTTTTTATGGATGTCTTTCTAACATATATTTAAGGCGTTCTGTAAAAAAAATTTTGAAAAAAAGTGTACGTATAAAAAAGTTTTGCACATGTTTCAAAAAAAAGGCGTTTTTTAAGAATTTTTTTTGAAAACGCTTAAATATGTGCGTTTTAGAGGCCTGTGGGGTCGGTTTTTTGAAAAAAAAAATATCGGTTTGGGAGTTCTCGGGTTCTCGGGGGACTTGTGGTTCTCAAAATATCCTAACTATATGTGTATATATATATATATATATATATATATATATATATATATATATATATATATATATATATATATATATATATATATATATATATATATATATATATATATATATGGGTTCAATGCAGAACCAAATATATACCACCTAACCACAGAACTACGTTCCTAGCCGTGAGATTAGAAGGAGGGGGAAAGGGTAAGATCGTCCAATTAATCAAAATCCCTAAAAATTATCCATGAGATTTCTGGAATCAATTTCTTCCACCAAAAACCACACAGTAGTGATTTGTAATCTAAGGATAAGATATTGTACGTACCTGATGAAATAACTACGTATGTTCATTGATGAACATATGTTCATTGATGAACATATGTTCATTGATGAACATATGTTCATTGATGAACATATGTTCATTGATGAACATATGTTCATTGATGAACATATTGATGAAATACGAGAACCATTACAGCAACAAGAAAAAGGACGCCATCAATTTGATCTATGGAATCGATTTCTTCCACCAAAAACCACATAGTAGCGATTTGTAATCTAGGGATAAGATTTTATACCTACCTGGTAAAATAACTTCCTATGAGCATATGTTCATTGATGAACATATGTTCATTGATGATGAACATATGTTCAGTGATGAACATGTATCTCCCCAATTTTTCCATAATAAAATAGAATAATGAATTTGATTACAAAATACTCCTAATAATAAATTAAACTTCTAACATCCTTTTACCAATAGCAGAAGCATTGAAATAAAAATAAAATTCTTGATTGTTGAGTGTCGGGTGTTATGTCTTTGCGAAACTCCTTTCTTGGCTTCGTAATCAAGTCGTCCCCTTTCCCTTGCCACTTCTACATGCTACAATATTTCTAAGGTTGCATAAATTAGAAATTATATTAATTAATTAGAAATTAATCTGTAATTAATTGGAATTAATTTGATGATTAATTGAATTAATTAAAGGTGCAGGGGCTGAATTGTAATTACTCAATAGTTGAGTAGTGACAGTGTTGGCAGCTGGTGGTTGGCGAAATTATGGATGAGATAATCCATGAATTTCGAAATTAATATATATAAAGATAAATAGGTTTGAATTAAATGATAAAAGGTTTATCTTGATTTGAATTCAAAAGGTTTATCTATAAGGCTTATATGTAACTACCTGGAGCCTATAAATAAGGACCCCTAGTCCTCATTAGTCTAGGCCATTTTTTTTCTCTGTATTTCTCTCTGGATTTTCGAAACCCTAGCTCTTGGGTGTGACTACATTTGAGGCAAGACAATTGTGTTGCTTAGCTTCCAAGAAATCAACTAAAGGTTAGTTTTTCTTCTTTATTTCTTTTAGTAATTTTTCGATTGGCCTTAGGATTTATATTACATGTTCAAATAGTGAAAACATAGATCCAATCTAGGTTGCATGTAAACTTAGGGTTTGAGTTTATTGATTTGCATAAAACATTTTACTGGTATCAGAGCTTTTGGTTGTTTTCTGTTTGAATTGCTGTAATTGTTTATCCTTAAATTTAGGGTTTATAGAAACTAAACCCTAAAAGATGGCCAATTCGTTTTAGGGTTAGGGTTTTCGAAACCCTAGCCCCTCCCCCCTTATTTGTGATTTTAGCCTTAGGGTTTTAAGAAGGTTTTCTATTTTTGGTAATTCTGATTATTTAATAAATGGATAACCTTAAACCCCTTTTGTTCTATTTTCGAAATCTAGTGGGTTAAGGATAGGATTAAATTAATTTGATTAATTTGTGATGCCTATCTGATTTAATTATTTAATTAATTGTTTAATTAAAAGATTAATATTAAATCAATTAAGGTTTAAATTTAATTTTAAATTAATTATTAATTTTCGAAAATTAAATAGTTAAACCAATAATATTTTAAAAGTTTAAAATATATCTTATATATATTATAATTAAAAGTTAATATTATATGTATAAGATATTGGTCAGTCAAATCGCTAGTACGCCTCATTCACGAAGCTGGTCTATAAGGAGGGTATAAGGAAACTGCCTATAAAATGGCGGATGAATGGGTGTCCACTCTCTCCCACCGCTCTCTTGATCAGTGGAGGGTCGTTAGCCGAACGGGTTTGATAGGACCGCTTAATCTCATTAAAAGTATAATGTTATTAATCAAAGTACTAGAACCAATTTTATAAAAATCTCAAATCTAGTTACTTTAGGAAAAATGTGAAAGATATGCTAATCCATAAAATTGCACATTACACCTTATGAGACATTAGTGGAGCGAGTGTGGTTTACCGGCACACTAATAGGGGCTCATAAAGAGTTGTAATGGGTATCTCAAATTTATCATTGTTGATGGAGCGTGTGTGGTTTACCGGTACATCAATTTGAGATGATAATTGACATTGAGGTTACCAAGCTAATTTGCATGGTTATTCACATCTTGTTTGTGATCCTCGGCATCCCAGTCACAAACAGAAGAGCATAGTCCAAGATTAAAACATGCCATTGAACAGTTCAATGAATCTCACATATCTAGGAATTTCATAAGACTGAAATTGATAAATGTATATCTACCTTAATGACCATTATGGTGTGATTACAACATCCCTCTTCAAAGCATAGTTGGGAGATTTAGGATCCTAGCCTTGTTAGATAATCAATTGGGTAATTATTTAAAAGGATTAATTAAACTAATAAATTCTGATTTTATAAATGTCTGAATCTAGTATCAATTCTCATCCTTCTCCTCCATCACCCATTTCTGATAGCTTCAGAAAGTACCTATTAAAAATGAAAGTCTATGGAAAGGCTGACTGGCCTAAACTATATGGTATGGCTTCAAAATAGAAAATGGTTCTTAGTTTTGCTCGGAAACCATATCTGATTGAGTGTCCGCTCCATGTTCTACCAAAGCATGGCATCACACAACAGCTTGTGATGAGCATGACTCCTCGTTTTGGTGAAAAACGAGGAAGTTCGTTGCCTCATGCTATTAACCATTGACCCCGAGTTCCGCAGGGATTTCAAATTCTTAGGGTTGTATGAATTAGCACAGCTGGTTAATGGAAGGTTCCGAAAAACCGGTGGTAAAAGGACGAGCTGAGATCTTCAAAGAGCTTGAAATGAGCAAGCTGGAAGAAGGAAGTAGCACCAGTTCGCATGTTCTCAAGATTGAGAGACACATAGGAGAATTGAATGAAATTGGTCACACTTTTTGATCGGGAGTTAAGCATTAACTCGACTCGCTGATCTATTCATCCAGATGTACAGAAAGGGTAACCAGGATAATACTATCATGGGAGTGCATTCAATATTGACTCTATATGAGTCATTCATGCAGAAGCATAGTTCCATTGATTCAGCTGCTTCGGGATTGAGTCCAGTGATAAGGCGCATCAAGAAATGATGCAGATCGTCTGGACCGGTTCTTTGATGTCTCAGACTGGGAATCCACAGGGTGGGACACAGTCACAGATAGATTGGAAAAATGATACTAAGCCGAACAGTTTGGCAACTCAGGCATATCTTAAAACTCGGAACTCCTGATCCTCATTTCTGTGATACAGGATGTGATTCTCACATTTGCACTGTATGTAGGGACTCAGTAGGATGCAGTATATTGTTGCATAGGAGCGTATTCAGATTGGATCTGGGGCTCATGTAGTTTTGAAGTTTAAGTTAGATATTATGATCTTGTTATTAGCTTATTAGATGTTTACGACATTAGTAATCATATAGTACATTATTCAAGGATATATTTTTTTAATAAAATGTTGATTTTCTTTTAATACATGATTGTTTAAATCATCCTTGAAATGTTGTATGAGTGTGTTAGTTGCATAAATGGAAATAACTTTAATGTTGATGTAATTGTTTTCTATGATTGTTAAAGTAAATTTTTATAAGAATCGCTTCAACCAAATGTCCAGTTAGACAGGACTTTGGAATCACTTGGCTTGGAGTCATGTGATGAATTGAGTTCTTAATAAAATTAATTGTTGCAAGAAATGAATCACCCAAAGATCCAATGGATAGGATTTTGGAATCAGTTGACTTAGAGTCAGGTGTTGAAGGCATATCTTGAACAAATTAACAAAGTCTTTAAATTTACATGGAGATGTAAAGGACATTAAGATTATAAGCAACGGACACATTAGTTATTTTGAATTGCTCAAATCTTAAAAAAAACACAATTAGTTATACTTCATAATATTTGCCAATTAGTATGACAAACATGGCTTCGCTTATCAGAACAAGCGATTGATTGAAACATTCAACTGTTCAAAGGCTTCAAAGGAAGTATACGATCAACAGAATCTGAGTGATAACGTAAACTGAGAAAATGTTTCACAGTTCATCCTATTCCAAGAACATTAATGGTTATAATGTTTCTTAGGGAAGATGATCGATCATTGGTCGAAATAGTTCAATCCTCGGTGTATAAGATACGCTTCCAATTAGTTTCTCGATAAATTGGATATTAAACCAGTCAGACCATGAAAGCATATGTAGACCACATCTTAGACTAAGTAGGTTGCACAGACACCTTCTGAAATGTAAAGCAGGGTTCACCCCTACTTGTACAAGGTCCAGGGTCATGTAGCGATCGTCCGAGCCACATAACATGCATGTTGCTGATCAGCAGTGTCGTTTTCATTGGCCATCCCACCCGTGCCAGTGAAAGAAGAGCACTTTTATAAAAGACTCACATTCTAAGAAAACAGTGGGAGTAAGAATAATCCTGAAGGAGTTCAGGGATTAGCTAAGTGAAGAACCTTTAGTCATCACTAGGCCTTGACCAGGAATCAGATTCCTGTTAAACCTGACATACTCTTCTCTTCACTTGATCAGTAGTATTGGTTACCATCATAAGGTGTTATGATCTGGGTGACATACCAATTAGTGATAAGACACTGAGATTGATATGGATAAGCGATCCTACTACTTGGAAGCATTGGTGAGCCCGGTTGCTACCAAATAGAGAACCTTAGCACGAGACACAACCTATATGACAATTTGACTGATTTTACACCCGGTCTAAGAACCAGTGGGAGTAATCGAATCATCAAAGGAAAGTGACATAGATAGAAATGTAATTATGCTTAGAGCACATCTGGTTGAGGCGATACTCAGAGTCAAGCAATTGACTCCGAGAGAAACGCTCTCAATAAAAGATGAAATCCGAAAGGATACTATTTGATATAGCTGTACCTTGTGAGTCGTTAGTGGAGCATGTGTGGTTTACTGGCACACTAATAGGGACTTATAAGGAGCATTCCAGTATATCCAACAAGGTACATGGCCCCGAGATTCATCTTACGGGGACCTCGCAAGGAAGGATATTCGGATTCTCAAAATGTGCCAAATGTTTGGATTTTGTAAATAGCCTGAAAGAGTCATGTGATTATGTCAGACGGCTTAGATTTTAGAATCACAAAATATGCCAAAGGGTTTGGATTTTGTGATAGTCCAAAAGAGCCCTAGTACCGTGTCAAAGCCAGTGGGACTCATTGTAATCTGTCTATTAATGTATATCAGATACATACCATTCTAGGAAACATCTCTTATCATTGCAGAGTGTGATGAGTTAGCATTAAGAGATGATTCGCTGTGAAAAGTCTAGGACGGATACAACATACTAAGGTGTCACAAGCATATATCAGATAGATGACATCATCAGTGTAGATCCTGCCAATGTAAGTATGATCCTGATAAGATTCAGGATGCATGACTTTAAGAAAGGAGTTTCTCGACATTACAAAGTGTAATGACCTGGCATGATCTAAAAGAGATAGAAAATATTCACGTAGTTACAAGCATTCATCAGATAGATGAAAACATCAGTATAAACCCTGCCAGTATTTGTATGATCTTGATAAGATTCAAGATTCATGTCTCTAAAATGAAATAGTTTCCGAAAGCCATGACACAAGGATTGTAAGTAATCTTCAGATTCCAAAAGGAAAAGATCGGATTCCACGAGCGTCTTGGATCGATCATAAGTGTCATGAACTTATCCTAATGACTTGATGCTTGGAGCATAGTAAGTTGGATCCAGGATACAATATGGCTGAGAATACTGGATGTTTTATTTGAACACACATGAGAAATCATTGGGGTGAAAGTGATAGTAATAATTTGAAAGGAGTTTCAAATCTGTAATTACTAACATCAGGACGTGGTGCTTAAGGACTTCGTGGTTAAAGAATTTCATTGGCTTCCTGATGGAGCGCGTGTGGTTCACCAGCACATCATGACACCTCGAAATAGTCTTAGGGTGCAGTCATGTAGACTTAGATCCCGAGAACCATGGGAAGTCACAGTACACATCACCGTTTCATGAATGGAGTTGAGAGAGAGAAAGACAGAATGACATATTGGGATATCATCGTGAAGGGTTTTCTAGCAATCAATGAACAACATCATTCCTAAGTTCACATGCAACCCTAGAAAGATCTATGTTTTCTTCTATGAAGATATAAAACTAAACCTAAGGCTAACATTTGATTTCTAAAGATCAAATAAGAATTAACCAACCTTTTGATCTTGTTCTTGAAGATAGCAGCTAACAGATCCTCCCTCAAATGTAGTCACACCCAAGCAATGGAGGAGAGAAGACAGCAGAGTAACTTTAGAGTGAAGTTGGCGCAGGTTTTGGGGTGCCCAGGGGGTTCCTTTTATAGCCTCCAGTGAAACCCTAGAGGTGCCCCCTTAATGGACAAGCCTGTTGCCCATTTAGACCAGATCTCCTAAACCCTAATTAGGGTTTCACCAACCTCTAGGGAAGCCCCTCGGTGGCGCCAACTCTGGTCCCTGACTCCTGGTTTTTCACTTATTCAACTATTGAATAAATACAAACCAGTCCTTGCACTTTTAATTAATTTATTTAATCACTGAATTAAATCCAATTAATTCGAGATTAATTTCTAATTAATTATTATAGTTTCTAATTAATATATTAACACTTAAATATATTAATAAACTATTTATATAGGGTTCAAGTAAATATCTCCCCTCTAACTAATAATCAGCCCCCTTCCTGTTATTTTCCCAAATTGATTTGACATTATATATATATATATATATATATATATATATATATATATATATATATATATATATATATATATATATATATATATATATATATATATATATGATACTTATTTACATTTCAATATTTTTATAAAATAAAATTTAAACTATTTAATGTTATATATTATAATAAAATCAATTTAATATATATAATATGTCAAATTTTCAGTTTTTAATTAAAAACTCCACCTCACCGAAAATTTTCAGTTTTTGATAAAAACCAGATGTTTCGTTTTTGTTTCGGTTTCGATTAATACGTTTTTTATCGCGGTGCGGTTTGGTTTTTCGGAAAAAGTCCGGAGTAAAAAACCTGTTTTCCAATTTTTTCAAAACCTATTAAAATTGTTGAAATATTAAATGCTTATATATATATATATATATATATATATATATATATATATATATATATATATATATATATATATATATATATATATATATATATATATATATATATATGTCAAATCAATTTGGGGAAATAATTTACCTAAGGCGTGGGTTACAAACAACAAAAAGCGCGTGAAGTTGGGGGGGGGGGATATATATCAGGACCCTTTATTTATTTCTATTGATTTATTAAACCATTAATAAATCAACCTTCCTCTCTACTGACTTCTACATCAATCCTCCTGCTATGAAGGCAACCCAAATGGACTTTGCTTCAATTAACAATATAAATACAAATATAAAGTCATGGCTTAGACACCTAATCCAACACATCGGAGGAGTATCCGACTGGATTATCTGCAATGAAATGTATCAATGTAAAACATTTTGGATACATACAAAGAGTAAAAGGCCATTTAGGGAAAATAGACATAGATATAAAAACTTGAATTGAAAGTTTAAAAGAATACAAGAAACACATAATAGTATTATGACGGATCCGACTTGGTGATTACCTCGTGGAGACTTGGTAATGAGCAGGTGTAGCTGCCAATCAGATCTTTAAGTTTCACTTTTGCATGTTTTACTTCCCGAATAATATGATTATTCAAAGGTCCACAGTCGCTCATACTTTCAGAAGTAAGTAGTGAATTAAGACTGTCATGAATTAGATTGTACACTGTCTAAGAAGTTAGGCATAGCAACGGCATTGCTACAACATTCATGAGTACTTAGAAAATGGAGATTTGAGTATTGGATAAACCCACGCTCAAAGAATTGCTTCATGGATTATATCACGAGCAATTTTGAGACGATAACATCTTATGATCTTGAAGCAGAGACATATGGCTTATAATTTGCAAAGCCAATTATTCATTGATAATATGAAAACACATCGATAACTCGATGTTATAAAACGTGTTGTTGTGAGCGATTTGACTGGTAAAAGATATGAGCATATGAGTCGAAGCTTATTCGTTCCTTGACCCTAATGGGAAACAGATATCTGAAGGCCTCTCGATGATTTTGAAGTTGACTGAAAGTGTTGGCCAACCAGGACTAAAATTCATGTGTTCGATTAAAGTCTTAATGTCATATGCAAATCAGAAATCAGGAAACAGAGTATCGGACAGAGCTGACTAGGTCAGAGTTCGGCAACAGCTTTTTGAAAGCTAAAATTTGCTGGTTAATTAGAATGTAAATTGACAATTACAGTCATAGACTTATCCAAGTGGGAGACTGTTGGATTAGGTGTCTAAGCCATGACTAATAATTTGTATTTATCTAATTAATAGTATCAAAGTCCATTTGGGTTGCCCTTATAGCTAGAGGTTTCGCAGAAATACCAGAAGAGAGAAAGATTGATTTATTATATGATTAATAAATCAATAGAAATAAAATAAATAGTTTATTAATATATTATGTTGATAATATATTAATTAGAAATTAATATGGAATTAATTCGAATTAATTTGGTGATTAATTGGTTGATAATATATTAATTTGAAATTATATTAATTAATTAGAAATTAATCTGGAATTAATTGTAATTAATTTGGTGATTAATTGAATTAATTAAAGGTGTAGTGGCTGAATTGTAATTACTCAATAGTTGAGTAGTGACAGTGTTGGCAGTTGGTGGTTGGCGAAATTATGGATAAGATAATCCATGAATTTCGAAATTAATATATATAAAGATAAATATGTTTGAATTAAATGATAAAAGGTTTATCTTGATTTGAATTCAAAAGGTTTATCTATAAGGCTTATCTGTAACCACCTGGAGCCTATAAATAAGGACCCCTAGTCCTCATTAGTCCGGGCCATTTTTTTTCTTTGTATTTCTCTTTGGATTTTCGAAACCCTAGCTCTTGGGTGTGACTACATTTGAGGCAAGACAATTGTGTTGCTTAGCTTCCAAGAAATCAACTAAATGTTAGTTTTTCTTCTTTATTTTTCTTTTAGTAATTTTTCGATTGGCCTTAGGATTTATATTACATGTTCAAATAGTGAAAACATAGATCCAATTTAGGTTGCATGTAAACTTAGGGTTTGAGTTTATTGATTTGCATAAAACCTTTTAATTTCGTGTTGCACTTGGACGTCCATTATTTTAAAGATGACAAATAGTTTTTTCAAACATTTTTATTACAAATCGTGTAGTAGTGTAGAGCACATGATGACACAATTTAAGAAAACGTTTAATTATCTAGACAAAGAACCAAAGACCTGTTTCCCTTCCCACTTGGAACAACTCGTACCTTATGCTTAAGTATTTTAAATACCTAAAGGATGTGAGTTAGACTTCTCAATACTTATCCCCACCAATCGCATCACATCTGTCATGCTCACGACTATTAAACACTCGAATGTTTGCACTATATGTGTCATCCCAATCAGAACATATAGTAGATAAGCAAGTCCAAATAAAGTTTCCATGCAACTGCATCTTTCAAAATCATAATATCAACGAATAATTAAAAACCACATAATAACCACATTTTACATGATAAATGTTTTTATGCAAGTAACCACAACACACGAAAAACTCACATCCAGAAAATTTTTCTAAGGCCACAATCCTAAAAAAACATCTTACGTATCCCTTTTGGTTCAACTATTCGCTGTCTCATTAGGCTATGCGACTATGTTAAAATAGTCGTATAAAACTTACATACCATTTAGTTATTAAAATAAATAAATAAATTTCTAACACCTCAAATTTAGTATCTAAATTTTGACAATGGTCTATATATTTTTCACAACTTCGTCAAATTATACAAAATAATTTTATAAGAACGTTTGAAGGGTTATTAGAATATTTTTCACCAACTTAAACTATTTACTAGCTTCTAAAATCGAAAATACGGAACTACAGGGATTGTTCCGTAAATCATGGCTTAATTCAAATAAATATTCGAAACTACAAGGATTGATCCGTAAATCATGGCTTAAATCAAAGAAATATTTGAAAGTTATCGTATTTGTGAGGGCCATATCTGTAATTTCCTTTTGAAGTCGAAATACTAAAATGACCTCTCACTCAAGAATCTCATCTCCTACCACTACACCTCAATGTGGTTTGGCTTAAGTAACACCAAAGAGCAAGTGAAGCCTAGCCTAGCTGGGTGGATACATCCGGGTTATATACCCATGTGGTGGAAGGTCTGGAGTTCAAATCCGACTAACCCCATGTGGGGGATTTTCCCTGGAGGCGAGGCATGGTTGAAGGAAAAGGCCTTGCGCCTTAGGTAATCGCCAACCGTCCTGGATGGCGGGGTCGAGTACCCTCTGGTGAGACCACTAAATTGCCGGTTCCAAAAAAAAAAAAAGTAACACCAAAGATGTATTTGAAATTGCACGTGTTTGTCTCAGTGATTTGATATTATACACGCATGATTTGATATTGCATGAGGGTCCCGGTCCATAAAAAAGGGATGGGCTAAAGAGACACCCACTTTTACCAAAAAGACACCTCTTTATTACTTAACCATTAATTATTTGATTTTTTAATTACTTAATGATTACTTGATAACTATAATGATTATATAATTATTATTATTTAATTTACAAATATTTTTTATAAATAGATTATTCATAATTTATAAATATTAAGTAACAAATATTTTTTATAAAAAAAATTATATAAATCAATAAATAAGTAATTTAAAAAAATTGCACAAATGTGATTCGTAATTTTTGTAAAACGCAATATGCGGCACGGCTTGCGGTTCGTAATTTTTGTAAACCGCAATATGCGGCGCGTTACTTTTCGTAATTTCTGTAAACCAGAACAAGCGGCCTAGGTTGCGGTTCGTAATTTTTATAAAACGCAATATGCGGCGCGGCTTGCGGTTTGTAATTTTTGTAAAACGCAATATGCGGTGCGTTGCGGTTCGTAATTTTTGTAAGCCAGAACAAGCGGCGCAGCTTGCGGTTCGTAATTTTTGTAAAACGCAATATGTGGTGCGGCTTGCGATTCATAATTTTTGTAAAACGCAATATGCGGCGCGGCTTGCGGTTCGTAATTTTTGTAAACCGCAATATGCGGTGCGTTGCAGTTCGTAATTTTTGTAAACCAGAACAAGCGGCGCAGCTTGCGGTTCGTAATTTTTGTAAAACGCAATATGCGGCGCGGCTTGCGATTCATAATTTTTGTAAAACGCAATATGCGGTGCGGCTTGCGGTTCGTAATTTTTGTAAACCGCAATATGCGGCGCGTTGCGGTTCGTAATTTTTGTAAACCGTAACATGCGGCGCAACTTGCGGTTCGTAATATTTGTAAAACGCAATATGCGGCGCGGCTTGCGATTCGTAATTTTTGTAAAACGCAATAGCCGGCGCAGCTTGCGGTTCGTAATTTTTTTAAACCGCAATATGTTGCGCGTTGCGGTTCGTAATTTTTGTAAACCGGAACAGGCGGCGCGGCTTGCGGTTCGTAATATTTGTAAACCGCAATATGCGGCGTATTGCGGTTCGTAATTTTTGTAAACCGGAACATGCGGCGCGGGTTGCGGTTCGTAATTTTTTTAAAATGCACTATGCAGCGCGGCTTGCGGCTCGTAATTTTTGTAAAACGGAACATGCAGTGTGGCTTACGGTTCGTAATTTTTGTAAAACGGAACATGCGGCGCGGCTTGTGGTTTGTAATTTTTGTAAAACGCAATTTGAAATGTTTTTAGAACCTATATAAAAGTTTGATAAACTAAATTCTCAAACGTTACCTATAAAACAACGTTGAAATAAAAAATAAGTGACGCATAGTTTAAAGAATGATGGTGTATGTCGTTCAAACAAAAAAGAAAAGAAAAAGAAGGTTATATGGCGCATGGTTATATCTCAACAGAAGGCGCGTTTAGAGTGGAGGGGGATATTTAACAGGATCATTATAATAATTATTTAGTTAAAAACTTAATTATTAATTGTTGTGCACGGAAATTAATTTTTGATTTTTATTAGAGGTGTCTAAGTGATGTCCTTTTAGCAGCACCCTAAAAAGATCTTTTTGTCATTTTTATTTTTTTTACCTTTTTTAATTTCTAATAAATAAATAATAAAAACCCCACCCCACCACATACCCACCCTCTTTTTTTTTTCTCTTTATCTCTCTCCTCATGAGTTTCTTTCAAAATTGATCTTAACTAGTTGCAACTTCGTGCTACGTACGTACGGCTTGGGACCTCCAAAAAATAATTTTTTACAAATAATTTATAAAAACTCTTGTTAAATAATAAAATAAATACAAATACAGAGTACAATATTTTATAATACTCACTGGGTCTTATAAAATCAGATAAACCAAATCCGTTTCCTTCAATTATGCATGCACATTCAATTATCGTGAAGTCACATATACGAACCATAAGTAGAAATCTAACCACATCAACAGACCTACCAAATTGTTTTCATTCACATTTTTATCCCTTCATCGCCAAAGCTGGAATCTCATTCAAATTTGAACTTCCACTTGGTACTTCCCTCTTCCCCTATTTTCTGTTAGGCTTTTCATCTCCTGTAGCTATTCTAAACATTGCAAATTCCTACAATTGCCCTAAAACTTTCAGTAAAATCATATTTACAAAAATATTTTAAGGTATTAAAATATACCTTCTTTCGAATCTTTATATTTACCAAGTTCTCTTGTAGCTGCTGAACGTCTTGAATATGCTTTAATGTACCGATCATCTAAATTTAAGGCTTCTTTACAGTCCACCTCAGCTTCCTGGAATCTAATGAATTAAAAAATAAGAGGACTAAAAAAATAGTATAATTAGAAAAGGAAAAAAAATTGCCTCTTAAGTTTAAGGTAAGCCATTGCCCTGTTTGCATAAGCTACTGCAGTTGGTGATAATGCTAGAATATTGTTATTTCCTGCATTTAACATTTTATAATAATATGCGAATACAAAGGTACTGTTTACTGTGAATAACATACAATTTTTTGTCCCACATACTGTATGCAACATACCATCTTCCTAAAATTATAGAGATTAATTTAGATGTCATTAATCAAAAAACAAATAAATTTTGCAATGTCTGTGAATTTATACGTACCACCTGCTGAGACAATCCAAAGTCTGAAACTTTAAGACATCATATGAGTCCAATAGCAGATTTTCAGGCTGTAGTAAGAAGAATGGGTATATAAGTAATAAATCATTTCATTAGTTATGATAATGACGAACAAATAAGAAACTTCATATCTTTGTGATACACGGCTGTACTATGGCAGTAATCCATAGCATTGATGAGTTATGAAGCAACTTTCTTTATTATATATCAGTATATTATTCAAAATATAATGTCCTAAAAGGTAAAAATTTGTGAAAGTACAATGTCAAAATTGTGTTGAGTATCAAAATATAATGTCTTAATAAGACAAAAATATGAAGTATAATGTTCCAATAAAAAGAAATAGACGTAAGATACTATAATAAACAAATAAATCAAAGCAAATTGCTATTTCTTGCATTTAGCCCTGTATTATTTCCATAAATTTTCCCAAGTGCATCGTCATTTTCTCAAATATTTGATAATTATCGTTTACTCAAAAAAAAGTAACATAAAATCTGATAAACAACACAAACAGCTACTTGTATCTGGTAAAACAAAATGAAAGTACGTTGTCATAAAAAATTTTAGTGAGACACCAAAATATACCTCTGAAGCCATAAGGGCATCTTCCATGGCCTGCTGTTTAGCTATATAGTCAGCACGTCTGAGATCAGCCTGACAGAGCAAAAAAATATTGCCCAAAAATGTAATTAAAAAAATTATTTTAAATAAAAATGTCATCTGAATGCAACAGTATTATAAAATCAAATATTTAAGGCACCTCCAAAGCTTCATCACTCCGATGTCGGTCAGCAACACTTTTCAATTTAGATTCAGCTTTGTTTTTGAAAATCTGTTATAAAGTAATTTAAGTTTCTCATTAGATACCAATGCTGTTAAAACATAAGATAAATAAAGAAAAAAAAAGTAGTTAAATATGTCAAATGTATATACAAGGGCGATATGATGAAGTCGTTCAGCTCGTTCTTCACATCATTGTCAATTTTTTCAGTATCCTCTCTAGCCGAGCTATACCAAAAAAGTGAATTAAAAAATTTTACTGCCAATGCAATCTTACATTTTTAACATGTTTTAGCAACCTGCTTACAGTTTTAACTCGTTTTAGCAACCTACTTACATTTTTAACCCGGTTTACAACATACTTGCATTTTTAACCCGTTATAGCAACCTAATTGCATTTTTAACCCGTTTTTAGCAACCTACTTGCATTTTAAAACCGTTTTAGCAACCTACCTACATTTTTAACCCGTTTGAGCTACATACTTACATTTGTAAACCGTGTTAGCAACATACTTAAATTTTTAACATGTGGCAATAGAATCATAATCAGTAAATAAAATATTAATAATTATAAGAAATAGCAATGAACATTTATTTAATTGTCTAATATAGCATCTTACTTTAAAATAGCAAGAAATAGCAATGTATTTTCATTGCTAAATGATAATAAGTTGCTATATTAGACATTAAAGTAGATTAAAAAAATTAAGAAACATATATCAAAGTAAGACGCTAAATTTAAGAATAAAATAAAAGCACGTTGTTATTTCTTGCATTTAGCCTATGATTCGTCTAAATAGAGTGAATAGCAATGTATTTTCAGTTTATTCTCTAATTTAACATCTTACTTTGATATATGTTTCTTTTTATTTTTTTAGAATTTACAATAGATACAAAATTCAAAATTTAAGGTTACACTCACGTCGCTTCTTATGAAAGCATTGGATGAAACTAAAGTCCCAGTTATGGTACATGGTTCGAATGTAGAAAGGGCAAAAAGGGAACACAATGTAACAATCTTGAAAAGTAAGGCTTCAGCATCATGGGAAAAGCTCCTGGAAATAGTATCAAGGATTTACAAACATTAGTGAAACATAAAGAAAGATGGTATGAAATTGAAGAAAAGAATTTGAAAATAATCCAAATCAAAATTGAAGTTGATAACAACATAAAGGTGTTTCAAAAAGCTACAAATGGAAAAAATGGGGGTGGTAACCGGTAAATTTGAAACATAATATTACAAAATTGATATATAATAGCAAAGTGCGCTTTTTTTCTCAATTGGAGTTAGATATTGTCTAATCTTAGTGATTGATAAGCTACGATGTTTGTAAGTGGTGATTGAACAGTTAAAAGTAGCGACGACCAAACAGGGAAATCAAGAAGTACTGATTATGTGGAGGTTCAAAAACTTCATCCCTGAAATAATAATCAAACACATAACCATGTCAAATCTAATTATATAACACAAACAAATACATTTATGTTAAATCTAATTATGTATCCAAGAACTTACATGTCTTTCTCCATGTACATGAGATCAAGAAAGTGGAGAATATGAGGAGCATAAGGAATCAACAACTGAGTTTTAGGAGAGTGTTTAAACCCTTGAAAAATCCCGGTTGCTGCTTGGAAAGGCGTAAGAGATCAGAGGAGATGCAGGAAGCTTTTTTTCCGTTCACAACCGCTGGTCACTTGGTTGCTTCAACTTTTGTGCGAGGCCAGGCAACATGATTTAGGGTTTGAAGAGGGTTTGAAGAGTTTGTGAAATTTGGGATGGGAAAGAACGATCGAGAGTCTGATCGGTGATGGTGGTGTGAACGGATTGGGTAGAATCGTTAAGGAGGAGGAAAGAGGGAAAGGTTGGGTGACGACAGAGGAATGTTGTTTCACGCAGGACATTACACCTGTTGGTAACGTATCGGAATCGGTCGAGAAGAAGAAGAAGAGAAGAGAGGAGGTGTCATCAAGAGAAAGCGCGGCTATAAAAACCTGTTGGAACGTGATTCGTAGAAATAAACCCACCCCTCTTAAAATCCCAAAACCCCATCTACCCCTCCATTCCTTCTAGAAACAGGTTGTAATTTAATTATATATAGTAACTAGTGTAGTTGTGCCGCACGATGTTGCGGAAAATTTACATAAAATTTTGGCTACCGTTTGGTATGTGAAGAAAAAAACGATCTTATAAGTAATAAAACTGTAAAAATATACAAAATGGATGACATCGTTAATATAAGGACGTTCGATAATTAATCGGTAGTGTAGACAAAGTTGTAGACCATAAAAACGATTACAACGATGTAGTTTCGAAATCGAATGTTAAATTTTGGTATATATTTCACAATATAAAAATATTTAAAATATGTGGCTAACAACAAATATATAAAAAGTTTCTAAAAGTTTAATTGTGGAAAAAATATTTTATAAAAATGAATTTCTAAAAAATTACAAATTGTGTGCACAAAATTGTGAAAAAAGATTAAGTTTTGACAAACATACAAAAATAGAGTTGGAAAAAAAGTTGGGTAAACTTCATAAAAAAAATGTTTGGATGATTTCGAAAAAGACGTTGTCAAAATTTATAAAGATATTGTAAAAAAAGTTAACCAAAATAGTTGGTAATTAGTAAAATAGTTACAAAAACTTATAAAAGTTGTACAACTTTTTATAAAGCGTATTAAGTTTTGAAAAATATAAGAAAACAAAGATGAAAAAATGTTGAAAAAAATATGTGAGAAGTGTTTAGATAATTTCGTAAAGAACATTGTAAAGACGTAAAATTTAGTAGTTAGTATGAAAAATATAAAAGTATTGTAAATTTTTTTTATAAAAGTTATTAAACTTTAAAAAAAACATAAGAAAACAAAATGTACCAATTTCTTAAAGATAAGATAATATTAGGCTAAAAATATGAGAAGGTAAATCAAATTTGTAAAAAAAATAGATGTTGGGGATAAAATGTAAAAAGGTAAACACTAAAAGGGGTTTAAGAAAAAGGAAAAAAAAAAATGAAAGTAAAAAGTCAAGAGTGGGATTCGAACGTGAGAGGTTTGGTTTAAAAACCCAATTCTCATCCACCTAACAAAGCAACGTAATACATATTGAATTAGAAATATTCACTTAAAAACTATATAATGGCGCAAAATAGCAAAACCATAAATGAACAGTATCCGGCGCATTCACAAATGTATATATACGAGCGGAAAGGAGCCGCGCGTTGCTGCGGTTAAGGAAGTCAACAAATTAAAACTACAGGGATCAAAACTGTAATAATGTTAAACTGACAAACAAAACTATAGGGACCAAAATTGTAATTAACAAAAATTAAAACTATAGAGACTAAAACTATAATTATACAAATTAAAACTACAGGGGTAAAAATTGTAATAAACTAAAGTGGTACTGCTCATTCAAGGCAACAATTATATATATATATATATATATATATATATATATATATATATATATATATATATATATATATATATATAATGGAGTTGATATCCCTCCTCTGATTCCATCTTTGTCAACCTGACTATTTCTCAATCTACGAGTCGGTCCAATTGTTTTACATTGATGGAGTTTACACACGCTTACTAGAAAGAGATGTACCACCATTTTTATCTTCACCCACCTTCCTCAATCGCTTCTTACTTTTAGAAACTGTTTTAATCGACTCCTCAGTTACGGGTTCTCGACCACCAGTACTTGATGCGACTGTTACCGTCTTAGACTCGACACCTCCGGAGCAACTCATCAGACTCTTCTTTGCATCTGCAACGTGCTCGAATTCATCAAAAAGTTACCTCACTAGAAACTTCCTAACATCTGGTTTCTCTTGATACTCATCCTCCTCGTCAACCAAATTCAAAAATCGCTTCTTTCGCTTGTTACCTATAGGCATTGTGGCGGCAACGGACTTCGGCTCTGGTCCAAATCAGCCGCTTCCTTCTTTTTGTCAGATTTTGAAATGGTTTTCTTCTTCGACAATTATGGACTTATTCGCTGACCAGCTATTCTTACTGAAGTCATTATTGAACTATGTGTATTCAAAAAAGACTATAATAAAGTATGTGTATTCAATAAAGGCTATAATAAAGTATTCTTCTTGCATTTATAATAAAATATAATTCACACTTACATTTGATCGAATTGAATGATTTTTACAATATTTATTTATTTATTTATCTCTTATAAAGAGACCATTCAAATCCATGTGGTTCATGATAAATGATTTATCTTTTATCACATTAATTTGAATTTTTTTCTCTTTGAGCCACATTGATTCACATGCATATATGACCTTCCATATATCTCTTATATAAGGCCACTTATGTGTTTCCATTTTCCACAATTCATCAAGTTTGATCATAATATGACTTTCAAGTGTATTATTAATGATCACTTTATCATAAAACAAGTTTTTATCGCAAAGTTTTAAAGTATTATACTATTTAGTTTCAAGTTCTTGAAGTATTGACAGTTTGAAACTCAAAATTGAAAATTAAAATTACTCAAAACTTTTAAAAACCTGATTAGGTTGAAAGTTTATATGTCGTTTGTAAAAAATAAAATCAGTGTAAATATTTTTCGACTGAAGAGTATTTATATACATAAAAGTTTTCATTTGTGAACGTTTTAACTATCTCATATACAAAAAAAACATTCAAAACAATGTGATTCAACATTAATAATTTATCTTTTACCATATTATTTTGATTTTTTCTTTGTCCCACATTCCTTCACACATCTATCTAACATTTCATCTTTCCCTTATATAATACCTCTCATTTGATTTCATTATCTATCAATCTTGATCATAATATGACTTTTAAGTATATATCGTAGTAAAAAATGACAATGGCGTTGACGTTTTTTAGATTTAACGTGATATATGTACATAAAAATTTTGAATAACAAATGTTTAAGCATTGTTCAAACAAACTAAGTTGAACTATATATATATATATATATATATATATATATATATATATATATATATATATATATGTGTGTGTGTGTGTGTGTATGTATATATATATGTGTGTATATATATATATATATATATATATATATATATATATATATATATATATATATATATATATATATATATATATATAAGTTTCAAACAGTATATGTTTGAATATCGCTCAAAGTTACAGATTTATTTATCTACATAATAAATCTTATAAAATAGGCTATTCAATCAATGTGGATGAATTGTTATCATGTAACACATTAATTTGAATACTTTTAGAAAAAAATAGAAGTGGGTACCCATCCAAATTTTACGAAATCGGCCTTAAAGCTCGAACCAATGGTTCATTGAATGTTTTAACCGTTGTCTAAATCGTATACAATCAATAACAACAAAATAACAAATATATGAGTGAAATAGTTTTAGCCTCTCTACTTATAAAGACTTGATTTCCTTTGGAATTTGTTTATTAAACTATTTGGGATGAGACAGATATTAACATTTTTACTTATGGATGTTTGATTTCACTTTGGTTCTATTTCTTAAGCAGCGTGGGATAAGAAAATCTCATACAATATCCCTCAATTTTATCAATGCATAAAGTATAGGTAGATGATACTTATGTAGTTTGAGATAACTATTTATCTTGAACTAAATTAATTCGAATTTTATTTCATTAATTGTATTCATTTATTGTAATTGTTACAATTTTTTGTCTATACATGTATCTATTATCATATAATTAAAAATAATAAAGATATTTTATATAAACTTTTTAAAACTGATATGATAATAACATGTATTTGTTTATATTTTAACTATATAATTTTCTTCATTCACAACGTACAGACGTTTGCCTAATTTGTGATAAACCAAGCAAATTTTTTTGGCTGGTCCACCGGATTGAAGTGGGTAAACCCAAGTTTCTTTCTTTTTTTTTTTTTTTAACGGCCCCAAGTTTCTTTTGGTTCTGGAAACCACGATGATGTAAAATCGATAAGGTTAAAAGATTGAGATGAAGACAAATGTTGATCAAAACATCCGTTATCTCGTTGAATATATGAGAGAGAGAGAGAGAGAGAGAGAGAGAGAGAGAGAGAGAGAGAGAGAGAGAGAGAGACGGGGATATGTAGATTCGGCATATGATTGTTTTGCATCATGTTGAATATAAACACCCAACGTTCTTATTTTTATATTATTCATGAACACTAAGAGATGTTAGAAAGTATCCTTTTGTTTCTAGTATTTCTTTCAGCATGCGTACTAATTGAAGAATATTCGTCGACAACAAATAAAAAGACTCGCATACAAGAAGCCAAATTTTTTCACGTTTTATGGAAATTGTTAAATAAAATAAGAAGGAAAATATATAAATAAAAGTGTCACCCTCATAGATGTAAAATTATTCAGTTCACTTGTCTCGTGTATTCGTAAGCATATTCAACAATGATACACAAATGCTTTCTTAATTAATGTTGAATGTTGCTATCACAAAACTGATTGATGATATAGTTAAAATAATTTATACAAGCCATCGAAATGTTCAAAGATATGAACGTCCATATTTAAAAATAAGTCATGTTCCGATTTCATTTTGATTTTCGCAACCATGAAACTTAAACATTCGGTTAAAGATTTTAGATTTAAAAATAAATTACTAATTAATAGATATATCATATAGTTTAGCTAATGGTGATTCTATCCGTACCCACCATAAATATGTGTGTAGGGTATATATAGCACAACCCTTTGGTTAATTGTAAAACAACTCGCATCTTATAATTATAATGTATTTGTGTTTCTGCCATATAATTAAAGATTAATGCTTTATAAAAATAATAAATTTTATTTCATATATATGTGTAGTTATTTGTGTAATTTTTATATATACATACGAACATTAAATTTTTAATTGTATATATTTAAACATTTATGTTTATCATTGATAGCTGATCATAACAATACACTCGACAGCGTGACAGCACTCCCTCGCTACCCCCCAGACCGCCAGCCAGCAGCCAGGGGCTGCATGACCCGCCTGGCTGGATACCATCTGCTCCCGACAGCTTCGAACAACTGGCCATCGCCTGGGCCAGAGCAAAGGCGACACCTCACCTCATGATAGTCCACCATGTGGCGTCTAGGGATGTCATAGGTCGGATCAGGCTTCGTAGAGCGCCACTTTGCTCGCCTTCCAACAAAGTAGCCATTTGGTATTACGAGAGTGTGATTCTTTCGTTGTCACACAACGGATTGCGCGAATGATACAAACCTGTCCGGAGAAGATGTCCTCCTAGCTGTATCAGACTCAGACATGGGTTCACAACAACAAAAATGAGGGGTCAGTCACACTCCGGGAGGCGTTCCCGGAAGGGCGCTCCGACGATGAAGTTAGTACGGTGATCAGAGAATGAATGAGAATGATGAGAGTGATGACGAAAGCTAGGATTACGATGATGATCTTCCCAGAGGGTCTGATAATCATATACCGATGTACCTATGTGGGGACCAAAGTGTCAGTCTTGGCAGCGGACCCCTATACTCATTGCACGATCTTCTGCAGTCGCCTGTGATTGGTCTGTTAGGCCGACCAGGTAGTGGTTCGTGCACTACCTTGGTCGTCTGTCGTTGACAGACCACATGGTGGACTATCATGAGGTGAGGTGTCGCCTTTGCTCTGGCCCAGGCGATGGCCAGTTGTTCGAAGCTGTCGGGAGCAGATGGTATCCAGCCAGGCGGGTCATGCAGCCCCTGGCTGCTGGCTGGCGGTCTGGGGGGTAGCGAGGGAGTGCTGTCACGCTGTCGAGTGTATTGTTATGATCAGCTATCAATGATAAACATAAATGTTTAAATATATACAATTAAAAATTTAATGTTCGTATGTATATATAAAAATTACACAAATAACTACACATATATATGAAATAAAATTTATTATTTTTATAAAGCATTAATCTTTAATTATATGGCAGAAACACAAATACATTATAATTATAAGATGCGAGTTGTTTTACAATTAACCAAAGGGTTGTGCTATATATACCCTACACACACATTTATGGTGGGTACGGATAGAATCACCCTTAGCTAAACTATATGATATATCTATTAATTAGTAATTTATTTTTAAATCTAAAATCTTTAACCGAACGAAGCCTGATCCGACCTATGACATCCCTAGACGCCACAACACCTCAAACTCCGGTGACTACACTCAGCGTAGTTCCCCCAATAGTCACTGTATCCACCATACCACCATGGCAGCCGCCAATACCCAATTCGTTGATCCCGTCGATACCATACCTCAATCCTCTCCTTCAAGTGGGAACATTATAACCCAAGCGCTATTCACACCTCCGTTCACCATTCCTACAGCGACTGGAACGCTAATGAATAGCTCTATTCCCCTAAGCCTCCCATCCACAATCCCAGCACCCTTAATCACAGGAATGCCTTCGACTCCCCCTCCGGTATCCACCATCCCCCAAAATATGTTCGTTAATACACCCACGCCGCAACCCCCACTGGGACCTGCACCATTTTACCTCGGAGGTTACATGACACCGCCGGTTGTAACACCCACACCGCCCTACATGACACCACAGTACCCGTTCGCGCCACTACAGCCGCGGTTCCTACAGCAAATGCCAAACCCTATCCCCACAGTAACGAACAGTTGCTCTCATTTCGTTAAGGAACTGCTAGATTACGAGATCCCCAGCACGGCTCAATTGCCTACGTTGAAAGTATACAATGGAACGACGTGCCTGGACAGCCACATCGATACCTACGAGTGGCACATGACCTCTTTGAAGCTAGACCAGCGATTCTGGTGTACGTATTTTCCCACAACATTAGACGGGAACGCAAGCGCATGGTTCAAGAGTTTAGCGCCCAAGAATATCTACAACATCGAACAACTCAAGCAACTATTCCTCATGAATTTCATGCACTTTCCCAACTTATTATTTTTTTCTTATGACATGATAATTAAATCTCGTTAATTGGATTTTCCAATAAAATATAAATCCCTATTTGAGTCATTCTCGCCACCTTCATATGTATAACACTAATAATTTGAGCCTAAACAAACATATAGTTTGGAGATTGTCTCTTATGCCTATATTACATAAGCTTTAAGAGTAAAGGCATAAAATTTCCCTAAACAGGTCTAAAAGTTAAAATTACGTAATTAAATACCAAAAATTACTCATCCTCGTCTGATTTTGTATACATACTCTGTCAAATCGTGGCGAAGATTGTCGTGCGTTTTAACGCTATGTATTTCTGTAACTCTTGCGCAGTATTAGGGGACTGTTGGGTAGAAATTGTTCGTGAGGATGTGTCACATCGTACAGATTATACATACAGACCCAACAGTTTTCTTCTATCATCATATTATGTAATATGATACATGCGTACATAATGTTGGCTATTTATCCTTATCACATGCGCGTGTGAGATATTTCACTATATGGAATCTTTTCTTTAGAACACCAAAAGCCTATTCGACATCTTTCTTTGTCAATTCTAATGCAGTCTTAAACATTTTTGTTTTTCATTTTGTGGATGTTTGTATGCTTTGACAAATTTAGAGTACTAAGGATATATCTCATCAACAAGATAGTAACCATGCTTATATTTATTAACATTCACTACCAATGGACAATCTGGCGCCTTGCTGACCATAATATAATTGAATATAGGTGACCCATTAAGAACGTTTATGTCATTGTTTGACCCAACAACACCAAAGAACGCATGTCAAATCCATAGATCATGTAACGTGACCGCTTCTAATATTATCGTTGGCACTCGATGATCACCTCACGTGAATTGTCATCGCCATGCAGTTTGACAGTTCTCACAATCCCAGTGTGTACAATCAAGGCTTCCAAGCATTATTGGGAAACCATGTACTGCGTGATATGCCTCATACAACGGTCAAATTGAGGCGTTGCTCGCCATTGCTGAGCCCACGAGACAAGACATAGGTGTGGTCCACATCCAAGGAGACGGTGTTCCACAATATGGCTTGATGTCACATCACCTACACACCACTATCGTTGCCTCCGTTCAGGAGAGTCTTATCACCTTTGGCAGCCACTTTTATTAGTTTTATTTTGTAAAATTTTATGAATAGTTTGTTACTGGTCAGTTTTATTTATTCGGATAAAAATAGTCTCAACGGAATGCTTTTTAAATTTTGTTCGAACAAAATGTTAGAAACCGAAACGTGACAATCTTCTACTTGAAGTGGGGTTTTTGTACTTTTTTAGAATTGAGTTATTAATATTACTAAGCTATATTATTAGTAGGAAATTAAAAAAAGAAATTTATATTTTTATATTTCGTAATTTAGGACTTCAATTTAATAAAGGGTTGAGCTATAAATACCTTTCATTAAATTTTATACCCCCTGATTTGACTACTTGTTTGGTTTTATCCTTTTTTCGTCTTTTGTTGTCTTTTCCCTTATTATTATTATTTACAAATACCCTCCCATAAAATTTTATACCCCCTTAATTTGACTAGTTGTTTTTTTACCCATTTTTCGTCTTTTATTGTCCTTTCCATTATTATTATTATTATTATTATTATTATAAAGAAACTGATTTGATGTTTTGTTTTGGAATATTATTACGTTATTTATATCTCGCATTATACAACAATTTCCTATATCTGTCTATATCAATTTGATACAACGATTGAATCGTATGACAAGTTTTTAAACTGACCATGTATGTATTTTTGCTAGACAGTTTTGGTAGATTCTCATAAAATTATAATAATCGTTCTTTGTGTCATAATTACTTTAAAGAAACTATTGTTTATTATTACTAAAATGAAAAAATTATAAAAACTAAATTCATTAATATTTTTTCTAATATAATAATAGTGAATGACACGAATGGTCGTATGGTTTGGGGGAATATTTGAGATTAAGCAACTGAAAAGATAAAGACGTTTGACAGGAGAGAAAGAAATAGGGGAAAAGATAAAGACGATTGGAAGGACAAAAATAAATAGGGGAAAGATAATAGGAGGATGAGGTATTGAGGTTATTATCTTTTTCTTTTTATTTTAATTAAAATATAATAAATAAACAATAAATAAATATATAAAAACTTTCTAAGGACAACATAGTATTTTTACATATGCTATGGACCAAACGTACAATAAAACCAAAAGATAGGACTTTCCAAGTTAAAAAAAGAGTTACGGATCAAACACGTAAATTACTCAAAACCACTATGACAATTCGTGTAATTTACTCTACTAATAATACTAATAAAATAATAATAATAATAATAATAATAATAATAATAATTAAACAAATCAAATACTATTAATAAAAGAAAAGTAAAAAACCAAAGTAAAAGACAACTAACAAACAAAATAGGCAAAAGACAAAAAAAATCAACAAAAAACAAAAAAGTCAAATCAGAAGGGGTATAATTAGATAGTAGGGTGGGTATGTATAGAATTATCTTTAGAAAATATGAAAACCAGAAACATGTGTATGAATTAAAAAAAAAAAAAAAAAAAGAGGATTTCGAGAAAAAAAGAAGATCAAATGTATGCTATCGAATTCTTAATTAACAAATAATCGATCGAGCCTTAACTAACTTCAAAATAAAGTAATCAATATTTTATCGTAGTAGATATTGTTCACAGATAGTTGTTTTTAAATTTATATGATAAAACCTTATGTTGAAGCTTAAATTGGACCTTAATGTTATTGTGTCCGTTAAATGGGCGTTTTCTACACCTTACTCAATTAATGCCAGTGTAGTGTTTAATGTGTACACACGATGGCACTCTTTGTTCGGCCCGTTATAGAAAATTGGAACTTTTCAAGCTCGAAATGTAGTGACCATAACAAAAACAAAAATTGCTGTATTTGATCCGATATATAACCACCCAAATCCAAGCTCACATTTTGCTATAGTCCACCAAATTATGCGAAAAAACCCACATAAATAATTGAAGTCGTCTCTTTAAGTTTAAGGGGCTTACCAGTAAAACTTCTTTTTTCCCAATTATTTTCAGCAAAAAACTTGTTGTTGACAAAACAACTAACTTGTAGTTATAATGATTTTAAAGTCTTAATCCAATTATTTACCTAATTATAAGACTATTAAACTAACGAGCAAGTATTACTCGATCATTTAATAGTATAGTTTTGGTAAGTAAAGGTATCGAATTTCCACAGGGAATTAATAACTAACTTAAGGTTTTCAATTATCAATCAAACAGTTTAGAGGCGAGTTTTAGTAAAAACTCGTAAAACTAAGTTTTGAATGCTTGTAAAGTAAACGAAATAACAAATAACAATTATCGTAACAACACAACAATAAAGAGATAATATGATCGAATTATAACAAGGAAAGCTTTCGCCTAGGATTTGTTGATTCATATAAATCTAAGTTGACTAGTTTTGATTATGTGCAATGAGTTAAAATAGGTAGCATTAAGTGGTAGGATCATATGGTCAAGTCACCAATTCTATAATTTCTAAGTAAATATAGCACAATGGTCATGTAACTAAATAACTTATAATTATGAATAATTAATATAATCTAGCATGCAAACATAGGCCATACCCTAATGGTCATAGTGATATGATCATACAATCAATGGTCATGAGTTGTAACTAAATATGATAGAAGTTTTATTTCACTAATCCAGTTTATAACTAAAATAACGTCACTAGTTAAATGGTCAATAACTAGTCCAATGATATATAGGTGTCAATTACACATCAAAATGGTTCATATGATCGATAAGTTTAAATGGTCAATAAACTATAATCATATGACGAAGGTTATCGAGATTATAAACTTTAATCAAATTCAATATGTATAGCATGCAAATTATATAGTCTAACCGATATTTAACTCGAATCAAGAACTAGATCAACACAAATTTATATTATTGAATCAACATTACCTAGGCAAAAGCTACAGGGATCTAGCCTAGCATGGTATCAAATATACAACAATCATAAGAAGAATACATGATAAAAGATACCAACCGGTTAAAATCGACGAATCCTTGCAACAAATGAAGATCCTAGCTCCTTCTTGTAATGTAAATCACTCTCAAATACATTTATCACACATAAAATGTTGAAATACACGAAGTATAATAGTTCTAAGATGCTAAATGACTGATTTCTATTTTGGATTCTAACAATATATCTTCAAATGGTCGTCCAAGGCTTTGTATTTATAGTAGTCGGAGTCGCAGGGCGCGGTGCGCCTCCATGAGGGCGGGGTGCGCCTGAGTGGATCAGATCTGGCAGAGATCTGGCAGTCTTTATTGCTGGAAAGGTCACGTGGTGGATTGCTTTTCAGATTGGATCTGGGCGGGGTGCGCCCAAAGGTAAGGCGTGGTGCGCCTTGCACATGGTAGGCAACCTGGTTGAATCATTACATGAACCCACGCTTCATTAATTTAATCTCAAGTGGACCAGCATGTCGAACACAGTCATCACCCTAGGCGCGGTGCGCCTGATCTCTGGGCGGGGTGCGCCCTGGTTGAAATCAGAATTGCATTTCGTTTCGTTTAATGCTCAAATCTCTTGTAAAATCCGATCTTTTGCTCCAAATGTGTCTTTTAGCTACAAAATGTATTTTTTAGCATATTAGGTATCTTTTGTTCATAAAAATGTATGAAACTAAACTAAAATGACACTGATATTGCCCGGAAAATATGTATCATTTACGCGATATCAAAATACCCCATACTTGAACTTTGCTTGTCCTCAAGCAATTCTTAGAATAATTTTTAGGTTAAGAATTCAATCCAAATAAACAAATACAGACACCATAGAAAAAGGTCAATGTCAGTCAACATGGTCAGAATCAGTTTTGTAAGGACCCTATATATTGAACAAACGTTACCCACTTTTAGCGTTGTGAACCACTTTCTTTGGCTACTCGAAGGACGAATAGACTCGTCAAGATTTGGTGATTAGGAGTGTGTATCAGACAAATGAAACAGAGGATGTACCCAGTGGGGGTACTTTTCATCTACCTTTTATGAGGCTTTTATCCTATTGAAATTGGGATTTTAAATTTCCTCTGGGCAAACACCTGGTTTTGAAAGTTTCACCCTTGTACTGTCCTTTACTGTTTACCGTCTCAAACCTTTCATTTCCTTTTTCTCATCACTAATCATAAAACTTCAATCTTCGATCTCGACATGCCAATATATTCTATATCTTCAATTTTTTTTAGCTCGGGTTAAGTCTCTAATTTTTGTAGACTTCTTGAAGTTTTCGTCTATTTGCTCTTCATTTTCTTTGAAGTCTTTATTTAATCGTTGGATCTCTTTGACTTTTTTTTTTTTTTTTTTTTTTTTTTTTTTTTTTTTTTTCTTCAAGAACTTGGCTTCTAAGAATATTCTTAGATGCGTGGGCGTAGATTGTGATCACGCTGGTATTATCGATCAATTTTAGGATTTGATCCCAATGATGTATAATAGGGAATCGTCTTCAAGTTTCATCAGGAATCCATGCGATGAATCAAAAATAGTGATGAGAAGGTGGAAATGTAAGGTTGTTTGAGACTTGGGAGTACAAAGGGTTAATCCTTTCAGAAGCCAAGATGCGAATTTTCTGATAAATAATATGCAAGGCTTATTATTTGTGTGTACACATCATCCCAATCAACCTCATCTTAACGTATCTTAATTCATTGAGCACCTGCATCTGTCTTCCAAACAAGTAGTTTCAAAGTGGTCTGTTAGGCTAAAAGTGTGATTGATTTGTTTAGTATAAAGAATTTCAAACAAAACTCGGGACCAATCTTATGATTCAATTTTTATGACTTTGAACTATGGTATCTGATTTATAAATTTTTCAAAATTTACCCAAAATTAACCTATAAATGCTCAAAGACAAATAAAATACAAGTGTAAGTACTGCAATCCCTACCCCATACTTGAACAATACAACGTCCCCGTTGTATAAATATTTATAAAATAAGCTTATGAAAAAGGAGTAATGGAACCGACTCCCCTGAGGTATTGTACAGGTGATTGCAGATGCTGAACTTGGAGCTCTCGGAATGGATCGTGAGATGTCATCGTTTCAGTGCGATCTTATTATATTTATTTTTTATTTATTAAAAGGACTGAAACAAAAGTCAGTCTTTCTGCACAATTAACAAATAAAACACGCAAAATCTCAAACATTACGGTTAGATAAACACACAAATAATAAAACACACCACAAAATGAAAAACACACTAAAAATCAAGATAAAAATCCGAATCATATTTTTTTGTTTTTGTTTGTTTAAAATCACCCAAAATAAAATATATGACAAACAATACCATAAATGTCAATCCAAATCCTCAGTATCATCAAATCCATGCCCCTGCGGCTGATAGTCTCCTCCTGACGGATCGTAATGAGCTCCACTAGACTGTCCTGCTCCTCCCATCCTTTGATCCCATGTCGAATAGGGATACTGCGGGGGCAGCTGCCATCCTGCCTGCTGATACATGTGTCCCATGAACTGCTGTGTATCATCCAGGTAGTGTCCTAGGGCATTCGCCTCTCGCTGGCGACGCAAATCCATCTGGACCATTTGGTTATAGAGGAAATTTAAATTTACCTCCTGTTCCGGTCCTTGCTGCTCATGCTCGTGCTGGCGTCGTCGGCTCTGTCTGGGAGCAGAGGGCTGTGCTGCTTCTGCCCCAAATCCCGGTGGCGGAGTGGTGGTAGCAATACCGATGAAATCGTATGTGTTCGGCGCCACCCTCCGAATCATAGTTTTAAAATGCGATTCGGAGAGGATTTTCGGGTGCTCTGTTTTGACCGTGAGCATGTTGATGGAGGAAAAGTCGCCCAATTTCTTGGCGATCCGCGTAATCATGTTGCCACCGCAAATTGGGCTAAGCGTGTTTTGCCCCTTTGCGCGCTCCCTAAAGAATACCGCGATCGCGTGTGGGAGGTTGTATTTTACATCGGGGTTGATTGCTCCCCAAAGTGCCGGCAAATCTAGGTACGGGCATTTGTCAAACCCGAATGATTGATTCACGGTAAACGCCAGGAGACGGTGGAGCATTCTGTGGATTGGATTTTGGATTTGGGAAGCTTTGTTGTCTCGTGGTATTGTGTTGTTGACGTTTGCTATTTCTTGAAAGAACTCACTGCATCTCCCTTCGTTGAAATCGCCTTTGTCATATGTCGAAAGATAAGTCGGGAAGTGTGGATGAAATGCAAGCTCCTCGGGGTAAAGGTCGAGGAGATATCCGAATCGGGCAAGGGACACATCATACCAAGTCCCCATCAGTCGGAAACGAATATCTTCATCAGTTTCTTTCTCATATTTGAAAGTAGAAAGAAACTCTAGCGTTAGCTCCATATGTACGTTTTCGTTTATCCGGAAGATGTTGTTCCAAGCCTCGTCAACCACTACCCCAAATAATGGATCTTCGAATTGGCGGATGAGGTAAGGTGCCAGTTTATCTGATATTCCAATCGCATCCAGCTTGTCCCAATCAATTGCTGGAGCAACATTCATATCCTTCTTTATCAAACTAGCCAAGACGTATTTTGCATCCCGGTCTTCTTCTGAATTCCCAAATCTCAAATATGGGTGATTAGTTTTTGAGGTCTTGAATTTGGTACCTGCAAATCAATACAAACAATGAGCCAAACAAGCAAGAAAATCAAGCTAATATGGCCTGGCAGGAGCCAGGCGCGCTGCGCCCTTGGAACAGGCGGGGTGCGCCCTGCGGCAACTCAGGTTCTGCCTGTTCAAGCCGTTTTCAAACCACAATTTTGCTCACAATCAGCCAATATTCGTGTATGCATTATGATTATTGATACAATAGACCACACATATCACAAAACAAATATCAATTACATCAAAAATCAACAATCAAAATTCTAGGGTTTGTTCTTCCCCAATTTGTTAAATTTGTGTAAATTTGATGTTTTTTGTATGCAATTGAAGTTTGTAATGTACTCTACTAGTCATGTGCATCAATAACTATATCAAAATAACACCAAAATTGGACTATAATCAAGAAAAACGAGATTCCAACTCAAGAACACATTATGGAAGAAATTCAATCAATTAGATGTTAAAAACTATGAAATCTAGCAAGAAAAGTTATTATAATGCACAAGGAAAGGAAGGAATTAAAGAAAACATACCCATCTTTGAAGATTAACCACGAAAATAGAAGCAAAAATCGAGTTTTGGAGGTTTTGGCTCGGGCTCCTGTCGGCGTGCTGCGCTAGAGGGGAAAGGGTTTGTGACAAAGTGATTTCTTAACAGCTTTCCTGTGTTATGTACATGCGAACCGGCGCGGCGCGCCTCAACAGGGGCGGGGTGCGCCCGGCGCCTGACTTTCTCCCTTTGAAGGTTATAAATTTTGCCCTCTAATTTCATTTCTTGCTTCTTTTATTTATTTTATTTTTACCACATAATTTTATTTTATTACCACACAATATTTTTATTTATTATTTATTTATTTATTTATTATTTTTTTTTTTTATAAAAATAAAAATAAAAATCAAATAAAATCAAAGGAAAATAAAACCAAAGGAAAAATAACAAATAAAACATACCAATCAAAAACTCGGGTTGCCTCCCGGAAGCGCTTCTTTTTCATAGATTTGGAGTCTTATTAGCTGGACTCCATTCCACTCTAAGGTTCTACTGTTTGGAGTGGGATGTCTTCGCGTTCGTTCTCGATGTGAACGCCTTCTTTATGCCTTTTTAGCCTGTGCCTGTTCACTTTGAAATTTTCCTTTTTTTTCTTAAAAATATCCACACCCCCGTGTGGATATACTTCTTCTTCCAATAGTATGTCGAAAGTGTCACTATGGAAGACTGTGTCATCACTCATCGTCGAGTGTTTGATCGTGCGGTCCATGCCAAAAGTGATAGCATCAGTGCCAACCCGAATGGTTAGTTTTGTATCATGGACGTCTATTAAAGCTCTCGCTGTGGCTAAAAAGGGTCTTCCGAGAAGAATGGGGACGTCATCATCTTCCTCCATATCCAATATGACAAAATCTACAGGAAAAATAAATTTGTCAACTTTTACAAGAATATCTTCTACAATCCCTTTAGGATAAGTTACCGCCTTATTAGCAAGATTAATTGCCATTCGAACGGGTTTTGGTTCTGGTAGATTTAGTTTTCTGTAGAAAGAGTATGGCATTATATTGATGCTGGCACCTAAGTCTGCCAAACCATAACTGCTGGCATGGTTTCCGAAGGTGCAGGGAAGATGTAAACCGCCTGGATCTCCCACTTTTTCTGGTAGGTTCTTTATCATCGATGCGCAACATTTTTCACTTAATGTTACTAGTGACACCTCTTCCATTTTCTTTCGGTTAGTTAGGAGGTCTTTGAGAAATTTGGCATATTTTGGCATTTGTGTTATTGCATCGACGAATGGAATGTTGATGCTCAGCTGCTTCAAGTGCTCAAGAAATTTCTTGAATTCTTTATCCTCCTTTTCCTTCTTTAATCGTTGAGGGAATGGAATGGTCGGTTGGTATGGTTGAGGTGAAGCTGTTTCTTTTGTTCCTCCATCCTTAGTGCTCTCCGAATCTTTTCCAACTTTATCTTTTTGCGTTTCAGGGGTTGAGTTGATGGTGTCTTCAATGACTGCCGGTGGGATGAATTTTTCGCTTCTGGTTGTGATGGCTTTAGCTTGTGCTCGTGGGTTTGGTTCGGTGTTGGTAGGAAGTGTTCCTGGTAGTCTTTCTTGTAACACTTTTGAAATTTGGCCAATTTGGTTCTCTATGTTTTGGATAGAGGCCGCTTGATTTCTTAGTTGAACTTCAGTTGCTGTGTGTCTCTTTTCTGACCCTTCTATGAATTTAAACAATAGTTCTTCCAAGTTTGGCTTCTTTTCTTGGGTATGTTGAGGGTCAAATCCTGGTGGTGGCTGTTTATGTTGATTATAGGGTTGTTGCTGGCGTTCGAATGGTGGCTGTTGCCTCTGTTGTTGGTTGTAAAATCATTTCCTCCCCGCCAGTTATTTCTTCGTATCGGGTAGTCGAATCTATCTCCGGATGAGTAACAAGCATCTGCTTTCTTGTTACCGTCTTCATCGTAAGGACAGTCTTTTTGTAGGTGAGGACCGCTGCAGTTGTCACATCCTACTGTGATGGCATGGATACTTTGATTCATTTTCTTGAGGTCTCTCCCAAATTGGTCCAGTCGGTTATGTATGGCTGACATTCCTTCCACTGCTTCTTCTTTTAGCATCCTTCGACATGACGGATCCCTTGAGGAATGGTAGTGGTGGGAATGTTTTGCAAGTTCTTCAATTCTTTCGTAAGCATCTGTGGCGGTTAGGTTTATGAGTGGTCCTCGCCCGTCGAGTAATTGTCTGGTTTGTGTATTGATACAATCATAGAACTTCTGCACTTTCTGATGTTTGTCCATATCGTGTTGTGGACAATCTTGAATCAGTTCTTTGAATCGACTCCATGCTTGGTACAAAGTTTCATCTTCGTCTTGAAGGAAGTTTTGAATTTTTGCTTTCATTTTATTGATTTTGGAAGGTGGAGTGTATTCTTCAATGAAATCATATTTTAATCCATCCCAGGTAGTGATGGAACCTGGAGGTAGTCTCTTTAACCATTTCTTTGCACCTTCGCGTAGCGTCATCGGAAAAATTCGTAACATGATTGCGTCTGAGGAAATTCCTGGAATGTTGAAACAATCAGTTATTTCTGTGACTTGTTCGATGTGTTCGACTGGATCTTCGTCTTCTGTCCCTTTGAAAGTAATGCCTTTTAGCGCGGAAAGGTAATGGCCTTTAAGCTCAAAATTTGCATTTTCAGGAATTTTCGGGCGTATAAGGCTTGGTCCTGTTCCGTCTCGAGCTCGGTTGTAGTATGCTTTCAAGGTTGGTTCTGTTTCGTTTAATGGTGCAGCCATTTCTTCTATTGGTTCTTCTTTTGGGAAGATGCTTCGTCTTGTTTTTCTCCTTAAGTTAAATTCACGTTCTGGTTCGTTTAATGGTGGTATAATGTTCGGTTGTGAATTTCGGGTCATAAACTGCACAAAAGAAACTGTTTGCAAGTTGGGTGTGTTTCTTTCTCTTTTTTTTTTTAATTAAAATAAAATAATTTTTTTTATATATATATTTTTTTTTTAAAGAAATAAATAAATTTAAAATTGAATGTTTTTTTTTTTTTTTATAAAAAAAAAAAATTAATATTTTATAAAAATAACAAATGGAATAAAAAAAATTAAAACCCTTTAAAACCTTTATGTAATCAATTAGTTATAATAACCGAATATCTTATCAAATCTACTATAATGCGTTGACTATCAAATAAAGAACGGCCAGGCAGGACAGTAGGGAGGCAGGACTCTTTCGGTCAATGACCTTTCGAAAATCCAACAACCAAACCGGATCTGTCTATTCTGACACCGTTCTCGTAAGTAGAATTACTAGCATTATAGTTGGATTGATAATCAATTTAGTTTGAAATAACTAAATAAATTGCAAGCGGATCTTAAAATTATTTAGTAAACAAATATAGAGAAATACATGCAAGTCTTGAAACAAACAAGAAAAATTAACTTCCTACGGTAGAAACCGTAAAAAGGATCGAGTGACTAATAATTGTAAACAATAGAATTAATTAAATAATTCCCCGGCAACGGCGCCAAAAACTTGTTGTTGACAAAACAACTAACTTGTAGTTATAATGATTTTAAAGTCTTAATCCAATTATTTACCTAATTATAAGACTATTAAACTAACGAGCAAGTATTACTCGATCATTTAATAGTATAGTTTTGGTAAGTAAAGGTATCGAATTTCCACAGGGAATTAATAACTAACTTAAGGTTTTCAATTATCAATCAAACAGTTTAGAGGCGAGTTTTAGTAAAAACTCGTAAAACTAAGTTTTGAATGCTTGTAAAGTAAACGAAATAACAAATAACAATTATCGTAACAACACAACAATAAAGAGATAATATGATCGAATTATAACAAGGAAAGCTTTCGCCTAGGATTTGTTGATTCATATAAATCTAAGTTGACTAGTTTTGATTATGTGCAATGAGTTAAAATAGGTAGCATTAAGTGGTAGGATCATATGGTCAAGTCACCAATTCTATAATTTCTAAGTAAATATAGCACAATGGTCATGTAACTAAATAACTTATAATTATGAATAATTAATATAATCTAGCATGCAAACATAGGCCATACCCTAATGGTCATAGTGATATGATCATACAATCAATGGTCATGAGTTGTAACTAAATATGATAGAAGTTTTATTTCACTAATCCAGTTTATAACTAAAATAACGTCACTAGTTAAATGGTCAATAACTAGTCCAATGATATATAGGTGTCAATTACACATCAAAATGGTTCATATGATCGATAAGTTTAAATGGTCAATAAACTATAATCATATGACGAAGGTTATCGAGATTATAAACTTTAATCAAATTCAATATGTATAGCATGCAAATTATATAGTCTAACCGATATTTAACTCGAATCAAGAACTAGATCAACACAAATTTATATTATTGAATCAACATTACCTAGGCAAAAGCTACAGGGATCTAGCCTAGCATGGTATCAAATATACAACAATCATAAGAAGAATACATGATAAAAGATACCAACCGGTTAAAATCGACGAATCCTTGCAACAAATGAAGATCCTAGCTCCTTCTTGTAATGTAAATCACTCTCAAATACATTTATCACACATAAAATGTTGAAATACACGAAGTATAATAGTTCTAAGATGCTAAATGACTGATTTCTATTTTGGATTCTAACAATATATCTTCAAATGGTCGTCCAAGGCTTTGTATTTATAGTAGTCGGAGTCGCAGGGCGCGGTGCGCCTCCATGAGGGCGGGGTGCGCCTGAGTGGATCAGATCTGGCAGAGATCTGGCAGTCTTTATTGCTGGAAAGGTCACGTGGTGGATTGCTTTTCAGATTGGATCTGGGCGGGGTGCGCCCAAAGGTAAGGCGTGGTGCGCCTTGCACATGGTAGGCAACCTGGTTGAATCATTACATGAACCCACGCTTCATTAATTTAATCTCAAGTGGACCAGCATGTCGAACACAGTCATCACCCTAGGCGCGGTGCGCCTGATCTCTGGGCGGGGTGCGCCCTGGTTGAAATCAGAATTGCATTTCGTTTCGTTTAATGCTCAAATCTCTTGTAAAATCCGATCTTTTGCTCCAAATGTGTCTTTTAGCTACAAAATGTATTTTTTAGCATATTAGGTATCTTTTGTTCATAAAAATGTATGAAACTAAACTAAAATGACACTGATATTGCCCGGAAAATATGTATCATTTACGCGATATCAATTCATCTCTTTAAGTCCTATATTTGATCCAAGTCACCAACAAGTACTTCATCTTCGGCCCAATAAAAAGAAAATAACCAATATCAAGTTCAATAGTATCCACGTATCCATTTCACTCTTGAGAAAATTCCTACTGTTCACTTGTTGCTTTTTATATTTTTAAAGAAAAAGATATACTTGGTCTCTGTATTTGTTGAAAATGAGAGTTTTACTTTTTACATTTTTATTTTTATGTACATAGTTTTATGGATAAATCCAACAAAATGGGTCTACCTCTCTCTCTCTCTCTCTCTCTCTCTCTCTCTCTCTCTCTCTCTCTCTCTCTCTCTCTCTCTCTCTCTCTCAACAAATCCTATATGCAAATGAATGGAACAAAGTCGGTGAAGAAATCATTAATTTGTTTATAAAATCCACGGTCTTCGTGAATACTCAATGAAAATGACTAAATAAACACTCATTATACTTGATATACACGTCTACTCAAAGTCAACTTCTTTTTATTTCTTGAAACAACATTGTTTTTGGAAAAATTAGATAAGAGTGGTTGAAAAGACTTTGACTTTTGATAAGGGTGTATATTTACCAACACCCTACTCAATATGAACATGAGTTTTGACCATTCGTACAGTCATGAAAGGCCGCTTCCATGCAAGAGCTTTGGTCTACCAGTTGGATTCATGATAAGATTATGGTTGTGGTTTCAAGTTTCTTCGTGAAGATTTTACAACTTTGTAAGGTTGGATAAGTTCACCATACATATGGAGGCTATTTCATTGAGTATTTATAATAAAAGAATATACAAAATAGGAAAAAGCTAATTACAATCAATAATTTATTAATTTACAGGACGGAAGATGATCAATCATGACAAACAAGGTTTTTCGGAACTAAGGTCTCTTTGAACAAGTCCAAAGTAAAGGCTTTAGGAAACTGATACATTAAAGAGGATTCACCCAAACACACGTCATTTTAGAAAGAACTTGGCAACCTATCACTAATTCTTTTTTACTAATAGTCAAAAGATCGACGTCTTTCGTATAAAGCTGCTTAGTAGCTTTGGGAATCAACAAGCACATGGAATTTAGACAACTTCTTAGGTAACTGGCAACCAGTCAAGCTATTGGCACCGTGAATGGTGTACATGACCCCAACCCAAAATGCATTTAGGATCATATGAAACTGTCACACCCATTTAAAGAGGAGAACTTGGTTAAGATCAAACAAGCTACTAACCCATATCATTTTTTGCACCATAACCTTTTTCTAACTAACCCATATCATTTTTTGTTATCCACTTGGAAGAAGTTATTGCATAATGACTATAAGTGATTAAGAATAGAGACTGGCACCTTAAACAAGGACATATAATACGTCTAGATCGAACCCAAGACAGACTGTACTAAATTCAAACTACCACAAACACAGAGTTTTCACCTTCCATTTCAGACTTCAGTGGTCATTTTCCCCATTATATCTTTCCACGCCTCAATTTTAGATAAGTAGCCACTAACCATCTAAGTCGAGATAAGGAAAAGGCGCTTTGATAGCCATAGAACCAATACCCATCGCCATAGTCACGAGCATATCAAAAGGAACGCCAACACTAAACAACTTATTTTTGTGTAAGTTCATTTGTAAACCGGATGTGAGATATAAACAAATGATCCGAAAAATATTTGTAATGTTCGAAGTCGACCAATCACAAATAAAGCTAACATCATTCATGCAAAATAAAAAGAAATATTGATACTAGAATGAGTACCAATATGTAAACCTGAGAAAAAAAATCCTCTTAATGGTCATCATGAACGAGACATGCAAACTTTCCATAACCAAGATAAACAGAAAATGGGTAAGTGGGTCCCCCTATAGTGACCTCTAATAAACTTAAATTCAACTGTGGGGGCACCATTGACCAAGATCAAGCCCCTAGAAGATCGTAAGCAATGTTTTAAAACTTGGGTTGACCTGGCCGGTTGGACCGTGACCCGATGAAGAGAGCAGGCCAATTATGACCGGGTTTTTACCAAAACTTGACTCGGATTGAACCGTTCGGGTTTGTCAAAAACCCGGTTAGATCGTTGACCTGGAACTGGGTTTGACCCGACGGTTGAAACAAAAAGTTAGATTTTGGGCTTAAGCATTAAGTTAAAGGGTTCAAGGCTCCAACTTCTAAAATTAGTCTAATATTGATTCATCAAATTTAATAATTTTTTCATAACTTGACAAAATATCTTTTTTTGTACCAAAAAGATGGAATTATATTGTTTATCTTTTATAAAATATATGAAAATACTGAAAACTAGGTTAACCCAACGGTTAGACCGGTTGACTCGTGACCCAGTTACCACACCGGGTCAACTAAAAACCCAAGTTTTTAAACATGGATCATAAGCAACCTTGAATCCAACCCAGCTACTTAACCCTAAATCGAGCATGTCAAGTATGTCATCAAGGAAATATCATCGAGCAGAAGCATAGGCTTTTCCAAAATCTATTTTTAATAACATTGCTCTCTTTTGATAAGACTCACACATAGCCAAAGTCTCGTTCAATATCAAAGGAACCATCCAAAATCAGTCTTCCTTAAATGAAAGTTGTTTTCTCATTACTAACAATATCATTCACCATCGAGCTATAGAGGTTACCTAAATTTTGCCAATAATTTTTTGACAACCTATTAAGATGTAGAGTCAAATGAATGACTAAATCAAGAAATGTAATAACAATCAGGACAAAATATGAATAGATCGGGTATATTGATTGGAGAATATTATTACAGCTTAGATGTAAGCAATTACAAAAGCCTGTAAAAAGGTACACATAGTTTATATCTCCTAATATAGATGCATTACATAATCAAAGTCGTTGGAGGATTACAACCAATCATAAACAAACGTGTAGGATGCATGGTTGAAGTGGTTGCAACAACCTGCTCAGACAAACATACGCCATGCATGATGGGGGCGTCTTCAGCTGATCATGAGTAATGATCTGAAGGAGCTACACTTGAAGCTTTGGAACTTCGGATACTGCAAAAAAGGTTTCTTCCAAAACACATGAAGCATATATTTGGATGTCAAGGAATTTGACATAACATAATTTGTACTTCAACATAAGCTAATATATCTGAAATCATTAACAAACTTGGCATCATGAACTTTCGAGTTGAGTGAATAAAAGAAGGGCTACACCTTGTAGGAAAGTTACTAGACTTGAATAACCCTATGACTGCCTGAACAACATCTTAATTAATAGAAGTTTTTGAAAAGAGTCATAAGTAAAATAATGTAGACCTAGAACTTTTTTAGAACCATCGTCCTAAATAGCTCGTTTAATTTCATCACAAGGAACTTGACTATCAATAAAAAGATTAATAACCATACAAAGTATTTACGAAACCCTCAAAGAAAGAAGGTCGAGACCTGCCTAGATTGGAAAAATTTTCAACAAAGTGATAATAAACTCAAACTTCACACGATCCGACAAAAAAAACCCATTCTCCATTCATTAAAATCTCATAAAATAGCAGGTTGCTGATGTTTTTTTATTTAAAATACCATGAAACAACTTGGTATTTTCATCCCCTTTTATAGCCCGCCTCACTTTATATTTTTGAGCAAAATCTAACATCTCAACCCGGTAAATATCTAAAACGGACTTCAAAAGAAAAGCCCTAGAAGTAGTTTCAAATGTGGACATAACTCCTCAATCCATCCTTCTTTCCAAATCAAACAAGGTCATATCCAACTCAACTTTAGACGATATCCAAGCCATTCTCTTTTCATTATTCCACACACTAGGCTTTTTTGTATTAATTTTTTTAAGAAAAGTTATTGTAGTTAGATACATAATGCCATTGTTTATCCAAGAATCCTCCACAACCTTTGAAAAATCATCATTTAGGAACTAAGAATGAAAAAGACGAAATGAATTGGGGCAATAATCAAAAATTGTATCTCTTAAAAGGATATGTCTGTGATATAAAAGGTAAAGAATAAGAAACATCTTAGATAAATAAGGAAACATCTCCGCAAGGACTTCAAAAGTAAAAAACCTATCTAACATACTTATCTTTCCAAAGAATTTATCAGACCAAGTGAAGGAATACCTGTCAAGAGGCATATCAATTAGCCCAAAATCAAATATAAAATTATAAACAGCTCCATAAGTTTCTATGGAAAATATATACGTATCGTTCCAATTCATAATGAACTTCGTTTAAAGCACACATGAGAATAACATATTCATGTCATAGAGAAGTAACACCCAATAAATGATCCCATAAATCCTTTATACCGCCATCCCTTAAGGGGAATACACTGGCATGAACAATAAAGGATTATTCGTAGGTAACCCATAAAGTCTTATTTGTTGTCATCCCAAACACATAATAGCACCAACTTGACCCCTTGCGGTACTAAAAGCATAATAAAAAGCATAATTACCCCCAAACACTTCTAATAGTCACCAGATCCATACAGACCATTTTTGTTTCCTTTAATGAGAAATTGATAAAACTTTTATTACATAACTCTTGTACCAATTTCTTCTTAGGACATTTCCCAATACCTTGAATATTTAGATAAAAATATATCATTAAAACACTACATTCTCCCAGTACCCATTAAGAATGGCTTGCATATCCCTCGCACATCCTTGCATGGAATAACACATTGCTTAACCAATATCAATAAATGCATCCATATTATCTAGAACTGGGAATCCTTCTATTGGTCCTTTTGGGCGTGTGAATGAATCTACCATAGGAGAAATCGACTCCATATACCTTTTCTATGCTATGTTTGGTGTCCATCGTGACATGCATATTACCATGAGTCTCTGTCATAACCAACATGTCCCCATGCGCACTGGCAGCAGCCTTACGAGCCCTTATTGTCGAGGATTGTTCTAAATAAAAAAAACAGGATGTGACTGACCAGCTACGTGCGGACTCCCCTGTGGAGCTACAGTTTCAGTCAAAGCAAAGGACGGGAGGGTTGGGCAATGGTACTAATAGCCCTATAATTCCCACCATCGATTGGTGATGTGAAACCGAAGGGAACATGTAATCAACGTGCACTTTATTCTTTTCTGCTCCACCCAAAGTCTTTTGTTCATTAAAAATAAGAACCCGTAATTGAAAAGGATCATTAGACATTTCCTTTTTGGATGACACTACTTCCACCACTTCCTCGTCGTTTCTAACATTATTAGAGGTATTATTACGTAAGCATGTTTTTGGGACCCCTTGGGAATCATCAACATCCTTCCAAGATTAACTCTGACAGAACCAATCATTTCCTTTTCTCCAAGAATGTGATTATACATTAGAGGTATGATAAAACCACCGTTATTTTCCTCCACCAGTTTGGACTTATTCGCTACAAAGTCTGGAATCCACATCGTAACCTCCTTTACACAAACCATGAACACTTTTCTTTCAATAATTTTATCGCAATCAAAACATCCACTGTCATCTTCACACAACCACATACTATAAAGATTCATTCATCTGGAGTCCTCTGTGTATAATAATTCTCCCTACTTGCATGCAGCCTTTATGAACGTCCTTAGAGTCTAAGCTTTACTCGGTACTCCGTCTATGCCAATCCAAGAAACATGGTCCTTGATATGAATCTCTCTCGACCAAGGAAGCAACTACTAAAACCAAAAAGTTGCTCCAATATGATTACGGAAATTATCATGAGATTGTAATGATCGAATTCCAAGATAATCCAACATACTCCCATATAATGTAGCACAATACTATGAAAGCCCTCGTGTTTGCATATTACATGTAGGTTTGGGAGGGAACAAAACTCCTTGACACACCCAATAAGAGATATTCAGAGAATAATCCTTAACATTTATACATTTCATATTGATAACAATAGCCGATTTTATCATCCTCTTGAATTCACATGTTCACCACGAAGCGCAGAAACATAGAAATGTCCATTAACAAAACTCTGAATATTATTGGACACCTCGACTCGGCATGGTTGTGGTGCAGCCTCCGTTAGATGCTTAGACCCCTAATCAAATCTAGCCACATTAGCAAAATGTCTTATCCTCCAAATTCAAATTATGAATAAGTTCGATACCAATGTGGCAACATCAATGACCTTAACAAACCTCACAAAAGCAAAAGGTTTACCCAATGTGGAGAGTCTTTTTAGCAATGAAAACATCAGTCACGGTACCATATCGTTCACAAGATTTCCATAATATACAAATAGTGATGTGTGTAGGGAAATTTGTTACAAAGATGTTTTGCGACATAGTATCCTTTGCTCGCCGTTGACCCCAATCACCCATGATCAGAAAAAAAAACGAACTTACGTGAACCCGAGTAGAGGACAAGATTGATCCGCCAACGTTTGCACCCGCCTGAGAAGAAGAATTATACGACTCATGCGAGTAACCCTAGTAGGCGTGTTCGACGTTTTAATGATTTTCTTTGAATGCTCGATAATCAATTCGAAAGAATGCCGGTATTTTATTAAACGTATTTGAAAGCCAAAAAAGGCAAACGATAACATTTCGCACAAGATAAATACTTTTTTACAAAATATATGATTATTTCGTTATAGAACATAATCAACTTGTTATTGTACTTCTCCCGATAATTTTGTGAATATACCACAAGGTTTTACATTCTAAATATATGATTATTTTACCGAAGTACCATTAATATACCATGTCAATTGTCAAACTAAACTTCATAATTCATAATCTAATTAATTATTGTCTCCTTATCCTCAATAAACAATTCTTGAATTGGGTAATCAATATGTAGATTACATTATCTTTCCAGCCCAAGAAAGATATAAAAACTAAATTTACACACCCTCTTACTTCTTTCATACTTCGTGGTAGGCCCCTGACGGATTTCTTCCATCACCACCGTCTTCAACCTGCTGCGACTCTTCCTCCACCCCAATAACTTTAGCCGGAGCCACATATTTGGAACCAAAGAATGTGAAATAAATCAAATTCAAAACCCCAAACCCGGCGACAATGTAGTAGTAATAATCTAGCCTGTTATTGTTAAGATCATGACCGCCTAACCACGGTGTTCTTCCATTCGTCCCTGTTAGTTTGTGGATTATATTAACGATCAGCGTATTTAAATAGCTCGCGACTGATAAGGTGATGAAAAAGATAGCACCCGCGATCGTCCTCATACTTTCCGGCATCCGAGTAGTGAAAAACTCCATCATCGCCACATTATCAAACGCTTCCATCAATCCCGAAAGCACTAGTTGAGGGATCAACCACGATATATGTATCGGTGAAACGTATGTCTTGCTGTTTAAGGCCGAATCACGGCGTTTTCTTTCTATTATCCCAGCTGTTACCATACAAACAATGGACATAATGATCCCAATACGAAGTCTCATCGCCATTGTTAATCTTGCATCCTGTTTGAAGAACTTTTTAAGTTTGGGGATGTAAATCCCTTCATAGATGAAGATCCATATGGATAAACTTATCATTGATATCTCGATTATCCAACCCGGAGGGATCTCCCACTTGGATCCGATTGTTCGGTTCATTTGGATGGCTTGCAGGATCCCAAATGTGACTTGAAGATCATTGACAAGCATACACCCGATACCCGACACCCAAATGGGCAAGATTCCGACGACACATTTCAAGTTCTCAACTTGTTGTACGTTGCACAATCTCCACTTATTTTTAGCCACACCATTAGAATTCAGTTCACTGGGGTCGATGATCATGGCTGCTTTATCGAAGCATTTGAATCTTTGGGTTCGTACAAGATTGTGGTTTTTTGACCCCGATTCTTCTTGATGATGATCGAGAGGATAATAAAACGAGCATCTTGATTCATCATCATATGACATTTTACGTTTACGTATTGAAGCAACAATCACTTTGATGATATCGGATAAAACACTTCCTACCGGTTTCTTCATAACGTACGTATGCCGGCCGATCAAGAAAATGATGAAGGAGGACAATAGACAGGCTGTCGGAATTGCAAATCCGATCACCCAGCTGATGTTTGTTTGGATGTAGACAACTCCAGTGAGAGCTACGATAAGAGCTACCGTGAATGATAAATACCACAAATTGAAGAAGCTTTCAAGCTGTTTCTTTCCTTTGGCCGTGGTGGTGTCAAACTGGTCGGCACCAAAAGCAATACCGCATGGCCTTAAGCCACCGGCTCCCAGGGCTATAAGGCCGAGTCCGGCGAAGAGCAGCCCTAGCTGCCAATTTTCCGGCTGCATGCAGTTAATCCCATCGTTGCATTTGGGTGGTCTAAGATGAGGCACACCTGCAGTCAATGTCATCATACTCATACCCTGTATAAATAAAAAGTTTGATTAAAGAATTAAAACCATGTGGAAAGTTACAACTTGTGATACTTACGTACCAGAAGAGACACTATGGATGCGAAAAGAAGAGTGAGGAATCTGCCGATATATGCGTCGGAGATGAAAGCACCGGCCAACGTTGAAATATTGGAGGTACCCATCCAAATGGTGACCACATTTATAAGAAAGATGCCACTCATGTTGTAATTTGATCGTAAATAAACCGTCATGTTCGCAATCAAACTCATCGATGCCAGTTTCTCAAACGACTCATTCCCTGTTCAACAACAACTGTAAATTGTTCAAACTAAGTTTTCCTAAAAGAATAAAACCATCAAACGAACATAAAACAGCAGTTACCGATAATGTATTTGATGGATTTCCAGCCACCTTTCTTTTTAGTGGCTGTTTTTTGTGCCTCCATGGCGGCCGAAGAATGACGGCCGCTTTCCATTTTTTTTCTAGTTGTGTTATGATCGAAAAATGAGGTTATATGGATGACGACTGAGGGGGTTATGAGCGTAATTTTGCATTGGATAAGGAAGGCCAAAATAGTAACTAGTGGCTATTACATGACACGTAAATATTTTGATGTGAATAAATCGTGTGGCTAAGATTCTAAATGATGTAGGTTTTCTCTTAGGTTTGTTAACTAGGATCCTAAGTTTGGGGTTTGGACTACATTTCCGCCGATGGAACTCTTTCAGTCAAGTCGTAAAACAAACGAATATGACCCGAACGTTGGTAGGTCTGCTGTTAATTAAAAGTTTTTTTGCTTTATATGTCATCAACGATCACTTATTTAATAAATAAAACGAGTTTAATTAGTTTTCGATCAAAATAGTGTAGTACCAATAATAACTCTTTCCAGTGAAGTCAAATAGAACGATCTTCTTCATCACCTCTCAATTCACACTTTATTTTCGATTTGTTTGTTAAATTTCTGAAGTTTATAATGTACTAGAAAATTCTTGTCCTTAGGGTTCAAAACGACATTTCCGTAGTTTGCTTGAAGTGTTGACATCGTTCACCTCGACAATTTAATGCCGTCGAAACATGGCACGGGTTCACCGTCATATGATTGTCGATAGGGGTGGTTGCGAGAACAAGTCTAAGATTAACTGGGTTTCTTGGGATCAGGTCACTAAGACGAAAGACAAAGGCGGGCTCGGCATTCGTTCTCTTAGATCTCTTAACATTGGGTTGATGCTAAAATGGTGGTGGCGTTTGAAGATCGGAGAAGGAAGATTGTGGTGCCATACGGTGTCGGGCATCCATAACCTAGGTTCTAAGCCAGCTAACTGTCTTTCTAAGTGCGGTTTTGCAGGTGTTTGGAGCAATATCGCTGCCACGGCTAAAGATTTGCAGCAATTTGGGTTTGAGTTCAAAGATTTTTTCAAAAAAATTATTGGTTCCGGCAACAACACTTTGTTTTGGATAGATGACTGGTTTGATGGCGGCCCTCTTAAAGACAAATTTCCTAGCTTGTACAATTTGGAAAAGAAGAAGAAATGCTTGGTGTTTGAGAGGTTCAACAGTTCCGGTTTTATAGGGAATTGGTGTCGCTCGGCTTGGTCGGCTCAGGAATCCATGGAGTACAGGCACCTGTGTGATTTGCTAGCTTCGTTCCGGCCTTCTGGTGTTAACGATTCGTGGTGTTGCACTCTAAATGACAGTGGTAAGTTTTCGGTCGCTGCTGTGAGAGAAATGCTCGAAGATAGTGATCCGGTGGCGGGCTTGGTTAATACTCAATGGTTAAAGGAGATTCCCATTAAAGTTTCCTGTTTCGTCTGGAGAGCCCAACTCGGTAGGATTCCCTCCGCTGAAGCTTTAATTAAGAGAGGAGTTCGCATTCCTTCCTCTATTTGCTCGTACTGTAATGCGAATGTTGAATGTGCTAACCATATTCTGGTGAGTTGTTCGTTTGCCAAGGAGGTGTGGAAGAGGATTTTCCAATGGTGCAAGCTCCATTTCCCGGGTGGCAATAGTGTGGCGGACATCCTCAAGTTCACTCAGTCTAGTATCAATTGCTCTAAGAAAGCTAAAAGGGTTTGGGCGATTGTTTATGGCTCGTTCTGGAGCTTGTGGAAGGAGAGAAACGAAAGAATTTTTCACAACAAAAACTCCTCCCCGGATAGTTTAGAGGTGTCTATTAAAAGTATGGTATGTTTATGGTGGAAGTGTAGGAGCAAGCTTAGTGATTCCCAAGTTGATGCTTGGTGCTCTAATCCGTTTATTGACTTGTAATCCCCTTTGAACTGGTGTTGTTTCGGTGGTTGTGTCTGGCACCTCGCCAGCTCAATTGCCTGCTTTTTCTCTTTTATTTATGTTGCCGGTTCCAAAAAATATGATTGTCGATAGCCACCCTTAATTAAAAAATTGTAGCTCGGTTGGTTACTTTATGTTCTATGTTGATGGAATCCAAGTCACATGTTCCAAACTTGCAATGTACAAATATTTTCTTTTATCTACTTTCTCACAAGTATTTATACGTGTACGAAATATTATAAAATGTATAAACCGTTGCATGTATCATTTAAAACTGCCATGTAATGTATTTTTTTCGTAGTCTAATTTATATGCCTCGTGTCAATGCCCGAATGAAAATTAGTTCTCAATCCGCCATTAGTCAAAACACAGGTTCGGTTTTTAAATCAATAACCAAACGAATCACATATTGCAGAAGGAATCAGAAAAATTAGTGCGAAAAGAGGAAGTGTATATCGGTTTATATTTTCAAGTATAAATATGGAAAAGAAGATACAGCTGTAACAATCCAAAATACAACACATCTTAGTGAGCTTAATTATTGTTAGTTTTTCGTAGGATAAGAAATGCAAGACTTTTTCTATGGGCCTTTGATAGGTTTAGTCCAAATTATCAATTAGCCCAAAGAAAATATTTCATGCTCCATTACCTAAAAGAAATAGAAAATATCTTATTCTACATGGTTTATTGCATGTTTGTGAAGAAAACGTTCTTGATCTTAAGTTTTTATGATTTTAAGATTTTACAACCAGAAACTGATCATGATCATAATAGAATTTATCTGAAGCAATATCTATACTGGGAGCTTAGGATCTTAACTACGTTATTAAGATTTTAACTTGATCCGATCTCACCTTTTTAGGTGCTGTTTGTTTTTGAATAGGTAAAAAATCTGCAGTCTGCGGACCACATCTGCAGACATATATAGAAGAAGAGTTTGACCAAATGTCTGCAGTCTGCAAAAAGAAGACTGTTTGTTTTTTAAAGTCTGCAGACTGCAGACCACATGCTTTTATTTTTTTATCCTTATTAATAAGCATTTTAAAATTTTATCAAATACGTATCTTTTAATTTACTTTCTACATGTGGAATCATTCTCCAATATAAAAAAATTCAATCCAAGAGCCCATCATTACATTAAAAGCACAAAATAAGGTTCAACCTAACAACTTGTTACAACCGATCAACAACAGGCAAACCAAAACTATGCCTGTAAACGATGCACAAATCATCAAATTAGTAGAAACCCAATTAAAATACACCTGTACAAAAGATTGTTGTTTTCTTGATTGCCAAAAATAATGATTTTGCCTTTGTAATCCATCCTTTCGAAGCTTCATTCTCATTTTTCCCACACGTAACAAATGAGAAAAAAAGGCGACAATGTTGAAATTCAACCAAATACGAATTTCAGCAACAAAAAGATTGTATATTCCAGCAAAAACCTCAACAGACTACAATTAAAAATATTTTCAAAGATCGGATCCCTAAACACAAATCAGCAACAAAAATCAGAACCCTAGACAGAAAATTTGGTTATCTGCTGTTGGAATCGCGATTGGAAGGAGAAGGAGATGAGTCGGCGGAGGAAGGTGGAGCAGCAGCCGGCGGTGGAGCAGCAGCCGGCGTAGCAGCAGGTAGCGGAGCACCAAAGGAATCGGCGGAGGAAGGTCGACGTCGCAAGAAGAGAACCTGTTTGTATGCATGTTTTTTTTGGAAGAGATATACGCGAGTTTTTTTTAGGTTTTATTTTAGCAGACCTTTGAAGACATTTGCTCATATCTGCCCCAAAAAGAGGACGCGCAGACCTTTTTAGGTCTGCGGTCTTCTAAAAAACAAACTTTCTGCAAAGGTCAATGTCTGCGCGCCGTCTGCGTGGCGCAGACAAAAGTGATAAGGAAGATCTGCAATGAAAAAACAAACACACCCTTAGTCTTTATTATATAATCAGCAAACTTAAAATTTTCATTCAACTTGAAATTGAGCATTGCATGTCGTAAGACTTCTTACAGAGCATTAACATTTTATCTTTTTATCTCGAATTAGATAGAGCATCATGACACTCATGTTATTCCATTTGTGGTCTTGTGTCTTTAGTTGTGGATGGTCATGATGATCATGTTTGTTTTTCTGCTTAAGATGTTTTCTTCCTAATTTCCATGGTTTTTAATTACAAGAACTATGGTTCATGCTTAAGAAGTTAATTTTGATTCTACCATTGATGATTTAATCAACATTAAATAATAATGTGTATTGCACAACGCATGACATTGGGAGCAAATTTAGACACTAATTCATTGGTAGGATCTTTCAATTACGATCTTGCAAAGCATAAAACGATCTTAAGTGAGATCTTAATCTTGACAATCTTGGTTTAATGAAAAGAAATAATAACAGATTATTTGTATATGGAATAAATAATTAGCAGGAAAAAGAGGATTTCATTTTCTCATTTTATTTCCATTTTTTGGTAACCAATAAAGAAAAAGGGAAAAAGAAAATTAAGAAAAATGGAAGTAAATCATTATCGAGTATTTGACCAAATCTAAAAGTCAAAATGAAGTTTAACCAAACACAATGTGCTCGTGTGTGTGTATCCTATATGCACCAAAGAGAAAAAAACAAACTAAAAATTTATGGCTATGTTATGCATACGACGTGCAAGGAGGAACACACACCTCCATCATATGTGTGTGTGTGTGTGTGTGTGTGCATTCCTGATTTTTATAAGAGAGATAGAGAAAGTGCGACGGAGAGATAGATACTGTTAAAGAGAGGCAGCAATAGAACGGGATAGAGAAGGAGAAAGGCAGCAGCCAACGATTGTTGTTACCAGTTCTATGCAATAGAATCACCACTACCAGCAGCGGCGGCTGGTGGCGCTGGCAGCAAGGTCCGATAATGTTTGTGGTACTTTGTAGTCTGATTCATCAAGCAAACAACCGTGGAAGTGTTGGTTTCAAACTTTCTTTATCATAAGCTTGCAAAGGAATTTCTAATCTCAAGTTTAATTTGGTAAATGTCGAAAAGAAATTGCTTGATGTATGCATAAATTGGCGTTGATTAGTAATTCTAAAAATGTTGTTTGAATCATGTAATTCATGAAAAGATTTCAAAGATGTTGGTTATCGATAGATTAGAATTTTATAAGAGTTATACAAAAAGGTTTAAGAAATAAATTTACTTGTAATTCCTTGGTGTATGTATGAATTGGATTCATGAGTATTGCTTGGCATTAAATGATATTATTAAGAATCAAGAATTTGAGATTTCAAGTTCAAAAGGTTTACAACCTTAGGTGTTCTAGGTTGTCAAGAAATTAACATGGGATTAAATTTTGGATATTGAAGTATCTTTCATATTACGTTTTAAACTACAAAAGCCTCAAGCCTATGTGTTTTATATATATTCTAAACTTGAATAAACATGTTGGAAAGTTGTTTAGGATAATGATTTACATCTCATGATAAATTTGGAATCATAAGATGACTAAAAGTATGTGAATTGGTTATTAATATTTTGACAACTTTGACTTCCTTTCAAAGTCAAACGGTGAATCTAAAATCAAAATTTTCCTTCATATGTGTTGAAACTGAGTTGGGAATTATGAAATACTATTGTTAATAAGTTAGACACACTAAAGACTACGTCTATTTGAGTTATCTAGGTCACTGATAATCATTGAACAAAAAGGGGGATTCATCTACTTTCTTTCAATTGAAATTCTCATTTATACTATTCGGATTCATTGTCGTGTTATCATTGTCCATACGAAAAGCATCCCGAAAAAGGGGAAGACTATTTTTATCATCATAGTCTCTATCCATGGTGGGACCATCCTCCAGCTTTGTAGGAATTAAACACCATCCAACCATGGTGGTAGGATTGAATGGGGAAGGGGACATAACATATGGTTTTTCATTGTGTTGTTGGAGCGGAGCAACGATGAAGACAGACAAAGGGAAGCGATTATATTGAGTTGAGGGAAGCGGTGGATAATTTGAAAACAAGATTAATGTTTTATTTGGGGAGTCAGGTAGGGTGGTGGAGAGTTTATTTATTTATTTTTATTAATTTAATTAATTAATAAAAAATAAAAAATAAAATAAAAGTAAAAAATGTTATGAAATATTATTTATAAGTGAATGACCATTGGATTCCCCATTTCTTCCATAACTCTCCATCATTAGTGAGCATTGGTGAACAAATCGGCCAAGTTGTTACTTGATTGAATAAAGTAAGAAATGAGATTGTAAAGAAAACTATTTCATTTCTTGTGGTAAACAACTCTAATTCTCACTATTTATACTAGTTACAATAAAATGAAATGTGAGCTCTATTATTACTGCAAACTTTATGGTGGTGTATAACTACACTCATAAAATTCATAATAATATTTGTCACTAATGTTCACTAATGATGGAGAGTTATGGAAGAGATGGGAATCCAATGGTCATTCACTTATAAATAATATTTCATAACACTCCCCATTAAATGACGATTATACCATGCATTGTTAAAACCTTAATAGGGAAAACCTCATGGAAAAAACCCCTTATTAAGGAAAAAGAGTACATGATTAATAATAGAGATTGAGAATTATTGCCTCGTTAAAAACCTTGTTAAGAAAACCCAGTGGGAAAAACATAACTAAAGAAAATAGTACAATACGTTTCCAACTCTCCCTGACGGACACATCATTTGATTTCCTTGAAGTGCCGCATACCAATATTTCGCACCATCTTTTCAAATTTGGATGTAGGAAGTGCTTTAGTGAACAAATCGGCCAAGTTGTTACTTGATTGAATTTTCTGAATGTTGATGTAATGCTCCTTTTGAAGATCATGGGTGAAAAAGAACTTGGGTGATATATGCTTGGTTTTGTCTCCTTTGATAAACCCTTCCTTGAATTGGGCTATACAAGCTGCATTATCTTCATATAGTATGGTTTGTACATCCCTGTTAGAAGTTAGACCATAATTCTTGTGAATATGTTGAGTTAAATTTCTTAGCCAAATACACTCACGGCTTGCCTCATGAATTGCTATAATCTCTACATGCTTAGAAGAAGCAGCAACTAAAGTTTGTTTAATAGAACGCCAATAAATTGTTGTACCTCCACAAGCGAATAAATAACTTGTTTGGGACCGAGCTTTGTGTGGATTGGATAAATATCCAACATCTGTATAACCAACTAACTCCGCATTTGAAGAATTTGAGTAATATAAGCCCATATATGTTGTAGCCCGGAGATATCGAAGAATGTGTGTTTACTCCATTCCAATGTCTTATCGTCGGGCAAGAACCATATCTTGCTAATAAGTTTACAACAAAAGATATATCAGGTCTTGTATTATTAGCAAGATACATTAGTGCACCAATAACACTAAGATATGGTACTTCAAGACCAAGAAGTTTTTCATGTTTTCACAAGGCCGAAATTGGTCCTTTTTAGCATCTAGGTGCCTTACCACCATCGGGTTACTTAATGGATGTGAATTATCCATATCAAGCATTTAAGCACCTTTTTTAGATAATTGGATTGATAAACAAAAACTCCATTTATTGTGTGCTCAATTTGAAGACTCAAACAAAATTTTGTTTTACCAACATCTTTCATTTCGAATTTTTCTTTCAAGTAAGAGGTAACCTTTTCCAATTCTCCACGAGTTCCGATAATGTTCAAATCATCTATGTAAACAGCAATTGTGACAAATTTTGATCCATATTTTTTTGAAAACACATGGGCTTTATAGGATCATTTTTGTAGCCTTCTTTCAACAAAAATGTACTTAAGAAATTGAATCACATACGACCAGATTGTTTCAATCCATAATAGATCTACTTAATTTTACCGAATATACTTCTCGAGAATCAGAATGTTGTGCTTCTGGCACCTTAAACCCTTTTGAGATTTTCATATAAATATCATTCTCAAGTGAACCATATAGATAGACGGTAACTGCATCCATTAGATGCATCTCTAGCTTTGCATGTGTTGCCAGCCTTATTAAATAACAGAATGTAATTACATCAACCACATGATAGTATGTTTTTTCATAATAAATTATGGGCCTTTGGGTAAAACCTTGTGCAACGAGTCTTGATTTAGATCTCACAACTTCATTTTTATCGTTTCGTTTACGCACAAATACCCATTTGTGTCCCACTGGATTTACACCATTTGGTGTACGGACTATAGGTCCAAAAACATTTCGTCGAGTAAGAGAATTAAGCTCTTCATTTATTGCATCTTTCTATTTTTACCAATCTTTTTCTATTCCTACATTCCTCCATAGATTCATGTTCAATATCCACAATTTTTTTCCATAATCTCCCGCGCAACATGATATGAAAAATTATCGTCGACGACTATCGTATTTCGGTTCCATCTGATTCATGGCATGACATAATTTATTGGGATCTCTTCATTTTCATAATTTTCAGGTACCTGAGTTTCTTTTGTTATGTCATTGGGCTATTCTGGAATTTCACTAATCTTTTCAAGAGATTCAATTTTCTCTTTTGGACCATCAATTATGTTTGCTCACTTTCGTTTTCTAGGATTTTTATCTTTGGAACCGGCTGGTCTTCCACGTTTCAGGCGTGCCTTAGACTCATAACAATTATATTTTTTCCTTCTGGGATATCATTTTTAATTGGAGCATTTATAGATGTTACATTAGACTTTGTTACTTTCTTAGGGTCAGTAAATGCATATGGCAATTGATTTACTATATTTTGTAAATGAACTATCCTTTGCACTTTGAGTTCACATTGACTTAAATGAGGATCTAAAACTTAAAGTGATAATTCTTTCCAAGATATTTTATTTTCCAGTCTCTTTATTTCTCCCCCTAATGTTGGAAAAACTGATTCATCAAAATGACAATCGTCAAATCTAGCTGTAAATAAATCTTAAGTGGATGGTTCTAAATATTTTACTATAGATGCAGATTCATATCCAACATAAATTCTCATTCGTCTTTGAGGACCCATTTTTGTGCGGTGTGGTGGGGAAATGGGTACATAAATTACACATCCGAATGTCCTTGAATGGGAAATATTTGGTTCCTGACCGAAAACCAGTTTAATAGGAGAGAACTTATGATAACTTGTTGGTCTGGTGCGTATAAGTGATGTTGCATGTAAAATTGCATGTCCCCATGTTGATGTCGGAAGTTTAGAATGCATTAGTAGTGGTCTTGGAATTAATTGAAGGCGTTTAATTAACAATTCCGCTTGACCATTTTGCGTATGAACATGTGCAATAGGATGTTCAATAGTCATCCCAATCGACATGCAATAGTCATTAAAAGCTTGTGATGAAAATTTCCCAACATTGTTAAGTCGAATTTTCTTAATTGGGTAGTCGGGGAAAATGTGCCCTTAGGCGGATTACTTGTGCAAGTAATCTTGCAAAAGCAAGATTACGACTAGACAAGCATACATGCGCCCATCTAGTGGACGCATCAATTAAAACCATAAAATATCTAAATGGTCCACATGGTGGATGAACTGTTCCATATATATCCCATTGAATTCTTTCTAAGAAAATAGGATTTTCATACCCAACTTTGTTCAACGATGGACGAGAAATTAATTTTCCTTGAGAACATGCAACACAAGACAATTCATTAGCTTGAATTTTTTTTTGGTTTTTCAAGGGATGACCACTTGAAGTTTCAGTTATTCTACACATCATAATTGATCTGGGATGGCCCAACCGGTCATGCCAAACTTTAAAGGTGTTGTTACACATTTTATTTTCAATAGCATGTGATTCAATCATTCGAATATTTGTATAATACAATCAGGAGGACAATACGAGTAATTTTTCCAAAAGACATTTCTTACCCGATATCACTTTTATAATATTGAGATACTCCTTTTTACCATCATTAGTTGTTTCAACATGATATCCGTTAGAGCGAATATCCTTGAAACTTAATACATTTCTTGATGATTTGGGTGAAAATAGTGCATCACCAATTGTAATTATGGTCCCTTGTGGTAATAATATATACGCTCTTCCGGAGCCTTCAATCAATTTTGCACTACCCGTTATTGTATTAAAATTTTATTCTCCGATTGATAAGTAAGCAAAATACTTTTTATTATTAAAAATGCTATGCGTTGTTGCACTGTCTACAAGACATATATCTTCCTCGTTTCTCTTGCAAATATCCATATTTCTCTTCAATAAACAAAAGAAATATAAGAAACATTCAACTTGGATATTTATTATTTTGAGAAGATCAAGATGTCATCACTTCTCGATGCAACTATGACATAAAAACATAATAAATGACATAAAACATAACTATATATTATTTTTGACCATGACAATGACTCTAAACAAACATAATGCAAAAATAAAATGATACTAGAAAACCAACAACTTGATTATAAGGCGGGACATCCATCTCTTTTTATGGAAAGAACCGGTTACTTTCATCACCATCCATAGCACCTCTTGTCCCTTCCGAGTAGACAAGAAAATCGGCAACATCCAAATGTGCCATTTCTGGTTAATCTTTAAGAAAAGCTTACACGCCTAGGTCGCCGTGCGGTAAAAAATAGTAAAATACCTAACACACACACTAGTATAGTGGTAGTCAGGGTCGATCCACAGGAGTTACGTGGTCAAGGTAGGCAACAGATTACCAACTGTAGTGTCACTTCTACAGCCAGAGGATCTAGTTTCCGACTTTTACCAAAAAACAATCCCGAAATCACAATTCCAATAACCCAATCCAAGCATCAACTAAACTAAAACCAAAACTAACCTAAGTACTTACTGAAATCAGAAATGTATTTCAAAATCAGAAGTAACAAAGATCAAATCCAAACAATCAAAACATCCAAAATCCATTCAAAAGCATAAAACACCGAAAAGAGAGCAATTAACAATAACCGAATGATTAATTATTAAAAACTCAGATCCACATGTTCCAAAACAGAAAACATAAACTTCTAAAACTAAGAACTAGTGTCAATGGTTGTCACACCCAAAGACACTAGCCAAATCTACCGAAATTACTAACTAATTAAAAGAGAGAACATAAAATACCAAATATGGTTGCTGAAAACTGAAACTCGGAGTCAAAGAAGCCTTGGGAGTCATTCCTATGTCAGGTCTTTGCTGCTTTTTTCGACCTAAAACCCTCTATTTATAGTTGTGAAAATTAAAAGACCGCGCCGTGCACAAGTGAAATCCGCAGCGCGCGTGCTGGTTTATCCCCGTTTTCTCGGCATTTGAATCTTCTTCACCGCCTCAGAGCTGAGTCACCGCGTCGCGCCCTTGTTCATTCTGCGGCGTGCGTGTGAATTCGACTATTTTGTCTTTATCTTCAAACTTCTTCCATTTTGTACGCTTTTAGCCCATGCTTACATCATTTCTTTCCAAACAAGCACTGACACAAAAAGTGAGAATACTACAGCATATATGATATAATTTCACTAAGAATAGAGCTCAACAACGACTAAAATACTTGATATTACTAGGCGTTTTCAAACACCCCACACTTGTGCCTTGATTGTCCCCAAGCAAGAGAGTTTTTAACAAATTCTAATTAAGACTCAAAAAAATTTTGAATGCGTTCAATTTCAAAGCTTATTGCCCTAGGAGTTAGAGTGAAATAGTTTGTGAAAACATAATCGGAATATTCTTTGGAACTCTTGACTTTCTAAAGAACCCTTGATTACAATTTTTCTGTCCACAATGAAGTGTACGTACTCATTCAGATTCTAAAGGCCATTAAAGAACTATCCATGACTTTTGATGTTGTCCGTGTAACGAGCTTTCAGAAATATCATCTCAAACTAGACGATCTTAGGTGGCAAGATGCATAAGTCCCACCCATTTTAGGCTAACCAGCTCGAACAACAAAGGCCACTGATTGACAGTCCCTTCTTAAATTCCAATCTTAAAATACTCTAATCTTCTAACTCCTAAAACTCAACTTATTTGACTAAACTCATAGCATGATAACAACCAAACAGTATTTCTTGAAAATACCAATGCTAAAACATTCAGAAACTATTCGTTTCAAAATTACAATCTAGTAAAAATTTTGAAAAATTTCTAAAATTTTTGAAAATTGACTCTTTCCTGCAAAAATTTCAAAAATACTCTTTCGACCGTCCACACCCCACACTTAAAATCGTACAACGTCCTCGTTGTATATAAAATTATTTCAGAACTAGGGAGAAAGAGTTACCCCTTTTAGAACGGTAGAACTACTTGATTGTCGGGACCATTTGTAGCAGATTTGATTGTCCAGGAGTCGGGGCGCAGCAGAAAACACGCCAGCATGATACAAGTGTAGGGGTACGGTGACCCCACACTTGCATTATGCAACTCCATCAGTTGGTGCAGCAATCATGGTTTGGATAGATGCTATTCACACTAACAAACATATTAAAAAATAAAAGTTGCAAAACACAAAAGAAGATTATACATTGTGAGTTGCTGTCCTTCTTGCTGATTCCCAATCTCCGCGACGCGTAGACGCGATGAAATCTGGTGTCTGTCGACCAAAGTTGAAAGTCCACGACGCCAAATGAAGATGTCCGCATCGCGAGTATTCGCGAAAAGCCCCTGTGCATCGTGTCTCTCCTCGACCCGCGTCACGGTTTGATGGTGTTGGCGGCGCGTGCGTGCATTGTTTTCCTTTCGAATCCCTCATGCTCACCCCACACTTGGGTCATACCGTATCACACTCAACAATGATTATCTTCAATGATATTTTGACCAAAAATAAAAATGAAAATAAAAATAAAAACACTTATCGAAAATCGGGTTGCCTCCCAAAAGCACTTCTTTGCTCGGTCTTTTAGCTGGACCGTCTTTCTGCGGCTAAGGTGGATCGTACGTCATTTGACTCTGTTGATTTCCAGTCACCACCGTCCCTTTGCTGATTTCATACTCCAATTTTCCCGGGTCAAATGGTTTACCGGTTCTGCTGTTGCTCCCCGATTGCCGTTTTCTGATTAATTCGCGCGAATGTTTGGAAGTTGCTCTAAACCTCCAAGCTCGGTCCTTCCTTCGGTGTCTCTTCAACATCACCGGCTTAATGTGGAGCGCGCCCAGTGCCACCCCCAGTAATTTTTTGCGAGTCGTTGGTCCACATAATGTGTGTTGTTTGCAGTTTGCGATTTTGGCATGCAGTAACAATAAATATTTTCCAATTGGATGGAATTGGGAGGCATAATATCAGTATGCTCCCGAATGTCATCATCGATGGTATTAATCACATCTAATTTTTCACTCATTAATGGGTCATCAGTGGTGAGAAAATCAAGTTTCTTGTTTTTGAAAACCACAGCGTCGTCATCATCATCTCGGTCATCGTCCAACAGGTGGATCGGTGCCAAGAGTGAGCGACTGGTTTTATCTGGTGATGGTATGGGTTCACACATCACCAGATCTTTATTCTCAAAATGTTCAGAATTTTCAAAAATTAGTGGGTCAGGGGTGGTATTGTCATCTACGCCCCCTTCCTCGACAACCGTTTCGATCACTGTAACACCCCAATTTTCACACAAATTTTTTTTTACAAACTTTATTACAACGTTGAAAACAAACCAAATATTTTCATTACAAACGGGGTATCACGAATTTGTTTCACAACCACGGTTCAAACCTGTTTATCATACATTTTTCACATTAACAAATGTTACGGTCCCACACCCGACTCTTCTAACGCCCCTCCGATTTACATGAGTACATAGCATTTAAAACAAATACGTGAGACAAAATGTCTCGTGAGCATTATGGGTTTAGACCCAAAACAGTTTACCAATTATATCATTATTCTTTAACTTTCCAATTTTACATTTCCTGTGAGCGCACCCACAGGTATTCCTTATTTCGTGATGGTACATTCCTACGAGCGCACCCGTAGGTTTTATACGAGACGCACCCGTATAACTACTTTCCCCATAGCATGAAACGAATTCATCTATCAGGGTAAGACAACTACTTCGCGACGGGAAGTACCATCCCAGTAGTGTCTTATTGCCACCCCTACCGCAGCAGGCTGTGGTCTTTATCCGGATACTAAAGCAACTTATCATCATGAGCCAATCACATTATTAGTCACTTCATTTCTGATTTCATTTCTTTCACATTATAATCATACTTTCCATAAAATACTTTGACTCCAAAACATTTTTAAATAAAGTTCAATTTGCTATGTACTCGAAAATCCACATAACACTCACCTTGATTCTACTACGATTCACTAGGCTTCACGTACGCCTTTTCCCTTCCCGTGCTCACCAACGTTCGAAGCACCACCTATACGAGTAGTATATATAAATACGCAATATAATTAACTCTATAATGCTTAAGTCTCAAATGACATAACTCCGGGTTATAATAAATGTATAGCTATTAATAAGCTCGTTTTATCGTTTTCTCCGAAATACGCGTATTCTGCTACAGTACCCCCGAGGGGTCGTATTTCAGTCCCGACTCTTTTCCATGAAATCTTAAGCCATATTAGACCTGTGTTTCAAATTTGGAGTTCATTGGACAAGTCTAGCTCAAATTCCAAAATTAAGTTTTGAAGTGAATAGTGATTTTCGCCACTGCCGCTACAGTGACTTTTCCGCAAGGTCGGATTACGGATTTGACCATTCCCGACATGTTCTTATACCATTTTAGGGTTATGGCTAAAATTTCAGGTCAATCGGACATGTCTAGCTATGGTTTCTAGCGTTTGGAATATTTGAAATTTTTAACAATTTTGGTCCCTGACTGAGGGCGCACTGCGCCTGGGCGCACCCCGCCCTGGTCCTGGGCGCACTGAGCCTGGCGCCTGGGCAGTGTCCTGATCAGTCGCGATTTGTGCACTGTAGCACGCAGTTTTCACCCATTAAGTCCTTATTTCAGTTCTTAATCGTATGGGGTTTGTTCTAGGACCAAAACCCTTGACTAATAACAGGTTTTAAGCTATTAGAAACACCTTAATCACACCAATTCGTGATTTAGGGTTCTTGAGCAACATTTAAATTTCTCAACAATAGCAACCTACTTTGCTATTTTTAACACTTGTTCTTACTACATAGACATGTTTTAAGCCCAGAAATCATATGCACTTCATGGATTATGACTGAAATTACAAATTTCAGTCCACTCCATGGAAACCCATCAAGAACACACAAAATCTTGGGTAGAAACTTCAATTTACTAACCTTGTTTACTTTGGAATCACCAATTCCAATGTTGTTTTGGCAAACCTTCAAGAACTTGTTCTTCTTCTTCTCCCGTACCTGCTCTCGTTCTCTCTAACTCTTTCTGGAAATGTCTACTGACTTCTTGATATAATGGAGAATACTTATCATATAATAGATATTTAAGATTTATAAAAACCTTACATTTAGGTCCCTAGTTTTCAAACTTCTCTTCAAAAGTGATCCATGGGTCATAACTTTACCATTTATGCTTCATTACTTCCAACTTAACATTTTCTTGACATTTTTGGTCATTTTCATGTCAAATGACCATTATGCCCTTTTCGGCCATATTTCACTATTCATGCGGTAAAACTCCAAATTTCACAAAACTTCTTATTTCTTATGTTATTATTTCACAAATACATATTATTTTACATATTAACCTCATAACGTGTCAAAAGACCGTTTTACCCTTTTACAATTTTTCGCCCTTTTTACCCGATTATTTTACATTTTATTACATATTTTCACGGGTTCTTACAATCACGTTGTCTGGTGATGGTATGGATTCACTCATCACCAAATGTTGAATTTCAAAAGCGTCAACAATTTCAACAATTTCAGGAGTTGTTGGGTGGGGGTTAGTATTATCAATTACAACCCCCTCCTCACTGTCCTTTTCGACCAAATTGTCTGGTGATAGTATAGATTCACTCATCACCAGATCAACATTATTAACATTCTCAAAAACATCAAAAGTTGTTGAGTCGGGGGTAATATTGTCATCTACCACCTCCTCTTCAGCAACCATTTCGACCCTCTCGGTGGTCTCTTGACTTTCCCAAGGTGCGTGTCCTTCCATCACATGTTCAGGTTAGAGGTGCACAAAAAAACCGGTTTTTTAAATAACCGAAAATAATAACCGAACCGTTTTTTTAATAACCGGTTTTTTAATAACCGAACCGGTTTTTTAACCGAACCGGTTTTTTAGCCGGTTTTTTATCTGAAACCGAACCGGTTTAAAAACCGAAAAAAACCGGTTTTTCTTCCGGTTAACCGAACCGAACCGGTTTAAAAATCGAAAAAAACTGGTTTGAAACTCAATCTCGTTTAAAAAAAAACCGGTCAAAACCGGACCGGTTATAACCGAAACCGGTTTTTAAAAAAACCGGTTTTAAAAAAAACGGTTTTTAAATAACCGAAACCGGTTTTTAACCGGCTTTTGTGCACCTCTAGTTCAGGTGATGCAGGCTCACACACATTATCATTGGTATAAAAATCACTCGCCTCAGGTTCTGGCAAGGGTGGTGACTATTTCCAACTTTCCTCTAACTTATCTAATGAAACTTGCAATCTTTCAAGAGCATCAGCCTGGTCCTTCTACACTTGGTGGGTACTAGCCATGAGTTCCAATAATTGGCCCCAAGTTATAGAATTTTCAAGTTGAGATGGCTCCTCGGTCTGCCATCCATTGTCATCAAATGATTCATTGTAGCAATCATCCTCGTAATAGTTGTCGACCGGATTTTCATAATACTCATAATACTGATCTGGGTACATGTAATCACCCATTATAAGGATGTACACATACCAAAAATCAGCGAACTAAAATCAAACATCAAAAATCAGAAAACAGATCCTACAGATCGCCTACTCTCAAGCTCACAACTCCCCGGCAACGATGCCAAAATTTGACACGCCTAGGTCGTCGTGCGGTAAAAAATAGTAAAATACCTAACACACACACTAGTATAGTAGTAGTCAGGGTCGATCCACAGGAGTTACGTGGTCAAGGTAGGCAACAGATTACCAACTGTAGTGTCACTTCTACAGCCAGAGGATCTAGTTTCCGACTTTTACCAAAAAACAATCTCGAAATCACAATTCCAATAACCCAATCCAAGCATCAACTAAACTAAAACCAAAACTAACCTAAGTACTTACTGAAATCAGAAATGTATTTCAAAATCAGAAGTAACAAAGATCAAATCCAAACATCCAACACAATCAAAACATCCAAAATCCATTCAAAAGCATAAAACACCGAAAAGAGAGCAATTAACAATAACCGAATAATTAATTATTAAAAACTCAGATCCACATGTTCCAAAACAGAAAACATAAACTTCTAAAACTAAGAACTAGTGCCAATGGTTGTCACACCCAAAGACACTAGCCAAATCTACCGAAATTACTAACTAATTAAAAGAGAGAACATAAAATACCAAATATGGTTGCTGAAAACTGAAACTCGGAGTCAAAGAAGCCTTGGGAGTCGTTCCTATACCAGGTCTTTGCTGTTTTTTTCGACCTAACCCTCTATCTATAGTTGCGAAAATTAAAAGACTGCGTCGCGCACAAGTGAAATTCGCGGCGCGCGTGCTGGTTTATCCCCGTTTTCTTGGCATTTGAATCTTCTCCACCGCCTCAATGCTGAGTCACCGCGTCGCGCCCTTGTTCATTCCGCGGCGCGCGTGTGAATTTGACTGTTTTGTCTTTATCTTCAAACTTCTTCCATTTTGTACGCTTTTAGCCCCTGTTTACATCATTCTTTCCAAACAAGCACTGACACAAAAAGTGAGAATACCACAACATATATGATATAATTTCACTAAGAATAGGGCTCAACAACGACTAAAATACTTGATATTACTAGGCGTTGTCAAAAGCATCTTGTACATAATTTGTTTCTACATTTTTCTCTTTAGATTTTAGAGAAGCTTGATAAAGATCAACAAAATGCCTTGGAGTGCGGCATGTGCGAGACCAATGACCATTCATTCCACATCGGTGACAAATATTTTCAACATTCTTTTTAACTTGACCATTTTTATCGTTATGATGTGGGTTTTTGTTATTCTTCCACTTCTAGTGGTTAATTGTATTATTATTATTATTATTAGGACGATGATTATGATGGCCTCCACCACGTCCACGTCTACGACCTCAGCCTCGACCACAGTTAGATGCACGATCATTATGATTATATGATGTTGCATTCACTTCAGGGAATTGACTAGAACTAGTCAGGCGTGATTGGTGATTTTTCATCAATAACTCATTGTTTTATTCAGCCACAAGAAGACATGAGATTAATTCATAGTATTTCTTGAAACCGTTGTCATGACATTACTGCTGCTGGAGCATGTTAGTGGCATGAAAACTAGAGAATGTTTTCTCTACCATGTCTTCATCAGTTATAGTCTCACCACATAATTTTAGCTTAGAAGTAATTTTTAACATAACTGAATTATACTCAACCACAGATTTAATATCTTGTAGCCGAAGGTGTAACCATTCAAAACGAGCTCTAGGAAGTACCACTATTTTTTTATGAGCGTACTCTCATTGAAATTATTCCAAAGATTAGCTGGATCTTTGACAATAAGGTATTCGACTTCCATCCTTCATCGAGATGGTGGCAAGGGAAAATCGTCGCCTTAGCCTTATCTTGGTTTGATGCTTCATTTATTGCATTTACGGTTTATATGGTGTTCCAAGACCCATAACATCAATGTGGTCTCAGCATCAAGGATCCATGATAAATAATTCTTTCCACTGATGTCAAGAGCTTTAAACTCAAGTTTGCTAACGTTTGCCATAGTGAAACTACTAATCAAAATAAAGAGTTGTATGTTAATGGATTGATAGTTCAAAAATTCCATAAAATAAATTGTGAACATTGTATATGTGAACTTATAAAATACACATACCTGAAAATGGCAAGAACAATAAAAAGTTGGAGCTCTATGACAGAGTCGTGCTGATAACATGTTATAAAATAGGGTAAATTGCATAAAAGTCACTAACTTTTCCAATTTTTTCGATTTTGACACTGTATTTTTAGTTTTTGAAATTAAGCCATTATGTTTTCAGAAAAATTGCAATTAAGTCATTATGTTTTCCAAAAAGTTGCGAAAATGACCATATGACTGGATGACAACAGGTTACCAAGTCATATGGTCAGATTTGCAATTTTCCAGAAAACCTAATGACTTAATAGCAAAAATAAAAAAACATAGTGTCAAAATCTAGACATCTGAAAAAGGTAGCGACTTTTCGGGTTCGGGTTATTCGGTTACGGTTCGGTTTTCGGGTTGGTGATAGCCTTTAATCGGTTTGGCGGTTCGGGTTCGGTTTGGTTAAAAATTTTCGGTTTGAAACCGTAAACCGTTTAAAAGTTAATATTAAATATATACTTATTTTTATATTAGATTATATAACACCCTTTTTATGCAATTTACCATATGCAAATTATAGGGGTTATCATCGGGCGGTTTTTCGGTTTGGCGGGTTAAACGGTTCGGGATAGTCGGTTTGAGGTTCGTCACCAAACCATCCGTAAAACGAACCATATAAAAGTCGGTTTTTGGTTTACGGGTTAATCGGGCTTCGGTTTTAGCGAGTTCGGGTTGATTAAACCGTTTAACAAAAACTCAAATAATAAATTGTTATTTTACGGTAAAAGTTTGACAATATTTTTTAACCAAACCGTTTCGGTTTTAGCGAGTTCGAGTTGATTAAAAGTTTGATTAGGTAAGGTGACATTGTTTTCGGTAAATATGAAAACGAACCATTTAATATTGTTGTTTTGGGACCAGATTTTTTAACCAAACCGATTAAACGTTCAAATAAGATTAGACGAACCATTTAATTGTAATTACTAATGCTATCATTTCTATTAGGAAAAAAAGGGTGTTATATAATCTAATATAAAAATAAGTATATATTTAATATTAATTTTTAAACGGTTTACGGTTTCAAACCAAATTTTTTTAACCAAACTGAACCCGAACCGCCAAACCGATTAAAGGCTATCACCAACCCGAAAACCGAACCGTAACCGAATAATCCAAACCCGAAAAGTCGCTAACTTTTTCAGATGTCTAGATTTTGACACTATGTTTTTTATTTTTGCTATTAAGTCATTAAATTTTCTAAAAAATTGCAAATCTGACCATATGACCTGGTAACCTGTTGCCATCCAGTCATATGGTCATTTTCGCAACTTTTTGAAAACATAATTACTTAATTGCAATTTTTATGAATACATAATGACTTAATTGCAAAAACTAAAAATGCGGTGTCAAAATCGAGAAAATTGGAAAAGTTAGTGATTTTTATGCAATTTACCCTATAAAATATGATGAAATATGATGCTATATAAAAAAAAAATGATGCTATATCAAAAATGTTTTTTTTACTTGATCAAAAACTGATCAATAAGCTTTTGAAATCACAAGACCATCTATATAAAAATGGTGATATTAAATAAACTCTCTCTATGTATGTGAGTGTGTTTGCTGTGTAAACTGACCTTCACATGTACATGATTATGTGTTTTTTTACCAATATCCTATAAAAAAAACTAAAAAACTAAACTTGTGATTTATTATAAAATAAAAAAGAGTAAATTACAATTTTAGTCCCTGTGGTTGTCCCAAAATTACACATTTGGTCATCCTTTTGGTTTTTCACGCTCATGGTCTCTGAACTGCACTTTTGCTTACACCATTGGTCCCTTGGCCATGTAAAAATACCAATATACCCTTTTTAATTTCTTTTTCTTTTTTCTTTTGAAATATTATTATTTTGATAATTAAAAAAAAGAAAAATTCAATCCCCTGTTCCACTCGATTCTATATCTCCGGCTGTTATTCTAGTTAAGTCACCCTGTTCCACTCGATTCTATATCTCCGGCTGCCGGAAAGTGAAAAAGGGGAATTAGACAATATTAATCAGTCTCCAAAAGTGCTCGATGGTATGTTTACAGAATCAAGAAAAAGTACTTTTCTAAACCATTCTTCTTCTTCTTTGGCAATCACGCCTTTTTCTAAGCTTGTGATTTTGATGCTTTCAAACCAAAAATAACACTATCTGCATCGTTCTTTAGCTAGGTTCAATCGTTTTATATGGATTTTAATCCGGTCACGATAAGAGGTTTAAAAATAAAAAATAAGTCATCGCCATGCTTTGAGACGAACAACTAAATGAAGAGGTGTTTCGCGACCTGGAACAACGCGCCGAACAATTACGGCGGACACAACATCGACATTTGACTCGACGACGATTGATTCGGACTCAGTAGTCACATCACCTGCTTTTGCCAAGCGAGGGAGGATGACGATAATGTTCTTGAGGGCGGTATGGTCACTACGTACCATGGCTAAATGAGCAGGACTGTGGGAGTATTTTGACTAAAGGTTGTTGAGAGATCTCCTTACGGACGGGAGCACGCCATTGTAAAGCGATCTCCATCTTGTTTATCAAAGAACAACTCATTCGTAATTTCTGGGTTTTTTCCAGGTTGTTCATCCCCAAATCTTCATCCAGAGAGAGAGAGGAGGGCTTTTGGTTTTTTTTTTTTTTAAATTACCAAAATAATAATATCTTAAAAAAAAAGAAAAAAAAAATTAAAAATGGTAGTTTAGTCTTTTTACCTGGCCAATGGACCAAATATGTAAGCAAACGTGCAGTTCAGAGACCATGAGCATAAAAAACAAAAAGGATGACCAATAGTGTAATTTTGGAACAACCACATAAACCAAAATTGTAATTACTCAATAAAAAATTATTTATGTAATTTTGCCAATTTATTATTTGTTTACATATTAATAGAAAAAAATCTAGATTTGGATGTTTGTGAAAGACCAGACTTTGACAGTGTCGCGATAGACGTTTTGAACACATGTACAAACCCGAATGCCAACATTTTTCATATTCTTTCAGTTGCCACTAATTATCCAATCAGAAACCGGCACGACATAAAATTATAGCGCGTAAAGCTCACTCCAACAATCCGAGAGTGACGTAAAGCCTTTTTAGTTTTGAATTTGCATTTAACAACGGCTCTCTCTTTGCACAGTTCCAGACGAAATTTTAATTTGGCAAATCCCGCTGTGTTAATTAATTTAAAATTTGTATCTCAAATATAACATTAATAAAAAATTTCACTTCTTTCAAAACTAATGATTCATTTATGTATTAGAATTATCTTTTACGTACTTTATGGAACTATAGTTATCTTTTATCAAGTTATGTCTTTATGTTTTCAACGTGTTGTATATTTTACTTTGTGTCAGACTTGTGCAATAATTTTTCATGGCAATTCCTAAATGATAAATTTTTATAAGAACAAGACATAACTATATGAATTAATATAGGGTTGTGCTATAGTTACCCCCAACACACACATTCATGGGGGGTATATTTTGTAATTTTGTGTGTGTATGAGGGTATGAATAGAATGAGCCATTAATATATAATGTCATTTCATATTTTAATATTGAAAAATAAAAATAAATAAAGATGTTCTTTTAGCTATCCCCAAATAAAATATGTGTGATTCTATACATACCCCCTATAGTCTAGTTACATCATTTGATTTGATTTTTTGTTTTTTTGTTGTTTTTTTTTGTCTATTTTGTTTGTTTGTTGTCATTTTCATTTTCATTTTCTTTTCTTTTATTAATATATTTTGATTTATTATTATTATTGGAAAAACAATAATAATGAATTTAACTTTTATAATTTTTACGTTTTAATAACAATAAACAATAGTTTTTTTAAGTAATTACGACACAACGAACAACGTTTATAATTTTATAAAATTATGTCAAATTATATCAAAACGGTTATGTCAAATTTGACCAAATGTCGAATTAATGAATTTAGCTTTTATAATTTTTACGTTTTAGTAACAATAAAACAATAATTTTTAAAGTAATTACGACACAACGAACGACGTTTATAATTTTATAAAATTATGTCAACTTATATCAAAATGGTTGAACGAATGTATGAAAAATAACAATATAAATAATAATATCAATGCGAAGTTTGGTCCAGTATTACAATTGCATGGTGCGTTATATGGATAACGAACATAAATATTTAGTCGAGCACTATACAATGTTTTCTATTCAGCAGAATGTTCTGAGCACGCACAATCCTGGACAAACGGATATGGTATACAACTGGGTCGACAGATCAAAAATGACGATTTCCGACTAATAATAACGTGAATTTCGATTACCTACAAACGATATAAACCCGAAAGATTTTATAAATAATAAATTATACGTACAACCAATTAGTTTATAAATAACTGAATAAATTCGAACGACAAAAAAGAAAACATTGGATTATCAATAAATACGAACGGTTATAATTTTATAAAAGGTAATAATAATAATAATAATAATAATAATAAATGAAAAGACAACAAAAGACAAAATAGGGATAAAACAAATTTGATAATCAAATCAAGGGGGTATAAAATGAAATGAGGGGTATTAATAGCACGACCCATAAAATATAGGGAAGTGATATTTCCACTTGCAAAAATTGATTCATCCACTTAAATGTATGTTTTATTGACTTGTATGATAGCTTCAAATATGTTGTATATTATGTAGAAGAATCAATTTTTCAAATGGAAATATATATTCCCTAAAATATACAATGAGTTTTAAATAGATGGCGTATGGAGAATATCTAGGAAATGTTCAGAAAAATTAATGCTTGGAAATAATAATAATAATTTATATTTATTTTTCCAAACCCACAATCATATCACACACCACTCACAAAAGCCCACCATTCTCTCTCTCTCTCTCTCTCTCTCTCTCCGGTCTGTCTGACTGTGTAAAAGCGTACTCACTACTACATTACATCTGCTTTAAATTTGAATCCTTTTTATCTTCCATTTTATGGCACACATTTGAAAACCCAGTTCTTACATCAAGAAACTCAAATGGGTACGAATCAGGTATTGATTTGGGTTTTCTCCGCTGTTTTTGTAGCAACAACCCTTTTCGGCACTTGTTCCTTAGCTCTCACCGATGATGGTAACCCTCACTTCCCTCCCCTAAATCGAAGCATTGTGATTTTTTTGCCGTTTTCAGATTCAATGTTTGATGAACATTCTCTTGTTTTTTTCGCTTCTTTCAGGCTTAACTTTGCTTGAGTTCAAACAAGCTTTGAACGACACTAAGAACACACTCAGCAACTGGGTGAATAACGACGCAACCCCATGTCAATGGACTGGCATTACTTGCCATCCGAGTGACCAAAGAGTATTAGCCATGTAAATCCTCACTCTTTCACTCCATGTTTTCAACTTTTTCACACACATTTCGAGAATAAAAAGAGCAACACAAAACCCTAATTTCGGAGCCGATTGTGTCAAAATTAGTAACTTTCTGGCTTTATTTACAAAGTTCTAAGCTCTAACCCTCGATTTCATATTGGGATTTTGGCAGAAACTTGCCGTACATGGAGCTCGGTGGGTTTATATCTCCAAGCATCGGTAAACTCACTAGATTACAGAGACTGTAAGTGTATTTTCGCAACTGTAAACTACATATTTTTGTTAATTTGTTGTTTCAAGTTTGAATGTTCTTTGTTATTATCAGGGCACTTCACCAGAACAGCTTACATGGTCAAATACCTAATGAAATTAGTAAATGCGTTGAACTCAGAGCAATGTAAGTCAAAGTCAAAGTCAAAGTCAAACCATGAAATGTGTCTTCTTGAGTTTTGAGTATGATAAATGTAAACTGACTGATAACATAACTTGTTTAGGTACTTGAGGGCTAATTATCTCCAGGGTGGCATACCTTCAAATATTGGAAACCTTTCCTTACTAACTATATTGTAAGTCACTTTCATCTTTATAAAAATTTCCATTCTTTTGTCATCAAAAACAATTTTTTTTATTCTTAATTAGGGATTTGTCAAGCAATACTTTAAGGGGAGCAATACCACCATCTCTTGGTCATCTCACCCGTCTCAAATACTTGTAAGTTTGTTATTTAGAAATTAGAATTATATATAATGTACATATGAGTTTCTATGAAATAAAAATTTAACCGATTTTTTTCGAATTTCAGGAATTTATCCACAAACTTTTTTTCAGGGGAAATTCCGAATTTTGGAGCACTAAGCAACTTTGGAAACAACTCGTAAGTCTTGACTTTCTATATTTAATCCATAAATCTTAATTTTTAAAAACGGATTACTACGTGTAGGTATATTGGTAATTTAGATCTTTGTGGTCAACAAATACACAAACCGTGTAAAACATCACTTGGATTTCCTGCTGTCTTGCCCCATGCTGCAAGTGATGAAGCTGCAGGTATAAAAAAAAACCATCTTTTTATAAAATTTGTTCAAATTCAAGATATTTACTTTGTGGGTATCATTAATCTTGAATATTTGTGATTTCATTTGATTTTTTGCAGTGCCTAAACATTCTTCTCCTTATATGAAAGGAGTATTAATTGCTGCTTTGACCGCTTTGGGCCTGGCACTTGTGCTCTTTGTGTTCCTTTTGGTGTATACACTCTCAAAGAAAGAAAGGGCTGCAAAAAAATATGTAGTTGTCAAAAAACAAGTTCATCAAGAAACAAGTAAAGAAAAAGCACATACTTTTTTGTTACTCTTAGAACTCTTTATTTGACGTCTTGGGATGAAAAATGCAATTTTTTGTCCCAGCCAAAAGACGTAAATGCCTCCACATCCTCTATCATAAAGAATAGCCCTAGTCCCTAGAAAACTTCTCTATTCCCGTTGTGTGAAACAAAAGGAAATGCCCTTGTTCTCTATTCTGTGCAAAAGTCATAAATACCCTCCTCGTCCTTGATGTCTCGGTTGTCCAAGAGACATAAATGCCCCCGTCATCCCAGATATTGAAAATAACCCTAGAAAACTTCTCTGTATCGTAACAAACACAAATGCTCTTGATCTCTCATCTGTGCAAAAAGACGTAAATGCCCTCCTTATTCTTGATCTCTCATTTGTGCAAAAGACATAAATGCCCTTTTCATCCTCTATCATCAAAATTAGCCCTACAAAACTTCTCCATTCCTGCCCCATGTAACAAAAGCAAACTCCCTTTATCTCTGTTTTGTGCAAAAGACATAAATGCCCCTCATCCTCTATATTTAAAATAACCCTAGAAAACTTCTCCATTTTTGCGTCCATGGTAACAACCACAAACGCCCTTGATCTCTCATCTGTACAAAAGACCTAAATACCCTCCTCATCCTTGATCTTTCATCTGTGCAAAAGACGTAAATGCCCTTCTCATCACCAAAATATCCCTAGAAAACTCCTCTGGTCCTTTCCCGTGTAACAACCACAACTTCAATGAAGAATACAAATTTCTTTATCAACTTTTAATTCAACTTTTACAGGCACACAACTTATAACATTCCATGGTGATCTTCCATACCCTTCAAGTGAGATCATAGAAAAGCTCGAGTCCCTTGATGAAGAACATATAGTCGGGGCAGGAGGGTTTGGAACCGTTTACAGAATGGTGATGAATGATTGTGGGACATTTGCAGTCAAAAGAATTGAAAGAACTCGTGAAGGTCGCGATCAAGCATTTGAAAGGGAATTAGAAATTTTGGGTAGTGTCAAACACATTAATCTTGTTAATCTCAGAGGTTACTGCAGATTTCCTGATTCCAAACTTCTTATATATGACTACATGGCCAGGGGCAGTCTCGAAAATTTCCTACATGGTACACTTCATGCTAATTTAGGGTTTGGAACCGTTTACACTTCATGCTAATTTTTGCATCATAAATGCGTTACCTACTAAATTGCTATTTCTCGCAATTTACTCTTTTTCTTTAATATCATACGTTTTTTTTGTTGTTGTAGAATCTCGGGATGGAAATGAAACATTAAATTGGACAGCTCGGTTGAAAGTGGCGTACGGGTCAGCAAGGGGATTGGCGTATTTACACCACGATTGTAGCCCTAAAATAGTTCACCGCGATATAAAATCCAGTAATATTTTACTCGATAAAAATCTTGAGCCATGTGTTTCTGATTTTGGTCTTGCTAAGCTTTTGGTGGATGAAGATGCGCATGTCACCACTGTAGTTGCTGGCACTTTCGGCTATCTTGCACCAGGTTTATTTATTTATTTATTATTTTTTGAAAATTGAAAGTAGGTTGCTATAATAGAGAAATAATGAGTTATGTGATTATGTGAAACAGAGTATTTGCAAAGTGGAAGAGCGACTGTAAAGTCGGATGTGTATAGTTTTGGGGTGTTGTTGTTGGAGCTTGTAACGGGAAAGAGACCAACGGATCCGGCTTTTGTGAAACGGGGTTTAAATGTTGTTGGTTGGGTATGTATTTCTTCTTTCTTAATTTTGGATAAATTACTTTTTTTTTTTTTTACTTTCAAAATGTCGGAAAAACTAAACCGTTTTTAAGAAACCGAGGAAAACGTAAAAGATTGGGTTTTACTGTTTACTGGTTGACTAAGCAATCTTTATTTGGGTATATTTTATTATTTTTTGTTGTTTTGTGAGAATAGGATTTTATTAGCTACTTTTGATATTATTTTGCTAGTATCATTATAAGTTATTTTTCTATGTAGTGTTTTATTTGAGTTTAATATATTTAGCAGCTAAAAGTATAACTATATGAATCATTAAAACCCATGTATCCAAGGAATTTAATTACACATATGTTACTCATTCAGTCATTTGTATTAAACATAATAAACTTTGGTTATTTAATAAAACAATTGCTTTGAGAAACTTGGTGGAACATTTTTGTCAAACTTTATTACTATATTTAGTGATATTTTTCTTCAAAAGCTACCAATTTCACAAAAAACAAAATAAAAATAAAAGTAAAGTGGTTAAACCTCTCAAAAAAGTTAAAAGGTACCTAGGTGGTGGGACAATTGTTAAACATCGTTCTTTTCAAAAAGCTTAAGGTACCTAGGTGGAACAACTGTTAAACTGTATTACTATTTATTGAAATTCTTCTTTTAAAATAGATAACTCCATGAGTTTATCTGGTTAAAAGCTACCAATTTCACACAAAAGAAACAAAACAAATGTTACAAATGGTTATTGTAAAAAAGTGTAAGGTACCTAGATGTAACATTTTCTCTTTCTGGCAGTTGAACACTTTAAAAAAGGAGAACAAATTGGAAGATGTGGTGGACAAAAGGTGTACGGATGCAGATGCATCAACTGTTGAAGCGGTTCTAGAAATTGCGGGTAGGTGCACCGATGCGAATCCAGATGACAGGCCATCAATGCATCAAGTGTTGCAGTTTTTGGAACAGGAAGTGATGTCACCATGCCCAAGCGACTTCTATGACTCTCATTCGGATTATGCATGATTGCTTTTAATTCCCTTCATCTTTTGTAGACTTTAGTTATGGAAAGATTTCTTGATGAAAACTTTCTAATTTGAGCAAGTTGTTGATTCTGTTTTTTGTATGTATAGTTATGTTTTGAGACTGAGATTTTGTTGAATTCATCGGCTACCAAACATGAATGCCAAAGGGTGCTCTTGTTGCTTTGATCAAGAACATGTTTTTTTTTTTTTTTTTTTTTTTTTTTTTTATACTTTTTTCATTTTGTAATTTGTTGTAAGTTATATCTCAATCATACACAAATGTGTCAAGGATTGTGAGCTTAGTGACATCATCACCATACCAGCAAATGAGATTTACTGGTCTCTGGTTTGGATGAAATTCGTACGGTTTATGGGAAATGGGTTTTCAATTTACAAAACTCACCATTTTGTCATGTATGGTGGTTTTTGGGAAATAGTTCAAAATGGCGTATTTTTGTTTTTGTGACTTTCTGAGTCGTTATTATTTTTGTTTAGTTTGATTAGTAATATTATCCTAATCACTTTAGATTCTAGAATTATGGTAAACATCAGCTCAATTTTCTATGTTTTTAGGGAAGATGAATTTCATTATTGAACCTTCGACCTTTATGGAAGAAGGTGAGCCTTGGTCAAGAGGCCAATGACGAACATAAACGAACAATATAAATTAATGTTCACAAACATAATTGAACGAATGTGACCATTGTTCATGTTCGTTTGTTTATTAAATAAACGAACGTTCACCCGCCATCATCATTCGACCACCACCATAGGCTGTCCCCACGCCAACTATATTCGAGATCTCATCACCACCGTCGGCTATAATCGAAATCTCATTTACTGGTGGTGCAAGAAAGAGAGACTGTTCACCCGCCATCATCATCCGACCACCACCATAGGCTGTCCCCACGCCAACTATATTCGAGATCTCATCACCACCGTTGGCTATAATCGAAATCTCATTTACTGGTGGTGCAAGAAAGAGAGACTGAAGTTGCAAGAAGGGACATGCCAAGTGACTAATTTTTAAGTTTTGTATAAATGTTCATTGGTGTTCATCCATGAACATATGTTCATCTAAGAACATGACTAATTTCTTGTTTTTTGTATAAATGTTTCTCCACAAACATATTTCATTTATGAAACATATGCCACATGTAACACCGTGTTTTTTTGGTAAGTGTTTAAATTTGAATCAGTGTATGATTGAAATTTGGTTGTGTGAATACATGACTTAAAAATGTATTTTAGTCATTTGTCAAATGTGTAAGTTAGTCGAGAATTGTGTTAGATAAAAGTGAATGCTAAAACCTGAGTTGGAGGTGTGGTCGGAAATACTTTTGGGAGTGTTTAACAGGAAAAACTGAGCTGAAAGTCAGCTGCAGCATAGATAGCAACGCTATCTATGGGTAATAGCGACGCTATATGAAAGTATGTTGCTATTGTGGTTCAAGCTGAGTGGGAAAATGTCAAGCTGAGTAAAGGATTTCTCGAGCGTAGTAGATAGCGACGCTATCTGAGGGATAGCAACGCGATTGTCCCCAACTCTAAAATTATAAAGTCGATTTTGGAGTTCATTTGGGGGAACTAACTTGTGAGAACTTCGTCCAGAAACCTTAGAAAACCTCTGGAACATCTGGATATCGATTTGAAGGCTAGGAACTCAAGAATTTGAAGAAGAGAAAGATACCTTGCATTTAGGAGGTAAGATTTCAAGTTCTTGTTCCTAATTAAGAGATGGGTTAGCTGAAAGATGCTAGGTTAGATGTTGGTGTTGGTAACCCACCTGTAACTAATGAGATTAGAGGAAGTAATTAGAGAATTGAGTGTGTAAAAGGGTTTTGATTCAAACCTATAGTCAAGTGAGTATAACTATTGCAGAGTGAATACAAGGTATTTACATGTGTGTGGTATGGTGTAGGTTTTTGAAAGTGCCGAGAAGACACTTTGGCCTACCGATTTTATCACCTAGAACTATGTAAACCCAGGTGAGTAATTCTACCTAGCATGTTAGCTGTAACATGATGTGTATGCTTGATTGTTGATGATACGTGTATAAGGATTCACAGTGTGTTAGACTGGGTGTAAACTGAGTAGTCGCATACGAGGTTCTTTATGATTAAGTGTTGGAAATAGTGTCCAAGGTCATTAATTAGAAGTATTGAATTGTAATTAATTAAATGTTTAATTAATAAAAACAAGTCCAGGGGACAACTGTAAGAAAGCTTCTTAGGTTTGGAACTTTAGGAGCTTTCTAGTATAAATAGAGGCCTTGGGGTTAAAACCTAAGGCATTCGAAACCCTCAAAGGAGCCGCCAACTCCTCCCTTCCTCTTTCCCTCCCCTTTGTCGATTTCCAATACCCTTTTCAAGGGTTTTTGGATCGATCTTCAAGCAAGGAAGAAGCTCTGTCTATTTGTTCTTCTGGTGTTCTTGGGTGTGAATCATTATAGGATTCTGGTTTGTATCCTTACATCCAGACAAATGTATGATTCTTGTTTGGTTAATCTGCTTAGTTTTGAGATTTGATCATGTTTTGTCTTCCACTGCATGAATGTTCTTGTTCATATGATCAAATCCCAACAGTGGTATATGATCCTCTATTCTTAGGTTGCATGCACTTTAGATCAAAAAGTGAATTATAAAATTTTTTTTGTTTGTTATTTTCGAAAAATCATAAGGTATATGCTAAATTAATTCATCAAACTACATGTTATGAATTTTGTCTGGTTTAGGATCTAGAATACATCTTTGTCGAAATTTTGAAGGGTTTAGGAGCCCCCTTAGGGCATTTGGCGGCTAGGGTTTACAAACCCTTGCTTGCTTTGCAAGTTTCCTAATTGCATAGTTTCCTTAAGTGGCTTGTTGCCTCAACTTTTAATTTAAGTTGATTTTAATTAATTATTAACAAAGAGTTAATTGAATTAATAGTTAAATATAAATTTTAAGTTGTTTAAAATTCACCCATATACATTAGAATAATATCTATATATATTACAACTTAAATTAAAATAAAAACATTGGTCAAACCATGACTAGACTCACCCACTTTAAATGTGTTTGAAGGAGAATTCTTATGAATTCTAATGAGGTCGGGTTTTAAATGACATTTACACTTTAAATGGGTAATTTGTGATCATGTGTCAGGGTATAGAGATGTATGTGATTATGAGTGTCGGGGACATTTGTATGAATGTATAATGAGTACCTTGCAGTCATGATATTGAGCCTTTGTGGCTTGGAGTTATCACATAATGAGATCTTTGTGATAGAGATGTCGGGGTACATCTGTGTGACCACATAACGAGTACCTTGTGGTGGGGTTGTGAGGGCCTCTGTGGCTGGTTGTTCTCACAAAAGAGAGGGGGTATGGTGAACCCTCTGTTGCTCGAGACTGAAGGGGGTCGAGGAGGGGACGTATACGAAGCCTTTGTAGCTCAAGACCGCGGGGGTCGTAGAGTAGATGGATCTGTGTTGAGAGTGGGTGTAAAGGAGTACCGTGTAGCGATACATAGTTAATATTATGTGTATGCTTTGTGTTTTATTGTGATACACATTGATTATTCATTTGGTTGACTTAGGTGTCGGGGGACACTTGTGTGACTACATAAAGAGTACCTTGTAGTCATTGAGAGTGAGTATGGCTGGTTTTATATGCCTACATTAACGAGTACCTATAAGCTGTTATATGGATTTATTGCACCCACGAGTTAGGTGATCTGTTATGTTGTGAATGAGTTTATTCTATGCTACTATATTGTTACTCACTAGACTTTGTAGCTTATGTGTGTGTATGTGTTGTGTGTGTGCAAGTTAGCAGATTGAAGCGCTCGACTCTAATCGTGGGATCAATTATGAAGATATCTACTTGTGAATTTCGGGGTTCGAATATACATATTTGGTGATAATTGTGTGTTAAAAAATGTGTATATACTCGATGCCGATTTCCGGACGTCACACCACAAGTGACTAATTCTTGAGTTTTTGTATAAATGTTCATTTGAGATTTTTATATATGTTTATTGAAGTATAAATATGCATCCATGTTCATATGTTTATCTATGAACATATGTTCATTTATGAACATATGTTCACGAGTGACTAATTTTTGAGTTTTTGTATAAATGTTCATCCATGAACATATAATTGATATTTATAATGATCATAACACCTATACATGTATCTTTATAAACATTTATGAACATGGGTAATTTCTTGGTTTTTGTACAAGTGATTATCCATGAACACAAATGTACAATTGGTCTTACACACATTCATGCATCTTCATCTATGAACATGTGTGTATGAACATTTGGTTTTGTACAAATGTTCATCCATGGATGAACATATATTTATTTATAAGCATGCGTGTATGAACATTCAAACGTGTTCAAAATTGAATGCGTGTAAACACAAACAATAATCTACAATGAGTGCAAAAAATACACAAATGAAGGAATTTTTGTTTTTGTGAATCATGGTTTTTTTTTTGCATCATTTAATGATTCATTTTGTTGGTTTGTTAAAAAATGTACAAATAAAGCACTTCTTACCCTTCTTACCAAAAATTTCTTTCAAATTTGATCTCACTTATATATATATATATATATATATATATATATATATATATATATATATATATATATATATATATATATATATATATATATATATATATATATATATATTTGAACAAGCTTTAGCAATTTAGGTGGGAAAAGTGAAATTTGGTGTTTTTGGAGGTTTTGAATAATATATATTCTTTTATATAATGTAAGCATGTTCCTATGAACTTTTAAGATTTTTAAATGGAAGATATAGACAGACATTGTAAAAGGCTCGATTCTAGGAGCCCAACTATCTCCTGCCTCCTTTAAGTGGACCTCTTTGGGTGCACCCGTCTTCATCAAACTCCATATCAATTAGCTTCTAAATAGAAAGAGTTATGAAAAAAATTGAATCGCTTTAAATAATGAGTTCATGCATTGGGTACCAAAAAACACACCTATAAGACCATAATAAAGTTTGTGGGGGTTAAGAAGACCTTTTTATTTATAATGGTCTTATGGTGTTTCATATCTTTGAATTGCACAATGTTCTTGTTTACGGAAAATTGACATGATTTATAATATAAATAATGAATTTAGAACATAAATATTCATTTTTACGATGAAAATACACAATGATTTTTTAACGAGTATTGGTAAAAAAATCCCATGATATATATATATATATATATATATACACACAAAGGTCAACCAGCATAAAACACACCCACACACATAAAAAAATTATTTAAGATCACAACTTTTTAAACTAGACTCCTCTAATGATCAAACATATGCTACATATACAAGTAAAAGCAAAACTTTGCTAGATATACTTTTTTTTTTGTCCTTATGTCATTAAAAGATTTTTTAAACTATCTTCATTAACAACATAGCTCGATTTAAAATTTCTATTAAAAATAATTTTTTTCTTCTACCTACACAACCCAAATCAATCAATTTTTATACATCCATTAATAATCCAACCTAAACCAATATCTGATTTAATAAAATACAGTTATGGTTATTTTGATAATATTAGAAAGTTAACGGCCATTAGGTGATACATGCATTTATAATTTAGTTTTTTAATATTTAATTGAGATAATGTTTGGATTTTTTAGATCATACATACATACATACATACATACACACACACACACACACACACACACACACACACACATATATATATATATATATATATATATATATATATATATATATATATATATATATATATATATATATATATATATATATATATATATATATATATATGTATATATATATAGGTTCATGTGAACCACAAATATTGTGTGAATGTATGAGTGATTGTGGACCAATCAACATTTAGGGGTAAATTAGTCATTTATATAATATAATTATAATTTATATGAATTAATTAATTGAATTACCCTAATTAAAATGCTACAATTAAGGAAGGAAACCTAAAAATCCTATTAATACGTGGTACACCGGAGATCAAATATGAAAACACACACAACTTTTGACCAAAATTGATTTCAAGTTTATTGTTTCCAACCCTAGTCGCAATCGAATATATTAACCTTATGTTCCGACGACGGCGAAATTTTTCAGGCGGAAAACGTTTGGAACTCGCCACACTTTTGCCACCTCGTAATCACCATGATTTGTCTGCACGACGGACACGAGGAATGCGAATCGGGCCACATATCGATACAACAGACATGACAGAGAAAGGGCCGGTAAAATCGAGCCACATATAGATACAACGTACTACAGTAGAACTCGATTCTCGTCACCATCGATGTACTCCGCCAGACAGATAGCACAATCGCCGATTAAATTATGCGATTTTATATGTTTGTTCAATCTTAAATCGAAGATTATGCGGAAACCGAAGAGATCGTGACAGAGAAAGGGCTCAAGCAAGGGAACTCCCGTCCGATCCGCCATGGACGTCGTTTCCTTATTCCCCGTCGCTACTGTGCCATTCTCCGGCAGTGGGACCTCCCGTCCGATCCGCCATGGACGCCCGTCCACCTGACCTGCCCCTTGAAGAAGTTCCGCCTCCTGTCGTCGATATCTCCCTGTTGATTTTTGAATAGTCATAATTTGATGCGAGAATTCTAAAGCGATGTACACGAATTCAAGATGAGAATTCTTGATCGGTGTTTGATTAATGAACAATGGGCCTGGAAAAGTGGTGGTCCATATTAGGTTTGATGTTTTATCCGACAACGGAGGTATTATCTCAATTTGTTTGATTTGATTAATTAATATTATTTTTGATTTACTTGAAAATTATTAGGAAATCCCGATTGTCACCAATAGCGTATTCATGTTAGTAGTTAACATTAATAACAAATTTATTTACTTGAAAATTATTACGAGTATTAGTTGGTTTTTTTTGCTAAAAAAATAGGTTGAGTCTTTTGTTTAAAGTATGAGTTTTTGATTATTTGTTTACATCAAGAATGTTGTATTCGTTTTCATGTGTAACAGTAGCATTTTAACACAAATCAACATCAACATAATGTTAACGGTGTAACTCAATTAGTTACTTTTTATTTATTGATTTTAGGCTCTTCTCATATATGGACGAGGTGAACAAGCAATATTCTTTTAGAATTTCAAGGTTAAGCTAACAAAGACTACAATATTCTTTCAGAATGGATGTGGTGATACAATAATATTCTGTCAGAATTTCAAGATTGAGCTTACAAAAACAACAATATTCTTTCAGAATAGAGAAAATCATCAGAATGCATTCTGAAATCGATGGTTTATGCTTTATTCTCATAGAATGTGTACATAGTTATTTATGTTTTTACACTTGATACATAATTTCTGTATATTCTTTAAGAATATTGTTTATATTATTGTTTTAGTATTGAATGTTGTGTATATTCTTCAAGAATATTGGATATGTTCTTGTTTATAATATAACAATGATTGTTTTGTGCTATAAATGGTTCTAATATTCTTTACGAATGAAATCGTGGTTTTTAAGAGTGACTGAATGGCGACATGTATTCATTGTAATATGATTTTTAAATATATTTATTGTAATTAATAATCCGACAATACATATTTAAATTTAATATAATAATTTATAACAAAATTAATTATTTAATAAAATTCCACCAAATTAGGAGATAATAAGTGAAATTCCTTTTTTAGTTCTTGATTAATAGACTAAAATACCTTTTTCAGAGGTTTAATTGTAAAAACTGATTAATTAAGTTTTATATATTTACGTTGAAGCCCCTGAATCTAAGACCGTAGATCATTTCAATCGGACGCTCCATATTTGATCATACGCTCACACAATAATTGTAATCCACATTTGATCCTATATATATATATATATATATATATATATATATATATATATATATATATATATATATATATATATATATATATATATATATATATATATATATATATATATATATATATATATATATATATATATATATATATATATATATATATATGTTCTATTTCTTCCTAAAAAATCTTCCTAATTTTCTTCCTAATCACATGATCAAGACAAGTGTCAAAATCAAAAGAAGAAATTAAGGGAGAGAAACAATGGATTCCACATGTCATAATTTAGTAGGTTAGGAGCGAGGGTCGGGGTCACAAAACGTAATTCAATTTTCATTAAAAATCTATTATTTCTGCATGTGCGGTTCATCCCCATCTTACCAATGGAGTAGTCTTAGTGTTTGTGATTACGTTTGGAAAATGTTTATTGACTTATTGAATTTTCAAAAAGTAAATAAGCTTTAAAAAGTGTTTGAGAAATATACAAGTGATTTTGAAAATTGAGTTTTACTACACTCAATAAGTCATTTTTAAAAAGTCATATGCTTCTTATATTTTGAAACAACTTATAACGTATTAAGATAAAATGTCTATAGTATCCTTGATGAACTCTCTCAAATTTTATTTTCCTCTATTTTTTATTATCTTACAAATATAAGCCAATTCAGACATTTTTTTAAGAGGGCTTATCAACCTATACCATTTTGTTATAACATAAGTTAATCCAAACATTTAAAAAAATAATATTTTTTCACCATATAAGCTAATAAACACTTCTAGTAATAGGCATTAAGGCCCTCCGGTGTGAGCTCTCTCACGCTTTCACTTTTTCCCTGTCACATCAGCATCTAGTCAACACCACTCACTCCTCTCCCCATCCTTGGAAATTGATACCCTCACACTTCCCCTTGGTTTTTGTACAATTAATTAAGCTTAATGTACAAGTCACAAGCTCTGAGATTCACTAGCTCGTGCGATGCCATCTCCCCCTGCATGGAGAAAAGTGAGAGCACCTCTTGGTAGGGGCGGTGTACCCCTTAAGAAAAGTGAGAGCTCGCACCATACGAGACTAGGTAACAAACTAGTCTCATATCTAATTTCCTTGCGAATCCAAAACTTCCATCATACCTATTCAATATCAACCTTAACTTCTGTCTTTAATAATGATTCTAATTACAATTCATGCAATCATTGTTTAGGTTTCATTACCTAAAACAATCATTTATATAACCCTTAGTTCACACATTAGGCTACTTTTCATTTTTATGTAACCTACTTTTTATATTTTTCCATTATACTATAACTAATTCCCTTTAATTTAGTTTAGTCTCATCATACCATTAAACTAATCATATCATAAAGGTTTCCAAGCATCAAATACCGTTTAGGTTTCGTATTAATAATAACAACTTACTTTATTTTTAACAAATTACTTTATTTTTAACAAATTACTTTATTTTTTTCATTTTGATTTAGATCTCATAACCACTTGATGACTATGTTAACTTAACCATTATTACATCATCCTAACTCTATTCCAATGGTTAAACAAAATTCATAAGAACTTAATGATCTTTTTGACCTTTTTAATATTTTGTGCCATTTTGACAAGTTAATTGTTTTTTCCCATAAAATGTCATTCTATAGCATACTTGTGCTTAATTCAATGTCATTAAGCCAAAGAAAAAAAAAATATCAAAGTGATTTGAGTATGCTTTAATAAGAATTTCGCCCATTATGTCCCAAATTTTTGACTAAATATGTTGTATTTTCCAAAAGATATCCAATCTTTCATTTTAGTGCTTTAATAGTTGTTATTGTATGTTAAACACACTCCGTTAGTATTTAAGACTTGTTATTATGACATACACATAATTTAAACTAACTTTCATACAAACACTTTTTGACATTTTTATATATTTAGACACTGTACTTTACAAATGTACATTTTTGCACATTGGAATGTCTTTTAAGTAACTAGGAGGTACACATTTGTTTTATAAGTATATAACAATATATAAGTTTTAAAACATATTTCATTTTAATCCTTTAAGTCATTTTTAACATCTTGATTAAAGTTTATAAAATAAGAAACTGTTTTGTATATTATATTTTCCATATATTTTGTTGCTAAAGTACTTCCTCATATATATAAATATCATTGCAATTTCATTCCATACTATGTGCAGTCATATGTGCTAAAACGATAACCTTTTAGTTTAACCGCTTTTGATCATTTTTAGGCTTAAGCTAAATACCTTTTTTTTTTACTCAAATCTTGTTGTTTGTTTCTCTCAAATCTTGTTATTTATTTTTTTATTGCATATTTCTTTGATAATAATTAATAGCAGTTAATTTTTGGATAATTTCCTAAACACCTTCTTTTTCACGTTTTAAATGGCAACGTAATTGCCATTTTGTAAATTTTAAACAATTTGGGGTTTAAACAATTTTACCAAACTTTATCATCTTTTGCCTACAACTTGTAATTCATATTTTATTAACTTATTCTAAGTTAATACTATACTATTAATACAAAAATACCGAATTTGTAAAAAAAGAGTCAACAAAATTCACTAATAACCTTTTTGACAACATCACTAGTTGGTATGTAGCCAATTTTAAACCGTTGTAAGTTTTGTGTACGAGCTCCAAATGAGTAAATTAATTTTGATTCACCTCCCTTGTTGTCTTGGCCATATGTTATGCTCAATAATAAACATGAACGCTTGAAAACTAAAATTTCCAGAATTTCCAGATTTTGTAAATTTTTTATACCAGCTCAATGCTGAATATTTTTCCCAGCTTTGGACACTCATATCTTTCTCATATGAACTCAAATTTGGCTTTTTCTATTTGCTACATGTTCTTTGATGTCACACTAGACACGGAAATTTTTAGGCCACATTTTTTATGCTTTTAAGTCTATTTCTTAGGGCTCTAAAGTAGAGTATTTGTATAATTTCTAAAAGACCAAATACTTGTACTTAAAACTTAACATTACCATCCATTAACATTATAAAGTTTGGTATTATCAATTTTCTAATATTCTTTGCATAATATAAACCAATAGACATATTACTATAATTATTTCTCTTACAACCTTTACTTAACTTTGAAAACCATAGCTGCCCAATAACATGGCAATAACATCATCTCATCACGAAATTCATCATATGTAATACCAATTATGTCATCTTCATTTTTACTAAAACAAAAAGCCAACCTTTGAACCTTAGAAACCCATTAACAAAAATTACTTGGTTCCTTAGTGTTCTTGAACTCATTTATGATGTATTTCAGCACCATGTCCAATCCAACCCTAACATACATCATGGGAATTCCCAGTAATTTTACTTTTCTTAGCTACATACTAAGTATCTAATAAAATACCTTCAATGTTGAAGATGATAAAAAGATAGAGATCTAAGGGTGACCAGCACATGAAAATCGGCCCCTACTTCTCTCTCACTCAATCTCGTATTCTGTCTCTATCTTGCTAGATTCAGTTCACAAACAGACTTATATTGATGCAAGGAATTATGCATTTCAATCCCTTTCTCAATTTCTTTTTTTTTTTTGGGCAAACATCAAACACAACCCACATGCAGAGCCTATAGTTTTTTCTTTCCCATTGTTAAACACAGAAACTCACATCAAGGTTTTCTAATTTTAACTAGGTCAAAGCCTTCTTAGAAATAATCATATTCTTCTTTTTCCTTTTTAATTGCTTTTTAAAACAATTAATTTCCATATTCTATTTTCCTTTATTTTTAAAATTCCACAATAGCTAGTAATAGTACACTTTTTATATTATTTTCAGTTATCCATAAATCCGTATAATACATTTTTTTATCTAATAAATGGGTATTAATTTTATTAAGATCATAACTACTTTATATAAAAAAGTAGATTTAGAATATCTTTTGGGCTAAACAACTTGTTGGCTAAGTACCATAAAAGTCTTGAAATCCTTTTGATTTACTAGGAGCCTAATTTTACTTTCTTTATCCTTAGAGATAAACAACAAGCCCACAATACATCTTTTGTATTCATTTTATCTTTATATTTTGTTGTTTATATTTTAGGATGTTATAGTTACGACATATTGTTTTCTTCCTCTAATTTTTCTAGCAAATAAGATTATTAAAAGACAATGATATCGAAATAGTATCGAACATAATAAATAAGGATTAGATCATTATAAAGCATTGGGAAAATAAACCAATGAAATGAACCAATGAAATGACGAGAACACTTAAAAGGTTAAATCAGGATAAACTTAAGGGGAATGCCCAAACAAATCCAACTTTATATATCTGGAAAGTTCGTAACTAACATTACCAACTTCACAAAGAAAAATGTTTTTCTTCGTTTTTGTAGTTGGCATATCTTTCATATAAGATGTCAAAATTCTACCAACTTTATATATCTGGAAAGGTCGTAACTAATACTACAACTTTGTTTTACTGATTTTGTTTGAATATGTTCAGATCTTTCTCTACAGTCTCTCAAATATGAGCATAAATATAATTAAATATAACTAAATCTGAAAAATTAATTACTTTAAATATAATTAAATTAAAATAAAACATTTCATTAATTAAGAAAATAAAATTACAAACGTAAACTAAAACGACAAATTACAAATTAAAAAATACGACAAACCACAAACGTAAAAAAAACCCATGACCAATATTTTTTATGATATTAGCTTTGTATTTTAAAACCATCTCGAGTGCTTTCCCCTCGAGACCCTCCTCCGGATTCGACGACAAAAATTTTATGTCTTTTAGTCGTTGTTTTTATTCACGTGCTCGTTGTCGATCATGGCGGACTCATTGTTTGTCTTCGTAAGCTTTTTCTTTTCAAATTCCATCCACTCGTGAAGGTTTAAATTGTACCATTCAAATTTCAACTACATAAGTGTCACGTCGTCACTTTCTTGCGACCCCGTCTGCGACATCCGTCAAATTTGGTCAACAAAAGTCAACAAATGTCAGCCAGAGCGCAAATTAGGATAATACGTTGAAATGTAATTTTTGTAACTTTCCTAAGGTATTATTGGAAATTATAATACTACAATACGCTATTTCGAATCAATTATCGAGTAAACACTATAATTTTGAATAATAGACTACAGTAGCGTAAAATTTGATAAATCATACAAATAATATTTTGGTTTAAATAATATTCATTAAACGATGTATTCGTTTTTACGAATCCGTCGACTTATAGAACGTCGAAAACGGAGCTCGTATGCAAAATATACAACTATTATAAGAAAAAAAGCCAGTATAGCGAAATATCTGAACATATTCAAACAAAAGTCAGTAAAGCAAAGTTGTAGTATTACTTACGACCTTTCCAGGGATATAAAATTCGTAGAATTTGGATATCGTATATGAAAGTTACGTCAATTACAAAAATTGAAGAAAAAATTTTCTTTGTGAAAAAATCACTGAAACTGAGAGTTTTTTTCGGAAAAAAGAAAAAAAATTATCGTTTTTTCTGAAAAAAAAAATATGTATAACCTGTTAAACCGGTTAAGGGGGTAAATTAAAAAGTTTCTCAGGTCTTTTTTGAAAAAAAATAAAGTTTTAAGTTTAAATAGAAAAAAAGTTGAAAATATAAGGTTTTTTATGAAATAACATAATGAATTCTCTAGAAATCATAATATATTGATTTTGTTGAGCGTTCCCCTAAACCTAATAAGGAAACGAAAAAGCGATGACAAAGTAGACGAAAGTAAAAGGGTTGGAACTTGAACATGTAAAAAGACGAGGGGTGCAAATAGTGAAGTAGATAAATGTGGGGGGTTCACTAGGTGACACGTTCCATCAATGTGGGTCCAGACGAGGGGTATTGTCGACCGCAAAACCCCAACTCACTCTTTTCGAACGTGGGACTCGGTCCGGTTTGGGTGGCTACAAAAGTAGAAAGCGATCTGCCACGTTTGACGGATGCTAAAACGACGCAAAAGTGACACGTGTCAAACATCCATTTGTTTATGGGTGGGCCCAGCATGATCCTACGACTACTATTTCAGAAGGAACGTTGAAGTTCCTTATAAAAACAAGCTTGATCGTATAGTATAATGGACACCTTGCCTTTTGGTGGGTCCTTTGTTATACTTTTGTATTTGATGTCTTTTTGGGAGCAAACAAAATAAACAACCCCTAATTGTCTTTATATTTCCATTTGCTTCTTTTAGTTTCCTGGAAGGACCTTTCACATGCTACCAAAAGACACTATAATAAAATAAGATATATGTTGGAGTTGATACATGAGTTACTAATGTATCTGAAATTCTGATGTTTAAATCACTTTCATGCTAGATAATACATGTTTTCTATCATCTTTAAACAACATACTTTAAGATGTTAGCGATGAAACCTGAAATATAATGTTATTTAACGTAAAAATGTATTGCCCAAACTGAATTTGAGGTAATGCATAAGATGTTAAAAGTATTTTTGTAGTATTTGAAGGCTTCAATTTTTGGTTGTTATGTAATTAATTCTCATTGATGCATATAGAATGAAGATTAACCATTGAAATACTTTGTTGATATTCAACAAAAAAAAGTTAAGCATTTCTAGACAAATCGATAAATACGACTTCTGTAAAACGAGAATAACTGCAAAACGAAAAACTGTAAAATCAGAACACAGTATTTAACGTGGTTCACATGATCTGTTTGAACAGCTAATCCACAGGTGAATACTATATATATATATATATATATATATATATATATATATATATATATATATATATATATAGTTATATATATATATATATATATATATATATATATATATATATATATATATATATATATATATATATATATATATATATATATATATATATATATATATATATATATATATATATAGAGAGAGAGAGAGAGAGAGAGAGTTAGTATTAAATACAATTCTTAAATACAGTGTGATAATAGGACCCAACATTGACCATTAGATCAATAAAATCAATGGCTGTAAATAAAAGACATTTTTAAATGAAAATCATAGAATGCACGTGTCTTTAAATGTAAAAACCCGATTAAGGGTAAAAGAGTAAAAATCCCCAAAACCCATAACAACGGAATGTGCGATACGCATGCTAGAATCACGGACACGATGCGGTGGTGGTTTTTGACGCCGTTTGCGGCTGCCGGAGGCGACAGAGATGGTCGTCGGCGACGCTGTTGGTCGGGAACAGGACTCTAGTCACCGATCTGGTGTGTGTGCGTTAATCGATCGAGTGACAAAGAGAATCAGAGGGTTCGAGATACACATTGATGAGCGACTGAGAGGCGGATACACAGGGGCTTTTAGTATCACATTCTCTGAGAATGGATGTTATGTTTTATTGGTTTATGTTTTGGTAAATCCATTCTCCGAGAATGGGTGTTAGTTTTTATTGGTTTGTGTTTTTGGTAAGTCCATTATCTGAGAATGGGTGTTAGTTTTTTTATTGGTTTGTGTTTTTGTAAGCCCATTCTAGGAGAATAGTACGTTGTTTTGTCAAAGAATAGTTTGTGGGTTTTTAAATTAATTACAGTATCTTCAAATTCCTTGAGAATACATCAAATTTCCTGAACCATTCTTAGAGAATGGACTTACTTGTGAGTTGTGACAAAAAACGTACTATTCTCCTAGAATGGGCTTACCAAAACACAAACCAATAAAAAAATAACACCTATTCTCAGAGAATGGACTTACCAAAAACACAAACCAATAAAAACTAACACCCATTCTCAGAGAATGGACTTACCAAAACACACACCAATAAAAAAATAACACCCATTCTCAGAGAATGGACTTAACAAAACACAAACCAATAAAATGACACAAGAATGGCTTTACAGTAACATTCTTAGATAATGAAACAAGAAGAATGATTTTTTAACATTCTTGGAGAATGAAACAAGAAGAATGATTTTTACAGTAAAACAAGAAGAACGAGTTTTACCGTAAAGAAACAAAAATTTTTGCCTGTTGAATCAATCTCACGTCTTCTTCTTTGCGATTCAATCCCTAATCGAGGCTCAAATTTTTTTTGCAGGCCGACGAGCGACTGGAATTTCAGATCTCGTATATGAAATCGACCCCAAAGCTTTACACATCGCTATTTGATGAAGGCCACCGGAGGCCGCAAAGCCGCTGACCCTCGACGGTGGTGCTACCGGCTGAGGAAGACGACGATTCGGAGGTCCGAGAGGCAGAGGCCGAGTTCGGTATCCGGTGAATCACAATGACATGTTAATAGGGATTTCTAGGTTTCATTCCGATCGTGCCCTTGTGAAATCGATGGATACTATTAGGTCGCATACACAAAATATTTAAATAATGTATTTGAACATATATATATATATATATATATATATATATATATATATATATATATATATATATATATATATATATATATATATATATACACACACACACACACACACACACACATATATATATATATATATATATATATATATATATATATATATATATATATATATATATATATATATATATATATATATATATATATATATATATATATATATATATATATATATATATATATATATCATTACTATATATGAAAACCCTTTTTTTCTCAATCCTCTATTTTGCGTTCTATGGCGTTTGCTTCCCGCTATGTATTCATCTTTAAAGGTCGTGTCTCAATTGTAACCGATTCAATACCCCTTTGAACGTCATCTCACTTCCAAGTTCCAACTGATCACAACGCTTCGATTTCCAAATAGGGTTCTCAAGCGGCCACCTGTTTATCATCGACCGACGCCTCTACCTTCGCAATTGCTCACACCTCTTCAATTGCAACTCTTCCGATATAACTCAAATTGTATCCACGACGATTCAATTGATGCCGTTATCCGCTTCACCTTCAGTAACTTCCGTCTTCAAACCCCTATTCTCCATATGTACGGCTAAGTTAACACTTCATTATACGCATCTCGATATTCTCTCAAGCAAGATCGTCGATCAAATCGTCTATGTCATTCTCTCTAACAACACCCCCGGTCAAATCATCTACAAAAAGATCTTGAATTACAGCCGTATATTTTGCGTATTCATCTTCTTCCATGGGGATTCATTAAATTCCTGCATTTTTCACCATTGGTTAGACTTTATTTTTTTTCAATCTCATGTTTGCGCCATTTGTTTCTTCTTCTCTTCCCATATTAGTTAAACTTTGGTTAGGTTCTTAAAAGTCTATAGATTTTCTAATTTTTTATTGCTCAATCAATCCCCATATTCACCAGATGATCTCGGCAATTAGTAAGATAAGGTTATACCTTGAGCGGGTTTGTTGGATTTTTGAGTTCTTTGCTTGTACCCTTTAAATCTCTCTATCTGATACATTCCATATTTCACGAAAGTAGTTTCTGCAGGGTACAAGCGTTCCTTTTTCTACAAATTTCAATTTACGTTTTTTAGATGATCGATGCCATCCTTTTCAGATAGTTACCATGATCGTCTGGTGAACAGACATGAATCTCAAACCAATTTGGTTTTCTGATTCAGGTGATTGAACATGTAGATATAGTGCTTGGGTTCTTGATATTAGAAGTATTGCACTCTTAATTTTGAAGTGCAACAATTCAATTGAATACACTTATTTTTCGTTTTAGTCATTAAGAAGTAAAGAGTCGCGAAACAGATGACGTTCTAAATTTTAAGGAAATTGTTTCTGAAAAACTACATTGTTCTTGTGATGTGGTTTTGCTTTTTCTCAAGTTAAAAAATGAAAAGCGGAATCTGCAGAGTTGAGATGGGAGTAATAGGTATTCGTTAGGGGGGTTATCAATAAGCTTTTTCTTTCGGATGGTCTTAGCCCTAGCTTCCCCCTGCCTAATTGGTTTAATAGTATGTATTACAGATCACAATATGGGTAGCGATACATCAGGGTGGTCTAATCAATGGGTAACCGACGTCATTGAAAAATATAAGAGCAACAACAAGATGATGGAACACGTAAAAACAGCTACGACTGCAGAACTGTTGAAGCTAAACTTGCAGTTGATGGGACATCACACATGTTCGAGGCACCCTTGGCTATCTGAATCACGAGTAAGTCTTGTTTGATATGTTTTCTCATCTATTTGAATTACTTTTTGCTTTTATGGACGGTGATTCTCATGGTTTGTATTACTTGTGATTTCAGATATTATATCTCCAGTCATCTAACAGAACCTATAATTTTAGTGTCATTCTTCTTGAGCTGATTTCTGGTAAACAAGCCATTTCAAACAAAAGTTTTAGTATAAATTGCCACAACAGTGTTCAGTGGGTAAGGCACTGTTTCTTATATTTTTGTTCATTGGGTAAGGTAAAGTTTCATTTAGAGAACAAGGATATTCAAGGGATTAGTGATCCGACACTTGCAGATGACTATGGTATATAATCGATGTGGAAGATAGCAGAATAGGGGTATTTTGGTGTTTTTAATGTGTTTCATAACAATTTGATAATTTAGGAAATAATAACTTTGAAGACGGCCCGACCCATTTGAGGAAAAAGTAGTTTGATGCCACTTAATAAAGTAATCCTCAATAATTTGTTTTTATTGGTATATGGAAATTAATGTTATTTAGTAATTTCAATTGTTTTTTATTATTGTTTGCATTCGGGTAGAGTTCAATTTGTTATGTTTTTAGCATAAACTAGGGAAGCTTTTTGGAACAACATTAATTGATGAAAATGTGTTATAACAAGGTCTCGATGAGCTGGTTCTTATTGGTGGGTCAAGATGTATCCTTGTTATTTAAGATCTTCTTAAAAACATGACATCTTATAAAGAACCAATGCGATCCTTTAGCAACTATGCGGTGAGCTTCAATCTTATATATCACGATTCATATTTTCCATGGGTTATTGTTTTAAATATGTTCCCAAATAACTTTTAATATTTTTAGGCTCTAAAGTTTTAGTGGTTAATAAAATAAAACTTTTTGGTCATAGTCTTGATTTTCTAGGGTTTTTAGGTCATTGGTAAAAAAATCTAATCTTTTATCCTTCCTTATATCTAGCATTTTAAGTTAACTATGTAGGTTATTATAGCAGGATTGAGCTCACCACTGTTGACCTTTTTACTTTGAAGAATTATAGCATTGAACTTTCATATATCTTATTAGTGTTTACCTAACTTTTATTGGTTATGCTCTGTTTTTTTAGAACGATTGATTAGTGATTATCGGTTAGAACTCCAAGTTGGTCAAACGCCAGTGCCAGCGATATAACCCTAGACCTCCTATCTAAGAAGGCAAAGCCGCTACCAAGTGGGCTAATCCCACATTGCCTTGGTTATGCTCTGACAATACTCTTGGTCGATGCTAAAGAAATACCCAAATTGCCCTTCGTGGGCCGTGCTCATTACCTAGTATATATATATATATAAAGAGAGAGAGAGAGAGATGATTTTATTAACACCGAGAAAATTATAGTCATACAAGGCTAATATGCACTTGTAATTCGATCACTCTCACTATAAGATATCACTCACACTTTTGGTTGCCAAACAAGGACACTGCACAAAAGGTTATCTGTAAGACCCGTTCCGCCGAGTCGCGGCCCGGATGGATCCGCGGCGCGGCTTGGGAAGATTCTAGATTTGCATATGAGTTGTATGCGCGGCGCAGCCTGGAAGAATCCGCGGCGCGGTGCGCCGCAGTCATGAAAAACCCTAATTCGGATTTAAACGCCTATATAAAGGGTCCCAGCCCTAGGGTTCGTGTTTTTGGAAGTTTTCGGGAGTAGAGCCGACTGGTTCCAGCAGAGGCTCTTCGGTTCCAAGGCATTGAAGGTTTTGAGAGATTGGAAGGATGGGATATGACGTGGGGGAAGGCTTGTAGCCGATCGGGTGCATTCCTCTGTTTTCCAGAAGCAAGGTAAGAAGGTCTACCTTTTTGATATTTCATTTTACCCATTAGATGGTGTTATTCCTCGGTTAATAGTCTTAGATGACTTGTAATACTTAGGGTTTTGGACCATGGACATGCATGGACTTGCATGTCCATAAGAAAGTGACCTTAGGGTAGTTTCTGATCCCAAGAAGGGTGTAGAGTGGAACCCTAACCGATGACTGTTCTGGTTAAGAGCAAAAAGAGGATTTCGGACTATTGCGAGTCCGCGACTCGGACAGGCTATGTCGGCGATGCGGGTTCGAGTAAAACCCTGTAAATGTAATGATAGTCCGCGACGCGTAAGAGGAAGGTCGCGCCGCGGCGAGCGGCTGTTTGACCCAAAAGCTTATTTTCGACCAAATGTTGGGTCTAACCTTTAGGCCAGTCTATAGGAGTTCGGTCAGTGATTAATATGTTGTGTATGTGGGATTTAGGTGATCGGACGAGCCTAGTTTGTGATATTAGCGATTATCCGGACGGTTGTGATTCAGGTGAGTATCCTCACCTTACTATATGATGTTGCATGTTAGGTATCTTGTGTGTTATTTACAGTTATATGATTTGCTCTATATATGTGGTTATTTGTTGTTGGGCTCAGTACTGATGCGTGTCCTCTCGTAGCTGTTGTATGGCGAGTTGGACTATTGCCTTGTCCCATAGCTGTTGTATGATGGGCTGGGCCATAACCGGGAACCCATAGCTGTTGTTTGATGGGTAGAACCTTCCCGTGTCCATAGCTGTTGTATGATGGACGCCCGTAGCTGTTGTATGGCGGGTAGGGTCGGGTCGTTCTCGAGGACAGGTTGTTTAATGTGTGGGCATGTATGGTAATTTGTGGAACTCACTAAGCTTTATGCTTACCCGTTGATTTTAAAACATTTTCAGGTACTTCAGTTGATAAAGGGGTGAGCTCGGCGTGACGGCGGCGCATCGCACATTTATGATTTGCAGTTATATTATTAAATAAGATTTCTATAATTATGGGACGTATACACTCTGATAATAGTTTTGATGAACACCGATTAAGCATGTTAATAAGATTATCTATGTTTTTACTTACATTTTTAAAGAAAATTTTTGATTGAAAATTGGGGCGTTACAAATTGGTATCAGAGCCTTGGTTTGAGGGATTTGGATGAACTGTATTGGGAATCCAAACTCAAACTTAGGACTGAGAGCTTTTCGTTAAAGAAATAGTGTCTTCTCTATAAAAGTTTTAAGTAGTTGGGTTGAATAACATGTGGAAGATTCCCTTGCATGTTCTTGTTTGATTGTTGTTTGGGGGTTTGAAACATGGTATGCACACCTGACTTATGATTTTTAACGGATAATGAGTTTCGAAAAGAATGAGATGTGATGCGAACCGTCAACCGAGCTCAAGTAAGTTTTTGTGATTCCCAATTACCCATGCCAAGTCTGTGTTATGTGATGATATATGTATGCCAGAAAATAGGCGTGGAATTTAGTTAGGAAATGCATGCTAGAAATGCTTGGATTAGGATACTTTCTGCCTGTTGTTTGTTATTTGTGCTGCTTTAGAATCTATGCTAACACTATTAGGTTGCTTAGTGAATGCTATTGGGTTATATACAATTAGGATAAGATAGCCTAAGAATTCTTGGTCTAGCCTTACTGGCTGTTCCTTGTTTGGTTGTGACTTTGGGGTAGGATCATTTATTTTAATGTCTATCTTATTCTCGATTGTGTACGACTGTGTGTCCGTGAGGCGACTCGATGGTGTTAGCAGAAGTTCTTTTAGGCACGGGTAGGGTGTGAGATCCTAGGTAGCCTAGGATGAGTGTTAGGCACTTGGGTGCGAGACCGTATGAATACCAATGTCGAATAGATGAGTGGGTGGTGAATTAGAGTATTGGGGGACAAATTCTGGAACAAGTACGAATAGGTGTGGAAGGTAGCACCGGGCCCGTACTACCGAAAGCACAGGATTCATACTTGAGTCAGGAAGAGTTACCCAAAATTCTAAGGAACCGGGTAGGGTAGAGAATCAGGTATGATTCACATTATGAATTAGTTGCGAAAGGAAAGTACACGTCTTCATCGTGGCGATGTTCGGTAATGAAGAGTGGATTGGGAGTAGTTTCGGGTGTAACCAATGGAGATGGATCGGGATGGATCATAGGTGCAGAAATTGATCGCCGTTGAGGTATCAACGAGGGTTATGATTGGCAGCAATGGGTTAGGCGATGCATCGGGGTTGCGAGCCGATGCATCTGGGTTTTGCATGTCAATGTTTCGAAGGTCTATGGATGTGAATCCCGATAGACCTTATTCCTATTTAATGGACTAACGACATGGTATGAGGATTGTATTTGTTGCAAAGGTTCGAGGCGTTGATCGATCGCGATCAGCACTAGGTATTGGTACAGATTCCAAGTGGGGGAGAGTTGTTGTTCTAAGAGAAGGAGCGAAGCTTAATGCGCAAATAGCTCAGCTACTGGAATATGGGAGTACTTGCATTACGAATTATCAAGCGTTGGACTTGGGTTATGATGATAGAGGGAGAAGGAATTGGCAGCTAATTAGAAATCGTGGCTTGGGAATCTGCAGGTAGGTTCCAGAGGATTTGCAGGTACTCCTTTAGGAGAATGGACGAGAATCCAGATTGATTTAAGTGTCGACGTTATGTCGACTTGTGTCACTCGAAGAGCAGAAAGGGCCCGTCCAGCTACTGAAGCTGATGGACCTTGACTCCTGCTACCCAGCTGAAGTTAGAGTAACTGGATACTACGTACAAGGTATGACGAAAAATGCGAGTAGTGTGTGACTTATGGGATAAAGACCCACAGAAGATGGCTCCTTGGGCAGATAGCCACAAGTAGAGGGTTGAAGCGGAAAGGGAAGAAGGGTTCCCAGTGTGACATAACCGACCAATGAGGATGGATACCCGTGATCTGACAAGGCAGGGAGCTCGCCGGCAGGGGCTAAGGCCTTGAAAAGGGAAAGTTGTAGTTTGGAGGAGGAAGATGGGAGTGTCATTGCGTGCTGGAGCTAGCAAGTGGTTATTGGTGCATCGAGTAGCTTTTCACCTTAAGGTAAAGGTGTTTGGAATAACTTTGAGTAAAGGGAATTCTACGAATTCAAGGAAGCGGTTGGAGGTTGTATGCATTGCGAAGAGGCAAGGATCTTGGCCATGCTAGTGATGCGTGGTCACCTCCATGGGAGTTTTGATTATTTCCATTAAGGCGTGGGGAACGCTGGACGATTGTATTTCGTTTCAACTCAGGACCTTGACAGCAGTGGGAGCGAGAGAGTCGAGTTTCAGTATAAAAAGGGCAGAGCATGGAAGGTGAGACGCCGGGCTGAGGAGACAACGCGACCTGTTGGGTCGACTGCAAGATTGCGCAAGCTATGGTGACTTGGAACACAAGGGTTCTGCTTGCATGGACTGATACTCAGAAGGATTGACGCAGAGGAATTATTCAGAGACTGGGAATCTACTTCAGGCTTCAACGAGAGTTATGTGGGTAGGACAAAAGTCTTCGAAGTAAGGGATGTGTCATATGGGACAGCTCATCTCAGGAGCGCTAGTCAATAGTTTCAAGGAAGGAAAGGATCGCGAGCTGAGAAGCCTTCCAAGGCAGGAAAGGCTTGGCGGAAGTAAGGAAGGGGTCGGAGCGAGGTTTTAAGGAAACATTTTGGTGAGATTGGGATTGGGAAGGATCAGCGCAGAAGCAACATATTACGCAACGATAATATGAAGACAGGACGAGGGTTATGCTAAGCGATGCTAGGAACAAGGATAAGCGTTGGCCATGAGCATTGGGTCGTATTGGTGTAGTGATCGATTAATGATTTTACGTCCTGGAGGATTGGTATCTCACGTAGGTACCGGGGTACTGTGCCTTGTTCGAGGTTGTGCCCCCTCGTGCCTCGGTGAGAGATAAGGTGTTGTCGGATGGAGTGTGCTATGTTGAGGTGGTACTGTGCTTTGTTCTGGTGAATACTTCGTGCTGATTGGGAGTGCCGGGTGCTTTATTATAGCAATATTGTGTCGTGTTCCCTCGAGTACGAGATACGGTTTTAGCAGGCTGATTGGTCAGATTGGGTTGTGGGGCAGATGATTTCTGTGCAGGATGAGATAATGGTTATCTGGGTGTCGAGGATTAGTACCCTTAGGATTATTCAGTAGGATGGGAGATGATTATGGACCCCTTGATGATCGCATTTGCAGGAGTAGTTGAGGTGAAGACTACCTGGGTTTTGCTGATGGCTGTTTAGCTGGTGAGAATGAAAACCAAGGGCGGATCAGGGCGACATGAAGACTGGGCGGATTGGATTCAAGATAAGGATTTAGATGGGAAACCGTGGAAGGGAACGCCTTTAGGTGAGACAGTTCGGGTAAATGAAGGTTGTAGGGTAGGGTTAGCGGAGGATGGCTAACCCATTATGGTCGCCTTGGATGTTAGATATAGACGGAGCTTTGTGCGGTGATAAACGAAGAAGTTTGTGTCAAGTTTTTCGTTGCCCGAGGGGCAACACGGATGTGTATGATATTGGAGAGGATTGTTGGTGATCTGACCGGTAAGGAAGTAGGGAATGGTTAAGAGGATATAGACGGAGCTTTGTGCGGTGATAAACGAAGAAGTTTGTGTCAAGTTTTTTGTTGCCCGAGGGGCAACACGGATGTGTATGATATTGGAGAGGATTGTTGGTGATCTGACCGGTAAGGAAGTAGGGAATGGTTAAGAGGAGAGAGGTTTGATCGGTGGAAAGGTCAAGGCCAATCATCAAAAGATAGGTAGCTGATTTGGTCTCCGAGGATTTCTGAGGTAGAATTTGGAGGTATGCCTGTATGGGTTCAACGCGGAAGTACCAAGGAACCCCTCAGTGTATTGATAAAATCAAGGATGTCGTAGACCGATGGAGCGGGAGTGCTCGTTTTGAGTCTGTTATAGTATGCTGGGCTACGAAGGGTGGATGATGTTAAGGCTCGGGAGAAGGCACCCCGATATGGTGCTCTGGATGGTGATATCAGGTAAGGAGGTGCAGCTCGCTTAGGAGTTTAGGAGAAGGTTCGTAAAGTTGTGACATCCAACTTTGTTTCAGTATTGTGTATCATCCTTAGAAGGATGGCTGTATGGAGAGACCAATGTAGGAGTTCCTTCGGGACTACGTTCTTAGTTTGATGGGAGTTGTAGTTTCCTATGTAACGTTGGTAGAGTCCTTTATGATAATGGTTAGCACACGAGAGATGGTCTCTTGTGCAAGAAGTCGTACGGGAGAGGGTGTCAGGACTTCTATGTGTTCAGGAAGAGATTGTAGACCGATTTGAGCCGGAAGAAGAATCATGATATTATGCAGTGATAGGACCTGAGTTTATCGATCAGAGTTTTGTCGTTAAGGTACCGATGTACTGGAAAGTGGGACCCCGGGTATACCGGATCGTTGTTAGTGTAGTAGATAGAATCTATGGCTCAGTCAGGCTTGTAGTAACTTCTAGATTTCTTAGTTGAGGCTGTGCAATGCGACGCATTCTGTAGCGTGCAATTGGGAGAGAAATTGCGAGACGATAGTCCGATCTTGAGTTCCAGGTTGGAAGTTTTGTTCTTCTTAAGGTGTCGCCTTGGAAGGGGGTTATTCATTTCAGGAATCTAGGAAAGCCTGGCTCTAGGTACATTGGACCATATCGAATCATCGCACAACTAGGTAAGGTAGCCTACCGATTGAAGCTGCCCGAGCAGCTTAGCCAGATTCACGACACGTTCCACGTTTCCCGACTCAGGAAGTGTATTACCGATGAAACTTCAATTGTGCCATTGGAGGGTATCCAAATTGTCGAACGCTTGAACTATGTGGAGCGACCGGTTGCTATCAAAGAAAGGAAAATAAAGACTTTACGAAATAAGATGATAGGAGTAGTTAAGGTGCTGTGGCAGCATTGTAAGGGGTTTGAATGGACTTGGGAATCCGAGGAAGAAATGCGAAGGCATTACCCCTAGTTGTTTACAGGCACATATTTCGGGGACGAAATCCATTCAAGTGGGGGAGAATTGTAAGACCCGTTCCGCCGAGTCGCGGCCCGGATGGATCCGCGGCGTGGCTTGGGAAGATTCTAGATTCGCATATGAGTTGTATGCGCGGCGCGGCCTGGAAGAATCCGCGGCGCGGTGCGCCGCAGTCATGAAAAACCCTAATTCAGATTTAAACGCCTATATAAAGGGTCCCAGCCCTAGGGTTCGTGTTTTTGGAAGTTTTCGGGAGTAGAGCCGACTGGTTCCAGCAGAGGCTCTTCGGTTCCAAGGCTTTGAAGGTTTTGAGAGATTGGAAGGATGGGATACGACGTGGGGGAAGGCTTGTAGCCGATCGGGTGCATTCCTCTGTTTTCCAGAAGCAAGGTAAGAAGGTCTACCTTTTTGATATTTCATTTTACCCATTAGATGGTGTTATTCCTCGGTTAATAGTCTTAGATGACTTGTAATACTTAGGGTTTTGGACCATGGACATGCATGGACTTGCATGTCCATAAGAAAGTGACCTTAGGGTAGTTTCTGATCCCAAGAAGGGTGTAGAGTGGAACCCTAACCGATGACTGTTCTGGTTAAGAGCAAAAAGAGGATTTCGGACTATTGCGAGTCCGCGACACGGACAGGCTATGTCGGCGATGCGGGTTCGAGTAAAACCCTGTAAATGTAATGATAGTCCGCGACGCGTAAGAGGAAGGTCGCGTCGCGGCGAGCGGCTGTTTGACCCAAAAGCTTATTTTCGACCAAATGTTGGGTCTAACCTTTAGGCCAGTCTATAGGAGTTCGGTCAGTGATTAATATGTTGTGTATGTGGGATTTAGGTGATCGGACGAGCCTAGTTTGGGATATTAGCGATTATCCGGACGGTTGTGATTCAGGTGAGTATCCTCACCTTACTATATGATGTTGCATGTTAGGCATCTTGTGTGTTATTTACAGTTATATGATTTGCTCTATATCTGTGGTTATTTTTTATTGGGCTCAGTACTGATGCGTGTCCTCTCGTAGCTGTTGTATGGCGAGTTGGACTATTGCCTTGTCCCATAGCTGTTGTATGATGGGCTGGGCCATAACCAGGAACCCATAGCTGTTGTATGATGGGTAGAACCTTCCCGTGTCCATAGCTGTTGTATGATGGACGCCCATAGCTGTTGTATGGCGGGTAGGGTCGGGTCGTTCTCAAGGACGGGTTGTTTAATGTCTGGGCATGTATGGTAATTTGTGGAACTCACTAAGCTTTATGCTTACCCGTTGATTTTAAAACATTTTCAGGTACTTCAGTTGATAAAGGGGTGAGCTCGGCGTGACGGCGGCGCATCGCACATTTATGATTTGCAGTTATATTATTAAATAAGATTTCTATAATTATGGGACGTATACACTCTGATAATAGTTTTGATGAACACCGATTAAGCATGTTAATAAGATTATCTATGTTTTTACTTACATTTTTAAAGAAAATTTTTGATTGAAAATTGGGGCGTTACACTATCTCACGAATATTTATCTATGAATGCAAGGAATGCAAGACAACCATCATTCCTTGAATCGAACTATCTTATAGGAAATAAATCTCGTGGTTCATCATCCCCTTCATAACTACAAGAGCACCATTGGATACCTTCAACCATTCACCTTCATTAGAATATCTCAGCCCGTTTTCGCCAAAGTACCGAAGGAAATAAGATTATTCCTTAGGTCTGGGACATACTAGCAATCTAGCCTTATAACGATGCCATCATGCATCTTGGTCTACACCTTGCCACTACCTTTGATACACCGTACCCCCATCATCCCCAAGCTCACCGTGCCATTCCATTCTTTGAGTGATTCAAACAAGTCATAGTTAAAAGTCTTATGATGCAATGCGCCCAAGTCTAAAATCCAGGCATCAACATAACTAGCTGTACATATAGTAAAGACTTTGCCTCCATCCTTTCTGTTCGAAGATTCATGAACGAATGCAACACTGCGTTTGCTGTTCGTTTGACTTTTATTGTTTCCTTTCTTTAGCCACAGACAATCGCATCAACAATGCCCTTTCTCCTTGCAGTTATAACACTTAATCTTAGACGAAGCTTTAGATTTGGGAAATGACTTCCCTCGGTTCCCTCCTTACGTTTTTGCTTTTCTTCTTCTGTTTACATACATACTTGAACCAAATCCTTCATCTCTAATCAAAACCCATCTTTTGAGTTCCTTAGAGAAAAAGGAATACTTAAATTCATTCACAGTGATTGTAGTTCTCTTATACAACATGATATCTACGAAATTCTCTTAAGAATTTAGCATGAACATAGCAGAATCAATGCCTAATCATGATCGTCGTTTTTCACTACAACTCCATGCGGATCCAAAATAATCTGAGAGTATACAATCATTGTTTATGATACAACCTATTCATGAGAGAGTTATTATGATACTTGTCATATAATTTCTTCAAAAGGCCAGAAATAGACATCTGATCGACGACCGCCCGTAATAGATCATCTGTCAAGCTTAACAGAATAACACTATGTGTTTTTGCCAAATATCCTTCTTCATTGTGTTTGCCATGTATTTAGTAGTTTTGCTTCTCCTTTCATTGCACCTGCATAACCCCGTTGAACCAAAAGACCCCTCATCTTCACCTTTCACAAGGTGAAATTGTTTGAACCATTGAACTTCTCCAAATCAAACTTGTGAGTCGGCATCTTCAATCAACAAAGAAAGCATTGGCTCTAATACCACTTTTTGAGAAGTAACTTGAAACACAATAAAATCACACACAAGAAACAAAGAAAACAATATAACACGGTTCAGTCAAGGTGACCTAGGTCTATACGACAAGGGAGGGAGTGTTATTATTCCGAAGCTTAGAGAACAAGTTACTGTGTTTGGCAAAGGTGTAGCTTTAGATCTCAACTCTTTACTAAGGCGTTTTTTTAAAACTAACACGATATCACTATTTGTAGGCATTGGTACAAAAGTAAACCTTATAAATAGTTGGGCCAGGTCCATGAGATTACACCGACATAGAGTTAAGGTTTTTGGAAATAACAGATCTGAGATAATAACCATCGCAACCAAGAACCACATCAAACCAAGGAAATCAAATATTCTACCATCAATGGATGAACAGACAATTGAAACGATGTACCATTAGATAACTGAAATGAGGCACATGACAGTCGAACCGAGCATTTAGTTTCAACATGCGTAAGTTGTAACAATATCCAGACACTCTAGTTGATCTTTATCTATTGACAAGATTGGACTCCTGATGTTAAACGCTCATCCGATGACATATCTATAGTTGGCTCCAGATTCAATGACCTCTCGTATCGCATGAACTGCCTTAATTCGAATAGAATGTTATGCCTCGCACACGTACCTTACTTCATTTCATATAGCTTTGGTTCATACTCTTCGACCAAGGACATGAATCTCAAGTTAGATCCAACATCGCTTCATGCTTAGATCACATTGGTTACAAACTAACTCATATTGATTTCCAACAATGATTCTTTCATCCTTCTAAAAAACTAAGCTCTTTGTATATTGTCCATGTAACACGCCATCTTTTATACATCTTAATTGGTGTAGTATATTACAAAGAAAAATATGTTATTAGAAACTCATATTTTAAAAACATTGTTTATGATATTAAGTCAATAAAAACAAATTAGTTTTAAAAATGTTTAAACCATTTTAGGGGTTACAAACTCATATCAACATAAACCATAGTAGAGCAATAAGAAATTAAAAGCTAATATCCCAAGTATAATCTAACAATTCTACCAAAATTTCGGCATGACCTCTGGGCTAATCAGATATTAACCATACTAACACAACTCAATCAAAATAGCCAAATTATACCATTAACAAGTATCTCTTAGTAATTATAATAACTATACCATCTAAGGAAAATCAATCTATTTTCCAATCCTCATATTTATCTATAATCCCCAACTAGCTTGTAAGTCCTTCATCTTTTTGATCCAATGCTAATCAACTTGTTCCTAGGATACATAACATTGAAAATAAAGATACATAAGACAATTTGTCTCATGAGATACATAAGTTTTAGACCCAACAAGATTTTGGAGTAAATTATCAACTTGAAAAGTATAATTCTTTACTAGGGTTTATGTAAACTGACACTTGGAAAATCATATTGAAAGTTTTACTTGCCATCCTTTTTAAAACAATGTTAAAACTTATATCACCAATAAACAGGTTTTAGGCCCAACAAGGATAGCTATATTATATAATTAAAAACCTTTCATTAGTATAAGACAATATCAAAAACTAAACCATAAACCAAAATCCATAAACTAAAAATCAAACTTCAAACTCCAATGAAAATCTAAAAACTAAGAATATCAAAACAATGACACGGGCACCCCTGACGAACTCCCCTCTATAGAGCGGGACACACCCATCCTATAAGGTTTTGCTTGCGTATTGATCTCCCTTTCATAGAATAGAACTCATCCATCCTATAAGGTTGTGCTAAAGACTACTACTTCACGACGAGATACCATACATGTAGTGTCTATGTGACCCCCTTCCAGCGGGCAAGGTTCTAGTTTGGACAAAACATATGAATGCGTTCACTACTAACACTAAATCAACATTCCATAACCAATAATCCAACAAAAATCAATAATTCAAACTTTAGCTCAAAAGCTTCAAGTACATACTTAAACCAAATCTCAAATACCTAAGTGAGTACTAATCAAACTAAAAAACACGTAACAATAACATAATAAAGATCAAATGACTTTAGTGAGTAAAACATCAAAATCCAATAACTTCATATGCAAATGACCCAACTCAAAATAAATCTTTCAACAAACTTTGATAAGATTCAATTTATACAACTAGTAAACCATTTACTTGAAAAAAACTATAAACTTATAAGCATACCTCTGAACTTGTGTAAAACAAAGCATTTCATAATAAAAATCATTTAGTAATGAAAACTTGGGAGTTAAAATAATCTTATTTGCTATGTACCCAGTAAAAATTCCACATGTACTCACCTTAGTAGCTAGGTATGTCTAGCTACACCAATCCACATAGCTCTCGACTTTAACCACTTCCAAGCATCCTCTAATAACTATTGATTTAATAAAATATTAGCACTATAATACACAATTCAACATATAATATTTTCTAATCATTTAAGAACTCCTTTTAATCATTATCTAATTCCATTCAAGGGTTATATGTGATTCTTAAAGCATTATAATCATTGTGGTCATTTTTACCTTTTTTTCTCCCACTTTTACAAATTATGGTGTTTTTAGATTTCTACGAGGTTATTTTAGCAATATTCAGATTTCTTACTTATTTATAAGCTCATTTTCATAGCTAGATGTCAATACATTTTCTATTTTACGCATTCATTCCCTTTTCAGAAATTTCAACAGATAAAGTATCTAAAAATAGAAACTATTTTAAAACTCATAGATTTTAGTACTAACATGTTTCCAACATGATATTAAATTTACATTCATGCTTAAAACAACTATTTCCTTGTTGTTTTTCCAAAATTCAAGGACTTTGTCAAGTTGTAAAATATTGTCCCATTAACGGTGGAATTTACAATTCCATTCATTTTTCTTTAAAACAAGGGGATTGGCGATTCCAACTACAACAATGTTGCTAAAACTACATTTCCATTCCATTTCCAACATATAACGAACGAATGATGTCAAACTACACATTTCAATTCCATTCCTTTGTTCTCATTCCCAAATTCCAAATTGTAAAACTAACAAATTCAAGTACCTTCTTTTTCACAAACATACATATTTAAACTGAATTACCATTTCCTTTTAATCATAATTATTCACCATAATTCTCTTTACAAATTTATGTTTCCAAGATTTTGTCCCATTCTTAGAAATCTTATAAAAATGCATCAAACTAGTGTCATTTGGTTCCAACATTCATATAAAATACCAATGAATTTGTTTCCATCATTTTATAATCTATTATGAACCAATTTAATGCAGAAAAGTTTGACGAATTATGAAAGTCAAATCTGTCAAATTTGTCAAATTATCAAAAATGTGTTATTGAATATTTTGAAAATTCCAACATAACACCAAGTGTTCTTGATACTTCCAAACGTCTTACAACCATGCATTCAAAAAATACCATGTAAAACATCACGAGCTTTGCGCAATTATGACTGAACATATGTACCGAGGTAATCATATCGATCTCAATACGCCTCCGATGGACGATACATAAAACTTTTCAGATTGAAAACCTTATTTAGTTTTGTAATAAACTTTAAATTTAATGTAATGTTTCTTAGTTTTATTTTATGTTTTTTAATTTTATTGTTATGATATTTTCAATTTAAATGTTATATTTAAAAAAATAATTTTTTTAGATGGCATAGAATGACATCCACCCCATGCATAAAATGACATTACAAATGACATCCTACCTGACGCCTACGTCACAGTCAATGTCTATGGGTTGAAGTTGAATTAGGGGTGTTCACGGAGCGGTGCGGTGCGGTTTAGAGGCAAAACTGCAGACCGCACCGCATATGCGGTTTGAGTTTATTGGAAACCACAGAACGCACCACAAAAGTCCTAAACCGCATTATGCGGTGCGATTTGATGTGGGCGGTTTGTGCGGTTTAATACTATAATTTTGTATTATATATATATATATATATATATATATATATATATATAGTGCGGTGCGGTGCGGTTTGAACCGCGATTTGGTGACTATAAACCGCAAAAACCGCACTGTATAGTGTGGTGTACCAAAATTACGAACCACAAACCGTACCGCGGAGTATCAAAACCGCATTATGCGGCGCGGTGTGGTGCGGTGTGGACGGTTTATGCGATTTATGCGGTTTGGTGCACACCCCTAGCTTGAATAACATACATATCCTTTAGCCTGATAAACTATTACCATTTATTAGATTCATTTACCTTGTAAACAGGATAACAGAATTAGACATGGCTGCTATGATAAATACAAAATGGATATGCGTCTTTTGATACTAAATAACTTGATTGTTTTGTTTTCCATTAGTTGCATTTTCTAGTTTAATAACTTCTAACACATCATGTTTTAAAACTAGGTTAATAGTTGATGGGTTTTTTAAAAAGAATTTCGGTTATCCGAATTTCATATTGAATTCGTATCCGAAAATTCGGATATCCGAATTTCGGATACCCAAAATTGCGGATACGAATTCGAATATCAAAAATCTACTATCCGAAATTTCGGATTTTCGAAATTCAAATATCCGCTTTTGAACGCTCCTATCTATCTATCGTGGCTGTGCTTTTAGTCATTTGGTAGGCATGAAATACCAAAGGTTTTTTTTATCCAAATAATCTTAGAAATGAGTTGATTTTTGAGAAGTTAGTTTACATCTCTTTAGTTAGTTTACGTGTAGAAACAACAAAATTACAATCAAATGAGTTTGTTGGTTAAAAAATCATTTGTTAGATATTTGATGTATCTTTTTAAAATCTCATTGCTAGTATATGCGAATAATTGTTACTTTAGATGAACGACAACCAATTTTATCGATAGCATGTAACTACTACTTATTAGCAAATCCATAATTTTTTTTTGAACGGCGAAATTTTATTAAAAACAACTAGCAAGAAGCTAGCATAAAAAAAAAACTATTACATCACAATGAAAGAAGGGTTTAAATGCCACAAATTCCAATCTATCTTCTTCTTAGACCGACTATCACACCAAATGTACGATTGAACAACAATATCATCAAAGATAACATTTTTTTTAGGAAGTGTTTCTCCAAAAATAATATCGTTCCGAAATCTCCAGATGTACCACCAGGCCACAAAAAAGACTCCTTCCAGAATTTCTTTAACCAACTTTTGTAATCTCAAATCTTGAAGCCAAGACCTCCAATTCGCTAAAGACCAAACAGTTGGTAAAGCCACATCCCACCATTTCCGAATTCGAGTAAAAACCTCTTGAGCAAGACTACACTCGAAAAAAAGATGTGCCATCTCTTCAGCTTTAACTCCACAAACCGGACATTGAAGTGTAGATTTTCTAAAAACATAAAGCATATTTTCATAAAACAACCAACATCCATTATTTTTTCGATGACAATAACTAATTTTCCATTTATTTTGTGATGTATTTTTGATGTATTTGATGTATTTTTTAAAGGCTCATTGCTGGTATATACATAGAATTGTTATTTTTAGATGTACCACTACCAATTTTATCGGTAAGTTGTAGCTACTACTTAGGCTGGGGGGAGCAGCTCGCTCTCCCCCTCGCCATCTTGATCGCCATCTCCTCGCCATCCATCGCCAAGCTGCACCCTGTCTCTCGCCTTCGCCTTTCGCCAAAGCCATCTCGCCTAATTCCCAGCGAGCTCGCCTTCACCTCCAACGTGGCTGGGTTTAGCGAGGGGATGGCTCACCACTGCTCCCCCAGCCTTATTAGCAAACCCATAAATCTGAAGTGTTAAGATTTTCCACAATGTAAAACATATATTCATAAAATAACCAACATCCATTATTTTTATATGATAATAAATCTTTTTCCATTTACTTGGTGATGCATTAGGTTTGGATTTTATAAGAAATACATTGTTGTTTTTTATAATTAATAAAAAACATATTACGTTTGTAAAAGAATGAAAAATTACTCTTACATATGATTATCTTTTATAAATTTACCTTTTATTTGATCAAACATTGCTTCTTGTTACAAATGATATTTATTCAAAATAATGAAAATACTATGATTGTAAACGTGTTATTTAGTTATTACTACTACTTGAATATCCAACCCTTGAACTCACGATTATTGTTTACTTTTGTTGAGGTTTACTTTTAAATAATCACCTAAATTGATGGATTCTAGATGATCACCACCAACCATATATTAAGGATTATATTATTTCTTTTTGGAACATCGTCACTAAGTTTCCACGTATTGAACATCGTCAAAGAATTATGCATGCGTGGATTAATATAACGTTTATAACGAGTGTAGGGAATAGAAAATGATGTAAATTAATTTCTTTGGCTAATATAAAAGACTTTGTAAATATATGGTATAAAACACACCTGTCACCTAACAAAATAATATTAAATACAATATAAGTCGTTGTCATTTAAAACGTTTTACACTCTAAGCGCTAAAAAAATCATCTTTAAATTAAACTAGGCGAAGGGTGGACGGAGTAGTCATGTACTCGGGTTCGAGTGGGGGCTGAGATCGGTATTGTCGGAACCGAGCTGATGCCAACTTGATCATTACACCGCCTTGTGCGGGTTCATGTTTGATGAGTTGATCGGGATGGGTATTGGGTTCCCCATCCCACCCAAACCCACTCCATTTCATTAAAAAATATATTTTAATCTTCCAAAAATTACCATCATCATTTCCTTATAAATACCACCTCATTACCTCTTAAAAAATTCACACATTCACCATTTTTTTCGTATTTTTTTTTTCAAATTTAGGTTTTTTTAACTCTTGTAAATGTGTGCTTTTTAATTTAATGTTATTTGATTTTTTTTTAATCTTTTTATTGCATTTTAATATTATTTGGAATATTAAATCAATTTTTTTAATTAATTAATTAAGTTAATAATCGAAAATATGATGTGGTATCGTAAGTTCAACTGGTTCGGTGATAACAGCTTCAATGGATGAAAGATGGGGAAGATGGAAGTGAGAGGAGAGAGAAAAAGCTGACGTGACAAGTAGGATGAGAGGGAACTACTCCCCCACCCTAATCCATATAAAGTGGTTGATGAGAAGTGTTTAGCTTCGGATGCTTTTGAATCCCTATCCGATCTATGGATACCGTCAGATCAGTATTAGGGTGGACGGAGTAACGAGCAGTTTCAAGCGGGTTTAGGATCCGGTTTGGACGGTACCGCCGGTACCTCCGGTACCGCTGCCCCATGGTCTCGGGCTCGCGATAGATGGCATACGTCGGGTTCGTTTGTGGGGTGGTGAAACCAAGTGAACCCACAACATTATCTAAAAAAAATTATTTCTTCAAAAATTACTCTCCCCTCATCTCTATAAATACCACATCTTTATTCCTTAAAAAATCACACTTTCACCCTTCTTTTTACTCTTATTTCTCTCTAAAAACCCTTTGCATATTATTTTATAAAAACACTTCTTTATAAAATGGATTCAAGCCGAGGCAAATCCCAAGAGACGCGGTTCCTCACAAAATAGAAACTGTCAAGATGTTCCACCAACCCTATCCCCACACATTCATAGTTACACCCAATATCCCCAATTCTAACCAAATTTTACACAATTTTATCAATATTTTTCTCAATACCCTACTCAGTTCCAGCAATACCCAACCCATATCCAAAAATACCCTAACCAGTTCCAACATAGCCCCAACCAATTACCCAACTCCCAATGCTACGTCCCTGACACTTCTCATTTCCGTAGACAACCTGAGAAGTCAAGTGACAAAACCATTCCACCCTCGGATAACGAGGATAAAGAGGAGGACGAGGAGCAGCATGAGGAGCAGGATGAAGGCGAGGAGGCAGTCCCAGAGACACAAAAACAACAACAACAACAACAACAAGAGCATGCCAAATGGCTTAGAGTCAAGGTAATGGGGATGAATTCACCACACATTCCTCCAAACGAAGCAAGACATCCGACTCCAACCACTATATGAACTCCCCTTCCGATGCACACTTTTCACCTCATCCAGTCGATGTTGACGACGACAATGAAATTTCCCCATAACCATCAACACATTCCAGGCAAAGAAAAAGGAAAAATGTGGTTGGATCTTCATCAATGTCTGAGGGGTATCAGACCATCGTGGATAAGATATCCAAACTCGCAGACACCACTAGGGTTGGAATGAACAAGAAAGACACCTACCGTGCAAAGAAGTTGGCCGTACTGGAGGATAAATCTAAGAAGAAAGCATCCCTCATTGACCAAGAGATAGCAACGCTCAAATACGCACACAAACAAAAGGATTTTAAAATTCTTTCTTCGCCCCATGGCTATTTGACCGGAAGTCAACTAACATTGGTTCTTGCGAAAAAGCAGCAAATATCACTGATGTACGGTTGGGATTTTTAGTTTTTTTTTCGTATTTAGGGTTTTCTTTTCGAATTTAGGTTTTTTTAACTATTGTAATTGTATGCTTTTTAATTTAATGTTATTCGGCTATTTTAAAATTTATTAATTGCATTTTAATATTATTTAGAATATTAAATTAATTTTTTAATTAATAAGTTAATTTAAAAATCGAAAATATGATGTGGCATCGTGGGTTCGGTGGAACTGCTTCCATTAGTGAAAGATGGGGAAAGATAGAAGTGTGATGAGAACGAAAAACTGACGTGGGAGTAGGTTCAGTGGGATGTGAGGAAACTACTCCCCCACCCTAAGTTTTGCAGAATACAATAATGTAATTAAAATATTAACATATATGTTATTAATAACTATGTCATTATCATTAACTAATAATTATAATTATTATATTAAATTGTTATAAAATATTTTAATTATTTGAAATATACGATAAAATAGATATACATATACATATCATCTCAATGACCTCTATATATACGATGTATGTGAAACTAAAAAATATATTTATGTTTTTTTTGTTAATTATTATGATATTTAATCAGTTTATATATGCATCATTTACGATCATACGATCTCAATTGCACCTATTGAAGGTTGCATATAAATAAAACTTAATATATGTTTTACTTAATATTGTTATAGTTATTTGATTTTAATAGAATTTATATGGACATTTTTAATTACAATCATGATTATTTTTTTTCAAATATCAATCATTTTTTCTAGGAAAACATAATTTATTTTTCGTTTAGTCTTATTAATAACTATTAATATATTTAATTTATTAAAAAACTATTTGTTGGAAAAAAATTATAATAAATATATTTTGTTAATTTAGCATTTTAATTTATGTTTTACATTCAACATTACTTCGTTAATTAACTTCGATAAATACTTTAAATATTAATTAAATAAATAATTATTTAACCATTTTTATTTTGATCATTATTACTATTTTAAATATTACTATAGTTTTCAAGGCAAATTAATATATTTTCAATTTTATGCTATTTATAACTAGTATTATTTTTAATTAAGAAAATCACTACCACTTTTATAGATTTTAATTATTATAAAAATAGTTTCGGTCAAAACTTTATTACTTTGACATTTTGATTTAGGTTTTACGTTTAATATTCTATTTCAAATTTGTAACTATTTAAAAAAAGTATCCGGACAATTGTTTCAAGTTTATTCAATATTTCAATTTATGTTTTTCATTTAGCATAATTTTTAGATAAAATATGTTAGATTAATAGTTATAAAGTGGTAACATTAAAAAATATAATGTCTTGCATCCAATTTAAACCAATAAATTAAGTATGTTAAATTAGAAGTTGAAAAATTAAGTTTAGAATATTTATTTTATTTTCACTTATCTCACATTATTCAACCAAATTACAATCATTATTAGAAGAAATTTGAAAAGACATGGAAGTTTCAAATTAATATGGTGCAAGTATTTGTGTTTCTTTTATAATATACTATGCGCATAGATGCACATTATACAGGAAGTAAATTATATTTGAAAAATATTCAAATACATTGGAGTTAATGTTGACAGAAATAGAAGCTAACAAATAAGTTATTTATCTGCGAGTTCTAGTATATTTTGTAAACACATGCTCAACATAATCCATGAATCCAATGAATGCTTCTTTATAAAAAGTAGATTGGTGTATGTAGTTAATATTTCCAAACGCTTTTACTGATTTTTTTATTATAACAACTGAAAGTATGATTGTCGAAAAAAATCCACCAAGTTAAAACAATTACAAATATGTAAATTTATAAAATTATAATGTCTTAAATAGAATGCACTTGAATGTACAATGTTTTAATATAGTAGATTTATTACATAATAATTGCTTGCTATGAAATTAATGAAAGTACAATGTTGTGATAATTGATAAAAAGGAATACAAGTGTGTTGCTTTTTACCTACATTTAAATTCAAAAGTATATTCACATTAGATTTGACCTAATTCCTAGATGGAGACTACTTGAGACACACTGTATGCAATAGACATGAGGAAAGTAAAGTATTCATGTTTCGTCCATTCCCCAAAACATATGCTACATTTATACTACAAAACTCTAACTTTTGATTTGATACATTAAAATGACCCTTAATAGGATTGAAAATGAGTTCTAAGTCTTCATTCAAAGTTAGTTGGTATTTAGAAAAAAAACTTATTTTCAATATTTTATCGACTTAGTAAGTAAACTATATGCTAAAAGTTTGGAGGAAACTCTGATAAAAAGTTGGTTTAATGTTATCATGTGAACCAACCATCACATATATGCGGTTTAAGTCCTTAACCGTGGTGTTGAAATGTGTCTATATGACGTTAATTTTTTTAACTAATTTTTGCTTTAGTATATTGTGTAAATTAGACTTTTAGTCATTGTGGTAGTATGAAATTAGTTATGAGTCATTTAAATGAATAGTTAAATTTATATATATGACTATTTTGAACATCTATCATTTATCTTATTGAATTCTTCCTAAATTAACCATAACCTCCATTAGTTAATATTTTTTTCTTAAAGCTAAATTCATAAAATTTATCAACCCATTGACGTATATAGAGTAAAAGGTGAATTATATTGAGTGTCATTTATATAGTGGGACAATATAAAAATAATATAGTAGTGAAAAGATGTTATAGCAATTTATACTGAAATTGAATGTCATAAATTAAAGTAATTTGAAAGGTCATCTCAGTTTCAAATGAATGTGGTTTGAGAAAACAAATTATCTCCAACCACATCCTTTTGGATGACACACATTATTTCTTAAAACTAAATTCATAAAGTTTATCAACCCATTTGACTTATATAAAGTAAAAGATGTATTATATTGAGTGTCATTTATACGGTGGTACAATATAAAAGCAATATATTAGTGAAATGATGTTATAGAAATTTATACTGAAATTGAATGCCATAAATTGAAGTAATATGTTATTAAAGGTAAGTATTTTGTTGTTATTAACATTGAAGTAAAAATTTTATTATAAGTGGATATAAAACATTGTAACTACTTTGAATTATATGATAATATAAACATCTACTAAAACCAATTAATCTCAAACGCTTGTACCCTTTGTTGTGTGTGAAAAAAATGAACATTATGTTCAATCTAGTGTTATTTTTAACTATATGTATGATTAATTATTTAAAGTAAACATATATTAGAACGAAATCATTCCAATGATATTTATATGCGAGTTACAAGTCAATCGATATAAATATAATATTTATATAGTATTATTTTTAACTATTGTTATGATCAATTAACTTAAAAACAACTTATTTGTCTATTTTTTTATTTTCACCATTATGATTATTTTAAATATCAAACTTTTTTGTTTGTTTGTAAGGTAACAATGTAATTTTAATTTAATATTCCTCTTAACTATTATTATTGTTTATTATACTTAAAGCTTACATTTAAAATTTTTACATACAACGATATAACACTACTAAAAAAGTATATTGTGTTAAAAACTAAAGAGTTGACATCAAAAGTGGAATAATATGGAAGTAAAATATTTAAAATCAAATTAATATAATATAAGGTTAATTATTTTTTCATCTTTGTAATAAAATAAAAAGTAAATTCAACTTGTGTTTCATATTTGTCAAGAAAAATACATATAAGAAATTAAAAAAATGATCAAACTCACAATTACTTACATTTAACATCTTCGTATTTCATATACATGTCTTTATTCACAAAAATACATTCACTGAACTCATAATCTCCATGATAGATCTTAAGAACACCAAATGAACACTAATAAAAACTATTAACAAATAGGTTGACTTACACAAAATGACATCTTTCAAAGATGTGTACTTCTTTCTCGTTCCATACAAATACACACACCCTCAATGTAGAGTTTTATGTGTTCTTAAGTCGTAATTCATTCCATGCTATTCTCTAAACTCTAATAACATGATCAGATTATGTGAACTATTTATATATCTACTAAGCAATATGTGTCATAATTACTAATTAAGTACCATACATTATAAAAATTTTGAGTTGTAGTGATCAATTAGATGAAAGTTGAAGCATTTTAATATATATATATATATATATATATATATATATATATATATATATATATATATATATATATATATATATATATATATATATATATATATATATATATATATATATAATTACGTTTTTTTTTCAAATTAATGTGAATTTAAGATATAAGTTAGAGAAACTCTTGAGTGGTAGATGTTAATTAGTTGAAAGCCTCTATTATAAATTAACCAGGCGTATTCCCGCGCGTTATGCATGAAATCATAGGTGGTTATAAATTAACTAAGCCCCTCTCTCTCTCTCTCTCTCTATATATATATATATATATATATATATATATATATATATATATATATATATATATATATATATATATATATATATATATATATATATATATATATATATATATATATATATATATTGTAGATGGTCTTAGGTTCAATACCTTGGTAAATAATGGTATGAACGACATTATGTGTTGATATATGTGAATCTCTGAGAGTAGTTGACTCTAAATACGAGTGATGTAATCATAGGTGGTTTTATTATGCGATGTATTTTTATGGTGTTCTGATAGTTGTGTGGCGTGTAACTTGCAACTAGTTGGTGTATTCAAAGACTGGTGATGGATTGTAACACCCCATCTTTCATACACCTTAAATGGTGAAATCATTTATAAAACATGTTGAAGTGAAAATTTCGTTCTTTCAAAAACTTTTTTTTAGTCTTTAAACCATCATTTAAAACATTTGGTTCCAATAAAACAATTGCATTTATAAATAACTAAACAACTCTGGGGTTACAAACTTATATGAAAACAATTATAGTAAAGCTATAAGACATCTCAAAGCTAATGTCCTGTAATCATACAACATTTCTACCGAAAATTTGGCATGACCTTTGGGCTAATCAAATAAAATCCTTGTTGACATGACTCAATCCAAAGTAGCCCAAAAAAAAAATACATGACATAGCAAAACTTACAGTACAATACCAATGTTATTCTAGACCATAAACATAATATCTCTCAAATTCATATCATAACTATAGCGCATTAAAAATAACTCTATCTTCTGATCCTATTTTCTATCTATGTCCGCATGAGAGCTTTTAAGTCCTTTCTTTCTATCCTCTAATGTTAGTCATCTTGTTCCTGAGTACATAGCATTTAAAAACAAACATACGTGAGACAGTAAGCCTCGTGAATTACATGGGTTTTAGACCCAACAAGTTTTTAAATCAATTTGAATATCATTAACAAATTATAAAACAAAGAAAGCCTTCATTTATTTTTTCATAACCTGAAAACTCCACTTTATTGTCAAATTATCAAAACAAAAGTTCATTGCTATAACATTAAAACATAAATAATTACTTCAACGTAAAGCATTGAGTTCTCCACTTAATAATAAGCCAACATAAATTGAACTCTTTCTTATAAAAAACATATTCCAACTATAAATCATGATTCATTCATTAATAATTGGCTTTATACGGGTTTCCCTGTATCCCTTTCCCTCCCCGGAATAGAACCAATCTATTCGTGAGGGCATGCTAGTTCCCTTTCCCTCCATGGAGTAGAACACGTCTATCCATAGGGGCGTGCTGACGACAATTACTTCGTGATGGGAGGTACCATCCCAGTAGTGTCTTTTGAACCCATTCACACGGGTGAGGTCCTTGTCTGAACATCTTTCATAACTCTCACTTTTGGATCATATTTCAATTCACATTCATCATTTCATTACAATTTGGTCTCAATCATAAACATCATTCATTCATATAGAAATCATCACAACTTTTTCATAAAACAACTTTTAAAACTTTAGACTTTAGAAATCATTTGTAAAACTATTTGTGTAAGACCCTAATCCCGAAAGGTTCAAGTTCAACATGAAAAAGGAAGCAAAATATGAGATTTTGGGAAATTATTTAGTTAGCGCTGCTAATGTTAAGATTAGCGCCGCTAATGTTAATATTAGCGCCACTAGTTTTCGTAGGGTTTGAAAGTGGGTTTGCACGATCTCAGTTAGCGACGCTAATTGAAGAGTTAGCAATGCTAACTATCCTGTTTGGGCCAAAATCCTAGGTTAGCCGTCATTTGCATCATTTCAGCCTCTAGAAGTCTCTCTTCTCTCTCTAGCTCTCTTGAATGGGTTTTTGATGATTTTGGTCTCTTTGGATGGATTTTTCAAGCTTTGATGATGCTAGAAGGTTGGTGGCATTGCTAGAAGGCATTCTTCAAGTGGGAAATCAGCTAAAGTTCTTGTTTCTAGACCATTATGAGTAAAGTTCCCACATTTTTATGTTTTTGAGGTTATTCTTATGTTTTGTGTTGGGTTTATGGATTGAAATGGAGTGTTGGTCCATCTTTAGTGTTATCCATGTTTGGGAAGGATAAAGTTTGGAACTTTATGCCTTTAAGTCCTGATTTAGAACCATTAAGTTGGTTTAGAGAGTAAGCCAAGCTCTCTTGGGTAGTTTTGTTGAGTTTTGGGCCATTTTGGACTTGGATCTTGTTCTTGAGCTGGCATGGTTATGTTTGGATGTTAAAGTTAGGATTTTTATGGACTTAGAGACTGTTTGGAAGGTTTCTGGAGGGTTTAAGACTTTGGTTGAATGGATTAAGAACTTAATGGACTTTTGAGGCTGTTCATAGTTAGCCACACTAATTAGGGAAGTTGGTGGCGCTAACTGTACCTATTGACTTTTATTGACTTTGACCTTTGACCATTGAATTTTTTACCAGTTTGACTTTTGGTCAAAAGTCAAACTTGAGGGTTTGGGATACCAGTCTTAAGAGTTTATCCTGTTTGGAGTGTAGGAAGATCTAAGTGGAGTTTATCCTTATTAGGAAGTTCGTGTTGTCAGATTTGAAGACGCGTGTGAGGAGTGCTATCTGGCTTTGTGGATTAGGTGAGTCTTCTCACTATACTATGGGTGAAGTTACATGCGTAGGTAACTTAATTACTATGTGTAGTTATATGTGTTAACTAGGTGTGCCTTACGTGGCTTGATTGTGTGATTAGTGATAGAAGCCCGATGAGTTAGGTTGTATGCTTCGGCTTCTGTGCTTGTATGTGTTAGTCGTCAGATTCGTTCTGGCGACTGAAGAATGAGTTGATCGATCTGAGGGTTGCTCCATGATCAAGGACGATGCATGGCCGGTCATAACTGGGCACCTGAAGATCAAAGAATGAGTTGATAACTTTAAGAGATGCTGCATGATCAAGGACGATGCATGACCGGTCGTACCTGGGCACTCGAGGATGTTTAAACCCGAGGGTTGCTGCATGATCAAGGACGATGCATGAGCGGTCGTACATGGGCGCCCGAGGGTGATGATTGCGTTTATGTGATGAATCGTGTGATATTTTGGGGAACTCATTAAGCTTTGTGCTAACTCTTTCACCCTAACTGTTTTTCAGGTATTTTCTGGCTTGAGCTTGGAGCACGGCGCAACTGTACCGCCTATGAGGTTTTGATAATTAAGTCTTCCACTGGATAGTGTTTGTAAATGTTTTTGATACATACGATTTTTAATATTTTAATTTGGATGGTTTTTATTTGGTAATCCGTTTCATGTATTTAAACTGTTTTAAAAGGAAAAATTTATCACGGAATTTGGGACGTTACAATTTCAATCATTCACCATAATTCAATAATTTCTAGTTCAAGGTTTAGAAATCATTTATGAAACCATTACTCATAAAACATTTAATATTCAAAACTTGTTGCTATATACCTAGTAAAAATCCTCATGTACTCACCTCGGTAGCTAGGTATGTCTAGCTACACTAATCCATGTATCCCTAAACCGAATAGCTTCCAAGCATCCTCTAATGTCTAACAATTTAATAAAAGATTAGAAACATATTACACCACTAAACAAATATTATTTAACTATCATTCTTAAACCCTTAAATAATTATACAATACCATTCCATTGGTTAAACTTGCTTTACCAAAGCTTTACACTTCATTTTGCCAAATTTACCCTTTTTGTCCCAATTTGACCAAATATTATATTTTTAGATTTCTACATGGTCATTCAGCAATATTCAAATTTCGTACTTCTTTATAAGTTTACTTTGATTATTAGATGCCATAACATCCTTTACTTTACCCTTTTATGTCATTTTGACACATACAAAACAATAAAGTTTCTAAATATAGAACCATTAAAATATATAACATTTTCCGTTCACATAACACCGATATGTTCCCAACATTTCATAATTTCTATTTAACCAATTTATATGCTTGTTTTCATGCTATGCTTGCATAAACTAAAATTGTCCCATAAAGGGTGGAATCCATGATGCCATTCCAATTTACAAAGTTTCCATCATCTTTACATAGTATACAACCCATCCCACTATTCGACCCATACTTGCTTAATATGTTGAAATAAAGATTTGCATTATTCTTTACTAGTGCCTTGAAAGCCATACGTATAACATCATAACACCATAGCATAAAAGTGTTTCATGAATTATGCTTCAAACTTTCTTTCACATGTATAATTACTATCACATTTCAAGTATCAATCTAGGTGCAAATTCCCCTTTTTAACGTCACTTTGACCTACTAGAAAAATCAGCCTTTACGATTAATGATTTCATCACATAAGGTGTGAACTTTGATGTTTTTAACCCATAAAACAACATATATCTAAAACTACTTCCAACTTCTAATATACATTTCAATAAATTCCAAACCAATTTCCTAATCCATGTATTTCAAGAAAATCTCATATCAAAACATTATAAAATTACATCTTAGTTCCTTTTCAATGTTCAACATTATCCCTAAAATAGAAAAGTGATGTCATATCATCAAATTTAGAATTTCAACTTGAACATCATGAGTTTATTTATATCAACTTGATTCTTGACGGCTATAAACTCAACATAACATATATCCAAGCCCTAAAGTAGCAATTTTTCAATAATTAATCTCATGCATTCAACTTTTCTGTTACAACATTTAAGGTTCTAACAAATTAGGAGCTAACCTTTAAAATTCTGCACAAATGAAGAAATTGGAAATACCCATGGTTGCTGCTGCAATTTCCGGCCGCTAAATGACCACCGCCACCTGCTCCACCAACCATCATTGGTACAATATGATTTAGGTATATTAAATGAATGAAGAAAAACATATAATTTCTCAAGAATACTCAGTTGCAAACTAGATGCATCATCTGAACCTTTCACCATCAAACAAAGTCCTAAATAGCTCTCATTCTCCACTTCTTCCCTCGCGTCATCTTTACCTTCGCTTCCATCATCATTTTCTTCTCAGACTTCTTTAACATGACGCTCAAAATATGGTCTGTGTACATCAAGCATTTATGCAAAGGTAGGCCTTCTAATCTCTTCATCATCTGATCTAGATGATCAGACTGTATAAGATCCTCCAACAGCTTTGCCACCGGTTGCAACAAGAGACCGATTATGTGCCTTTGCCTTTAACTTTTTTAATTTTTGGACATAGTATGTTTAATCCTTCAACCTCTCTTATGTCTCCTTTTCCTTCCTGAGCATGCAATCATGGGAGAGGAGATTTTTTCAAAAATCATAATCATACATAGAGTCTCCCAGAAGTTTATTCTCTGATTTAGATTTAGAATCAGACTTCATTTTTCTAGAGGATTCGACATGTTTGGAAAAAGTTTTTGATGGGAAGTTACTAGAATTTACACTTGACTTTTTAAAAAATCTCTTACCGTGATTGGTGTTGGATTATATAGCAACGATCTCTCTATCAGCGTTGTATTCGTATTCAATGTCTTATTCTTAAATTTCGTCTCATGTTTTCGACATTCTGACTTTGAGAGACCTTTCATACCAAAGCCAAGGGACCACCATATGGCTTGTCTTCCATCTGATCTAGTGCATCTCCTTCATGAAATTTGAGCAAATTGAAATAATCACCGAGAGAATGTGAGTTGATGCTATTGTGAGATTTTAAGATTACCGTAACGTTCTTCCATTCATTCCTTAGGGTCTTCATAAACTTGAAGTTTACTTCGTCTAAACTCTTTTCAACCTTATACTTTTCTAGCTTATACTCTTTTCAACCTTGTCTTCGTGATTACACTTTTCTTTAGCTTCTTGGTTCCTTCATAGAAAATTTTAAGCACCTCCCAGATCTCATTGGTATATTTACACACCCTAATGTGAGCGTATACATTCGATGATAAACCATTTCTCAATTCCCAGATACACTTCTTGTCATTATCAATTTTCTTCATGCTTGCTGCTACCATTTTTTTCTATAATTCACAAACTGAACTTCTAAAATAGATCTCCATAGATATTCTTTAATACTTGTCAGATAATTTTCAATTCAGTCCGTCCCCTAATCATAGTGTTATGGCAATAGAATTGGGGTTTACATTGTTTTGAAAAGTAACCATTGAAATAGATTGAAAAGTAGGATCAAATACTTGCATCGATTGAGGAGATTGTTTCAAAACACAAAAATCATATATGATAAGGATTTAGATCTGAGAAATGTAACGAAATGAGATTTTCCAAGCAATGATCAAATTCCCGCTCTTATATCACTTGATAAGATGTAATTTCAATAGAGAAGATGCAAATTAAATAATGAACGCAAGATGTCAATATTAACATTTCAACACATGTATTGATCACGAAGGTTTAGTACAAAGATAAAGCTTTTTTTTACAAAGTGTAAAGAGCTACTGATAAACGACTACTAAACCTTAATGGATAACACCCTATATATACTCGCTAAAGGCGGTATATCCCTGACCAATACAAACACGACACATAGGCAAGGCATAAATCAGAAGAAACCTGCTCAGAGTAACACTTACATTGTGTTAGGAGCACTATAACTTACATGACATGTATACAAAAGACTACCGAAAGAGCTTCACAAGCTCTACAACTGCAACATCTACACAACATCACAACTTCTTCAAAAGATAACTTCAGGGAAAAACAACTTCGATCATCATCATGGCTTTAAACTTCGGCACAACATTATTCCTAACAAAGAGGCACGTGAAGTCACTTAACACTTTCATCCTAACAAAGTTTCACGTAAGGATTGTAAATGTGACGAAATACAACCATAAGGCTTGGGTGGTTAGAAAAAAGTTGGATTGGGAGTGCAAAGTCAAACAAAATAGGATCGAACCTATGATTTAGTCAAAAAATTATGAGCAACCAAGAACATCCACACAAATCTAATTTGGAAAAATGAATGCATTCATCCTGGTGACCACTTCGATGATTTCTTTTATTAGAATATCCATGAAATTTGACAACATAAAAATATCTTATAAAATAAAGTTTTTTACAAACCATTGAACTGCCAAAACGAAGATCTTAACAATTGTTGTATTTTGACTGTTCTTCAATATTATGGAAAAAATACAAAGAAAAACAATCAATATACAGCAACAATGTAATAAAATTGTCTAAATTGAGCTATGATATAACTATGGATTTGGATGGAATCTAAAACCTTTAAAGAAAATAGTTATTGAAGCAGAAATATAAATAGAAAATTGTAACCCCCAAAAGATCGATCTAAATTAGACACAAGTTACCAACATAAAACATCCACAATAGATGACAATCAAAGAAGATTGTATATATAATTTATCTACACAAGTCAATCTAGATTACTAATAGATATCAACTTGATCAAAGGCTTAAACAAACTCCCTCCTTTTTACGGCTTGCGTTGAACCTAAAGGAGATGGGAGGTGGCTGATTTTTACTATGCGGTTAGGGGAAATTATTAAAGGTTTATCAATCATTTCTTATTTCCATATTAAACCTAATCACATCCTTAAATATGCCTGTTTTGGGACAATGCTTCTAAAGTCTTCAAAGGTGTTTTGGGACAATGCTTCTAAAGTCTTCTAAGGTCTATCCAATGGTGTATATCCATCATAAAAATTGGAATTAATAAACTTCTTTTATTAACTATTAAATGAACTTTTATATTTAAATATTTGGACGTGTTAAATAAATAAAATAACTATGTTATTTTTCTTTCTTTATTTTATTTGAAAATTAATAAAATTTATCTAATCAAAGTTTATTAGTTATTCTTTATCTTTTATTATTTTTAGTATGTGACTCCATAGTCCAACACAAAAGCAATAATCTATTACAAAATAACCATAAATATCATTCAAACATGTATGTGAATCCGCAAGATCATTGTTTTTGACACACAAACATTTTTATCACAACCCTGCTAGTTTTTTTATTAGTAATCATCAAATGCACATTCATGGTAGAATGGTTTTTTGATATCTAAATTCCAATATTTTTGTTAAAATATCTAGGTAGGAAGTGTAATGGAGTCGAAAAAACTCAACTACACTTAATGTGTTTTTCTGTCAGTGTATGAGAAAAGATTGTACATGTTTCATATTGATATGCGAGAAACTAACTCTACAAAACTATAGAAACTTGCCCCTTAAAGTACACTCAGAGTTGAAAGGAAATACGGTTAGAGGTGATGGGATGCTGGTGGAATTAAAGAAGAACAACAAAATTTGGTAGTTTGTAGTGACAAGAATAGAAGTTTACAAGTGTTAAATTAATTAGAGTTGTTTTTACTCATGTTAGTTGTGACTTTTATATTGTGCATTATAGTCTCCGTGAAATTGTGAAGATACTTGTAATGATTTTGCCATAATCCCTTTATTAATGAAAAATGGGTCATAATAAAGAATTTTTGTATGTTTTATAGTTAATGTTAATAGCATATTTATATGGATCATTGCCTTCATTATATGCAGATCACTGTTAGCACTCACGGAATAATAGAACATCATAAAGATTTTGCAATATACTTTATCAGAAAGAAGTATCTCGTGAAATGATTGAGCATCAGAACGATCTAACAATGTTAGTTTATCAGAAAATATACGTCGCAAACTCGTGACATGCTATCTTGCGATACTTATGTCGCTATAAATAAAAGTAATAAGTTGGTCCACAACTCTATATTTGAATTTTCTAGTAAATAGCCACTACTAGAAAAAAGACCTTTAATGACACGCATTGCGTGTCATTAAAGGGTATAGATGACACACAAATGTGTGTCATTGAAGCCCCAGTCATAAATGAAAGATGACACACATTTGTGTGTCATAAATTTATGACACACATTACGACACGCATTTACGACACGCATTTACGACACGCATTTACGACATGCATTTACGACACGCATTTACGACACACAATTTACGACACGCATTTATGACACACGTTTACGACACGCATTTACGACACATTTTTACGACAAGCATTACGACACAGTTTTACGACACACAATTTGTGTGTCATGAATTCGAGTGTTTTAAAAAAAATTGTAGCTATATTAAAATTTAAATTAAATTACATTTAATGCATCATAATACAAATGAATATATCATATATAATAAACATTTCAAATTCATCAAAAATATTGTAGTCATGTCAAATACTAATAAACATTCAAAGTTATCAAATACTAATAAACATTCAAAGTTATCAAAAAACCATAGTCATATGTCAAATACAAACTTTCACCGAAAAATAAAGTTGGCTACAAAAGAGGCCCATTCTTCATGAATCTCATCAATGTTAGCATCCGTGTAATGCACCTTGCCACTCCTAACCTAATAAAAAAGATGTTCACTAAATTTAGCAACTATAAAAGCAAGATGCTATAATTAACAAATCAATAATTTAATAGCACTATAAAAAGTATACTTACATTCTTATCGATCAACACTTCAACTCCTTCCTCAACTATCTCTTTCATGAACTTAAGCGTATAATAGCCACACTCGGTATTTCCCAGCTGACGGGGACACTACACAATTACATAATAAATGAAAAGACAAAATGAAGAATACCATTACAATTTCCAAAATGAATTAATTGCTCACCATAGCATTGACCCAATTGAGTTTGACCCTTTTATTTGATCCACTTTGAGCAGCGTACAAGACCATTGCCCTAGAAATTTGATGAAATGTATTAAAGAATATAATATAAGGTTTTGATGATTTGCCTCAAAATTGAAATCAACTTCATTTTTTATAGATACGCGAAGAGCTCCATCGGGTCCCACTTTTCGGTATTTTGATAATTCTTCATTATCATCATCACTATCTTCAGTAACATAAAGAATAGGTGATTCCTGCAAAAGATCGCACTTTGATACAACATCAATCCAAAGATGATTACTGAATCTTTCTTTTATTTCTCGGTAGATTAAAAACTGCATTATTAACGGATATCAATACAAAAGACTAAACATAAACAAAATTTAAAAAATGTCAGTACCTGATCTGAAGGAGATGTCCCACATTCTCCGGTTAAATCATGAACGAATAATACAACAATAGGTAAATGAGACAGCATAGCAAGTGTTGACTTTTCTAAATTATTCCTGTCCTCTAACAAAATTTAAAAAAAGTATTTTAGATATTTGTTTAATAGAATAATAGTCAGATTCTTTTATTAAACACAATACCAACTTACCGTCACGTCTCCTCAGGATTCCAGGTGTATCTGTCACCTGTAGTCAAGATACATTTGTGTAAAAGGGTAAAATTACAGGTAGATGTTATGAAGAAAAAAAGCTGACTTGGAAATTCTGGTAGCTTAAAGCGATATGTCCCATCAAAATTCCTCTAGTTGTAAAAGGGTAGTTACAAATCTAAACAAAATGCATATAAATAACGAAAGTGTTTTAGAAATTTGATATAAAATTATAAATTTATTAAATACTTGTATAAATAATATTGAATACCTCAGGCTTTCCTGTTGAAAGTAGGCGGACTAAAGATGATTTTCCAACATTAGGAGCTCCAACAAGGCACAGTGTTGGCATTTCAAGATCGACAACTGGCATTGCATTAAAGTCTACAAATCAAAATATTGTATAAAGTTGTTAACTTGATTAAAAAAAACTGATGTTTTTTCTTTAATTATATTCTATTGAATTAAAGAACCTTGGTTATTTGAAGTAACTCGTCAATGGCTTTTCCATCTGAGTGGAAAATCTCTTCAAGTTTTTTCATTCCCTGTGAAAAAACTAATAATAAATAGTAATATATGAAAGTGATTTTTAAGAAGTGGATATGATATAATTCATAAAATCTTGCAGTTTAGTCACTGACCTCAATTAATCTTTCTTCTGCTTCTCGCTTTGTTGATGACTATTTAAATATAGCAAAAAACAGATGTTAATAAGTAGATTTCAAAGAATAATTACTAGCAATAAGTATAAGGGAAATTTGTGGAAAATAGCAACATACATTACTATTTTTACCAATATGGACAATGTACTTTACTTTTTACCTATAGTAGCAATGTAGTTAGATTTCTTTACTTATGATAACGACATACTTACATTTTTAACCAATAATAGCAAATATGTAATCCATAATAGTAACGTACTTGTATTTCTTTATACATAATAGCAATTTGTAACAAATAAAGTGCATTAGTGCAATGTCTATATTGGTAGGAAGGGTAAAGTACGTTGCTATTCCCCGCAATATGCCCTAGATATAATCCACTATATCTCCACAAAAAAAAAGAGTTCCCGCAATGACATTTTTAAAAGTACATTGTAGTAATAAAAACAAATAGGGGTAGAATGCTAAAATATACAAACTAATGAAAGTAAGTTGCTATTATTATTATTATTATTATTATTATTATTATTATTATTATTATTATTATTATTATTATTATTATTATTATTATTATTATCTTTTAGAACAACTAACCGTTACAGCAAGATGCAATGAGCCTCAAGATGCATCGATCCAAAGATGCTTCAATATTAAAAGCTTCATCTTCAAGTGAAGTTGTATCTTCACCAACTGCTTCTGTTTCTTGAATCTGTAACAAATTTCAAAACAAAAAAGAAATCATTTAAAACAAGAAAACAAAAACTTTAAAAAATTTGAACCAATTCTGATAATCATCGCCTGAGAGAGATGCATGTTGCTAATGGTGAATTCTATTTCAAGAGCTTCAGATCCCAAGTCAGATGATTCAAGAGAAATTGAAAGATCTAATAGGGTCAAAACTAGTTTAGGAATAGCCTGAATAATTTTTAAATAAAATAAAATAAATGTTAGTTTTAAATGGAGAGAAACAGTAAAATAAAGATGAAGAATGTAATTTTAAATGTTGGTATTTTATTATTACCTGTGGGAATTTATCAGGGGATTTGCATAGAACGCAAAATATGTTGCTTTTGTTTAATCCAACAACCCAGTAGCTTTCATCTTTCTTTTTTAATTTACTAGCACTGTATGCAAAATAATAAAAGGGCCATTTTTAAGATAAACCGATTAAAAAATAAAAATAAATTATGTATAAAGAAGAATTAGTTACCTAAAAAGTGGAAACCAACTGCCTCCATACTGATTATTGAATACACGAAGAACACCCTAGAAATATAAAATCAAGTTTCTTATAATTCACATATTCAATTTAGTAATATTCTAGGTTGAATACAAGAAATATCAATGTACTTTCATGGACTTGCTTATTATAACATCTTACCTTCAGTTTCTCCTATTATAACCATAACTTTTGAAAATCTACCAATTATACAAATAAATTTTCACTGTAATAATTGATAGTCTTTTTTAAAGTATAATGTCCTAGAGAGAAAAAGATTAAAAGTACAATGCTATAATCAGATAGATTTTCGAAGTGCAATGTTTTAATAAGAAGAAAACAGAAAAAATAATACACAAATGAAGGAAGGTATGTTTCTAGTTCTTGCATTTAGCCCTAATTTTATAGTTGCATGAAGTCAAAGAACCAAATTAATACATAACATTGAGTCAAATGAACTTAGTTGACCTTATTCACTAAAACCAAACCACTCAAAGTAGAACCAGGAGTCAATGGCAACTTTCCTTTAATAGGTTGGTTCCCACTAGAAACATTGAATACTTTAAACTCTAACATCTGAAAAAATCACAAAACAAATTAAATCTCATAATTAAATAACAAAAAACAAAATAAAAAACAACTGCGAGTTCATCGCCAAACCCTGATGCAGTCACTACCGGTCCATCAAGAGAAATAACATGCCTCTACAATATAATATAATTTATTAATTAATTAATCAAAGTTTGCATTTAATTATAAATATTGAATATATTAAAAAAAAACCTGCAAACCACCATCTGTGAAAATGCGAAGAAAATTCGAACTTGTAACAGCAGCAACCCAAAAAGTTCCAAGAGCTACTGCTCTTACTTCTTCTTCTTCAAATCGCATAGACCACTAAAAATTAAATAAAAAAAATAAGAATTATATATTTTAAAGATTATGGAAAATATAAAAATGGTGATCATTATTCACTAACCTCGCTATTATTTGCCCAAGTTAATTTAGAAATGAAAAGACTTGAAAATGAGAGGAAAGAAACTATTTTAGATCATGAAAGGAGGGATAAAGAATGGGTGGAATTGAATGATTCGATACAACAGTTGAAAGACCAAAGGGTAAAATTGGAAAAACAGCGGGAACTTTTACACGGTGATAGAGAAGAGATTCTTGAAAAAATTAAAGAGTTGAAGAAATTAGAAGATGTGAAAGACAAAAGCTATCAACATTTTTGTAATGATGACTGGCAATTAATTATGGGTCTATGAGAGACCTTACTACTAAATAAATTTACCTGTCGATAAAATGATGTGAAGTGCTTGGCAAGTAGAATTGCAAATTCCTCCACAGAAACTTTTTCTGAACACTCCATTGCCTTCACATATACCTGCAATTCAATCAGCCAATAGGAACTTCAAATTACAATATGGTGACACAGATTCAATCATGATATATACTGGACTTGATGATATAAACAAAGCCAAATCTATTGCGGGAAATGTTGGTGAGTTGAGCTTTGATTTTTGTTTAAATTAGGTCAACAAGAGATATAAGAGATTAGAAATTAATCTTGATGGCGTATACAAGAGAATGTTGTTACTTAAAAATAAGAAATACGCAGCTATGAAAGAGCAAATACGAGATGGAAAAGTGTACAAGGTTATAGAACGGAAAGGTTTGAATATGGTCAGACGTGACTGGAGTGTGTTGTCAAAGGAGACCGGAGATTTTTGTCTGGAACAAATATATTTTTTGAATTGTATGTGTCTTTAATTTTTCCACATTATTATTTTTCAAAAAAATACCATTAACAAATTGTTACAATGACAGGTCATGTGAGGAAGTTGTTGAATCAATACACAACAAACTCGGGAAGGTACAAGAGGATATGAGGAAAGGAGAAGTAAAAAATGCAAGGTTTGAACAAGAGGATAGTAAAGTTGGAATTTGAAGATGTTTTATGTATTAACAGTACTTTGACTTTGGAAGAACCTTCATCAACGATCAAGAAACATTTAGTGCAACTGTAGAAGTACCTTTCTTAGGTTTTTAAAGTCCATAACCCAGATCAGCAGAGCTTCATCGATAAGCCAAATGAATGAAAGTAAATCAACTCCAATTCAACAGAAATTCATACTTCTTAAGACAAATGTGTTTCTAAATCGAACCTATCATATCATTCAAGTTCGATTAATATTTCTAAAGGACACTTAACAGAAAAATGGTACCAGCGACTCATACATTTCCCTAAATCGGACCAGTGATTCATGAAATTAGTAAACATGTAAATCAGAAAAGAACGATCAGACCTAGGGCTTCAATCAGACTAGTCTTCAATTATACCAGCGACTCTTGCATTTCCCTAAATCAGACTAGTGCTTCAATGAAATTAGTGAACACGTACCTTAGTGAAACCAGAAGAGAACAATCAGACGTAGGACTTCAATATCTTTGATTCGTGAGGCATCAGAAGTCGTATTTCCCTAAATTGTTGGCTGTGAACGCGATGGGTACCACCAAAGAGTAAGAAATGCAATGCTATTTGAGAACTATAAACCCTAGCCTGGTCAATTTGAGAACAAGTGAAGTGGGAATCAAAAGCATCGAGGAGGGAAATGGGAAAATAAAAGGCGACGAAATGTTTTTATGATGACGCACAAAAATTTTAAGTGTACTCCGTGCTTCTTTGTGTTTTTTTATTATGACAGTAAAACATGACACACATTTTTGTTTGTCATAAATTCTATAAAAGATGACACGGGTTTATGACATACAATTATGCGTGTCGTAAATCCTTCATATTTTAAAATAAATGACATTTGTTTATGACACACAATTTTGTATGTCATGAATTTAGTGTGTGCATAGTTCTCGTGTCATTAAAGATGTTTAGTTCTTGTGTCATTAAAGATGTTTTTTCTACTAGGGAGCAACCTATCACACAACTTCTAAAATTCAAGAAGTCATGTCAAATTCCGAACAATAAATGACCAAAAATAGCTATAAATATTATTACTTGTTTTGGAAGATGAAAAGTACATAAAAAGATAAAACCAAAAGAAAAAAAAAAGAAACCAACATCACCAATCATAAATTTAGGGTGCGACAAGTTGGATCTTATTCCTTTCTACATCATTCTTGATAAATTTCATGAACATATAACAGTAAAACTTGCATAACTACTCAGTTACTCAGTCTATCCGAGTTAACTCAGTAAGACCAAAAACCAAAGTGTTGGTCTTCATCTTCATCATCACCATGACCAGGAAACCCAAGATATGAAGAATTCACAGCATCTAGTTCTGGGTAATGACAACTTTCGATCTTTGGCAACATGTAACCACTTACCGGAGTTACAAACATCTTCTCCAAGTTATCTTCTTCGTCCAAAGATTCATCGCTCTGATCTTGTTCGAACAAATAAGACGAGTCACCCCGCTCCAACAGATCTACATAACGTGGGTTGCTCGAATCGCTTTTTACACCAACGTTTGAAGTCTTGGAAACATCTTCATCGTTCAAACAATCTGCAACTTGTTCTTGTTGCAGTGGCTCCGATGGGCTTTTGGTGCTTGATGAATCGGAGGCCCCCTTCTCGGTCTCTTGTAGAAGCAACTTGTCACTTAGATCATGAACCTAAACGAGAATTTGAACGTAGTTTCAGATCTTTACTGAACAGATTTCAAAATAAGATAAGATTATTACGTTACGTACCTCGGATTTTAGTTTCTCCTTTTCTTGAACGAGATTCTCGTAATTTGCCTTGAGTTTGTTGTAGCTTTCTTGTAAAACGTCATAGTCTTTCTCAAGCTGTTTGGTCTTCCACCGTGCACGGCGGTTCTGGAACCAGATTGCTATCTGCCGTGGTTGCAAGCCGAGGTCTTTTGCTAGCTGAATCTTCCTGTCGGGTTCGAGTTTGTTTTCTGTCTCGAAACTTTTCTCCAAGAACTGAACCTGATCGGCTTTCAGACGTCGTTTCTTTTCAGGATGGTTAAAGTAGTCGTCGTATTCATCGTCTCCGTTGTCTTCTTGATCGTATGTTTGAAAAAAAGTCCTCCCTGATCCATTTCTTCCATCTTCAAAGCTAAACATGGATCTAGAACCTGATAAGATATCAAGAACAAAGAGTTAAACATCGTTATGAATTGAGAATCTGGAGGAGTTTGATCGTTTTTTCTGGGTTTTCTAGATCGGAACACCGCTTTTGAGTTAAATTAAGTAAGATCACAAAAGTCAACTTTTTAGATTCTGTGTATGGGTCAATTTATTCTTGTAGAACATGATGAATTTGCTGTATTTAATGTGATTTGGAACAAAAGCATGATATGGAAAGGGAACATCAACATAAAGCTTCTTATTTCATCATAACAAAGTCAAACATAAAAGAAGAATAAACAGGAAATCAAATATGACTTTTGGGAACATGAGAAGACAGTAATTGGAAGATCAAGAAAATCATGAAACAATCAAACACCAATTTGGCTGGTTTTTTTGTCACCCAAATGAATACAAGCAGACTACACGGACTGTAAAGTCAAACTTTTGAAAATCCACACGAATCATTACATATTTTGAAACAATACATGATCTAAAATTGCATAATTACCAACATCGAACATGTAAGTGTTTACCTGCGAAATGAGAAGATCCAGAGACGAAGAAGGAATCAAGAGGTTTAGAAGAAGAACAAGCCGCCCTCTTGTTTGTTACCAGAACAGAGTTGAAACCTGAGCCACCGCCGACGGCTCCGCCACCAGAATCGCCACCGTAGAGAAAACCCCGAGCTGCCATGGCTCTACTGTAATAGTACCCACCAGAACTTGGGTAATACCACTAAACCAGCTTAACTTTTTATGAATTACATATAATCAGATACTGATTTCTTCGACTTTAGATCAATAAAAACCTTAACTTTTTCAGTCCGAATAATTATCTGGAAGATGGGTTTGTTTAAAGCTTGTGGCGGAAGAAGCTGGTGATGATGATCTCGGTGATATGGGAAGTATGTGAACACCGGTTGGTCACACCCATCATAACAGAACTTCCCGTCAGCCGTCGGAAAGTCAGCCCACTGATCAAAGAACGACGAACAGAAAAGATGAAACAAGACAAAAAGTGAGCAGATTCGATTTGAGAGAAAGAGAAAGAGAATTGAGATTGTTGTGTTATTAGTTGTGTGTAAAAATTGGAAATGATGATAAGGCAAGGGTTTGAAGTGGTAATAATATATAGAGAAAGGCCAAGAACAGCTGACTGCTGGGGATTCCTTTTGGCTGGGTGGGAGTGTCTTAGAACAGTGAACGTCCTTTTTGCAACATATATTTTAGTAGTGATTGCATCTGTATAAGATGTTTATTTTTCTGTGGAGTCGTCGGCTTTTTAATTTAAACTAACCTTTATTTTGTTAAAAAAATGGTATGACAAATTTTATTGATTTATTAATTTGTTATTTGATTACACGTGTAAAGAAATAAGTCAGTTATATACGAAATTAATAAAACGACGATTTTTAATAAATTTTATAGATCACTCGATCCATTTCGCAGATTCATCTGCGAAATGGAGATTCATCTGCGAAATGGATGGATCCAGTAATTTGGATGTATACAAACTTTATATTTTTTATTTTCTTTTATTTTACCAAAAAATTAAATTGAAAATTTTTGTCAACTCTCTCGAACACATGCTTTTCAAACATATACATTTTAATGTTACTCCAAGTCACCGGTTTCGTTTCAAAGATCACATTTAAGATAATGAACACGTGCCAGGTGTTTCATCAATTCAAGAATGGGTAAAGTGCCAAACTAATGACCTGTGAAAAACATTCAATCTTATATCCATAAACTTTTACTTTATTCAAGAAAACAAGAAACCACCGGATACAAAAGGATACTACAAAAATAAAACCATTCTAAGTTATCAGTAAGTGACTACTCATTATAGGATAAAACTTTCGTGACATACATGTGTGGATAAGAACTCAAAATTTAAAACCTAAAAATTGAAAAAAAAAAAAATCATACGACAACTTCAACGCAATTGAACCCCCATTCATAGCACCCTAAAACTGAAATCTGGGAAAAATCACATGAGAACTTTTAGATCCTTGAACTAGACGGACCAATCCAACATTTAGAATGGGTGAGCTTTTCTTTGACCAGTCTATTGACCAAATCAGATTTTTATGGACAATCGTCTCTACCCTTTGTCATTGATGTTTATCGTAAAACCTAGTGAGTAATTGTAAAGAATCATTTTTAAACCCTCAAGTTCTGATTAAACTTATAAATCGTCACATACTGGAACTTTAGTTACAATCTTAATGTGGTTGAATTGGCTTTTGGACACCATTTTAAAATAAAATTCGGTTGGTTAATTTTTAAATCATTTCAGAGTTTAAGTTGCCAATTTTATATTGTCCCACTTTCAAAAGGACTTAGTTGCTAAAAGAGCAAGGTGGTTGCAATCCAAAAACACGATTACATAGTTCAAATGAAACCACACAATCGGTGACCTTCTAAAATTTCAATATCTAAATAAGTCATCCTTAATAATTATCTTAAGTACATGTCAAAATAAGTTAGACAATGGAAATGTCTAGTGATTGCATCTGTATATGATGTTTATTTTTCTGTGGAGTCGTCGACTTTTTAATTTAAACTAACATTTGTTTATTTAATTCTACATGTAACGAAATAGGTTAGTTATCTACGAATTAATAGAACGATGATTTTTTAATGATTTTCACTGATGACCCGATCTATTTCACAGTCATCTGCGAAATGGTTGGATCCATTAATCCGGATGTATACAAACTTCAAATTTTTGTCAGTTTTTTTTCGTTTTAGCAAAAAATTAAATTGAAAATTTTGTCAACTCTCTCAAACATATACTTTTCAAACATATGCATTTTAATGTTACTCCACGTCACCGATTTCGTTTCAAAGATCACATTTTAAGATAATGAACAACGGTTCAGGGCGCTTTATCAATTCAAGAACGGGTAAAGTGCCAAACTAAGGACTTGTGTAAAACATTCAATCTTATATCCATAAACTTTTACTTTATTCAAGACAACAAGAAACCACCATACACAAGAGGATTTACAGGAAATAAAACCAGAAAAATTCTTCTAAGTTATCAGTAAGTGACCGCTCATTATAGGATAAAACCTTCGTAACATACATGCGTGGATAATAACTCAAAAATTAAAACCTAAAAATTGAAATTTAAGAAAAAAAATCATACGAGAACTTTAACGTAATTGAGCACCGATTCATAGAACCCTAAAACTGAAATCAAGGGAAAGATCACAGGAGAATTTTTTGATCCTTGGACTAGTCGGACCAATCCAACATTTAAAACGGGTGAGCTTTTCTTTGACCAAATCAGATTTTAAAGACAATCGTCTCTACCCTCTGTCATTTATGTTTGGTCTAAAACCCCTCGCTAAAGGGTAACTGTAAAGACATTATTTTTAAACCCTCAAGTTCTGATTAAACTTATAATTGTCACACACGGGAACTTTACTTACAAAAGATCTGAATGTGGTTGAATTGACTTTTGGATACCATTTTAAAATCAAATTCCATTGGTTATTTTTAAAATCATTTTAGAGTTTAAGTTGCGAATTTTATATTGTCCCACATTCAAAAGGACTTAGTTGATAAAAGAGCGAGGTGGTTATAATACAGTTACTATTACATAGTTCAAATGAAACCACATAATCAGTGACATTCTAAAATTCCAAGCTCTAAATAAGTCATCCTTAATAATCATCTTAAGTACATGTCAAAATAAGTTAGACAATAGAAATGTCTAGTGAGTCTATCCGGGGTCAACTCAATGAGAGTAGGTGTTCTCAATCATCATACTCGAGTCAAACCCTCAAAACATTCTAAAAATACCCGTATGTCATAAAAATCGTTTGAAGGGGAAAGTTTTTCCCCAAAAATAATGTTAGTCAACATTTAATTCAAATACAACTTAAATTACCAAAATTATTATAAAATGGTTTTAGGAAATTCTCTCTTAAACTCAATATGACCAACTTTATCATTATAAAACATCGTTTCATCATAAAAATGGTAAATTATGCATGTAATGAATGCACATACAACTAACCCAATACCCAAGTCCATCTCATCAAGTCCAACCTTACTTTATTGGTTTGCAGGAGTTATTCTCCCTTCCATCTTAGCTAGACACATGTGAACCACCAACACAAGCACCACACATGGGATAGCGAGTCTCTACACGTGCAATTGATGATTATCTAAAAATCTAACCACAACAACTATTATCTTACATCTTTAGTCAAGTTCCATAAGGATATGGCCAGCTCAAGCTTCCATCCTAAATGCAAATGCCATGCACAAGTAGGATGCAACGTAGTTTGAAAACATCTTTTCATTCCTTTATCTTGGAAATCACATTTCTGCCACTTTTAGTTTAAAAACATATTTTCATCATCACTAATTCAAAATCATGTTTAATGCATTATAAAGATATTTTCATGAATGCATACAAATACTTATAGTATTGCACATAGCACATTGATTGAATACATAAACATCTTTTTTTTAAAACAACACACGCCAAAATAAGTTTTCTAACATGTACTCGGGTAAACTCACCTTAGTCTAGATGTTAGACAAGCCTTAATAATATTCTTGGTTACTATAACCCTACTCTTTCCCTACAAGTCAAAGAAAGAAGGTGTTACACTCATTTCACCCAAATCTGAAGGGACAAACTACTCATTCATATACACGTCATATCTCAAAGTGAGAATCAAGAGTTACTAGGATAAACAACTCTTAAACACAAATTTTCAGGGTTAGAGAATCAAACACCATAGGTCCAAGCCAAAGGAAGCTGCTATATTGGGAAAAAAAAGACAACATAGGGAGGGTGCAGGGGCTACGAGGGTCACGAGACACAAGGCTTAAATTTCACGAAGGCCGCACATATCATGCGGTTCACGTGACCCAAGGCTTAAATTTCACGAGGGTACCGTGAGACATCAAGAGGCCAAATTCCAACTTTGCATTTCACGCGGGCCGCGCATACGCAGGCCAAAAACCCACGCGGGTCGCATATGTACTAGTGTGAAAAAATACATTTATTTTCATTTTTGGTCCCAAATAAGTCCAAATGTAACCCAAGGCTCCCCAAATCCTTATACAACCAAATGATTACTAAATTTAGAGTTTTCCAACCCGAAACACACCTCGTATCCTCATCAAGCTCGTGACTAATTTATTAAGCACTTAATGCTTGTTTTTTCATTCCTCCAACAATATGTGGAGTTTAACATTACTTAAAGTCATTTATTTCCTAAGGAATCGGCCATTTATTCGACTTAATCAACTAGTCCTCCAAGTTGGATCCATCCCAAAGCTTCTAATTCTAATTTCCAAAGGGAACCAAACAATGGAATCCTCAATTTCGTTCCATCCAACATATTCTAACAACTATTCAAATCATACTCAAAGGGTTGGATTTCATTAGGAGACATTCTAAAATGGATTCCTTCATCCAATACACATCAAAAGGTTAACCACTTACTAGTTCTAATGCCCAATCATCCACATTCCACTTCTAGGGTTCAAAACCACCCAAATCCACCAATGGATTCAGTGATGCTATAATTTTAATGTATAATGGTTGGAATCACTAGAAAATCATTTGGAAATGATTTCTTTCATCCACATTACATCAAAGAACCAAAAACACAATAGCATTAATCCAATTACTTCACTAGTTGAAGAATCTAAGGTTTATAACACCCATTTCCATCAATTAAGTGGATCTAGATCATCCATGGATTGGATGTAGATCAATTGTTGCTTTAATATATAACAAACCAATGGAGTCATAGGAAGAACCTCATCCAATTAGATATTTTTGGATTTGAAGAAAAACCCAAAATTCTAATATGTGGTTCCAAGCAAGGATGAAAGAGTTGCACTTCAAATCAAGAGGTGACCTCAAAGAAATGATTAGAAACCATAAACAAGTACTTAGGATCATAGAGCCGACCTCCCCCAAGTCATATTTTTCATATTTTACCATAACTTCAACCCTAATGTGGGTTTTCTTTAACTAGAATGGAGAAATTTATTAACTAAAAGTCCCCAGAATCCTTAATCCAGTGATAGAAGCTTGTAATCCATCAATAATATTCTCAAACACCATCAAAATGGCAAAGTTTTGCCCTATTCTTTCTCCCAATCATCTCTCATGGTTGTAATGGGGGGGGGGGTTTCCATTCTATTTATACATCCCAACTTCTTAAGAATTGCAAAAATGGTCCCCCAAGGTTGGTTTCTTCTATAAATATCACTTAAAAGACCAACCTTTTAATGAATATTTCCAAAATTTTAACTTTAGCCCCACATAATTAAATTCATCTTCATCTAGGTCATTGACTAGGTCAACCCTAAGCACTTGCTTGGCCATTTGGCGAAAATAACCTTTCACAATCAAATTTTTGCAAGTAGGTCATTTTATTGATTTAAGGGAATGTCTAGCATAATCTATGTTTCCACTTCAATCCAATCATTATAATTTCTCAGTCTTCTAAGTCGTTGACAAGTTAAAGCTAGATATGCTAAGTTTGGCAAAACTGGCAGCTTTAGTCCCTATTTCTTAATTTCTCAATTTTGGTTCAAAATGGGTTTTAAATATTCAAGTCATTGATTAACACTTTTATTTCGGCTCTTTAAACTATAATTCTAGTCATGATATAAAAATTTAAACTTATTATTATTTACTTACTTTTATTTAATTTTTTCTAAAAAAAAATTAGTTTTATTGATTTAAGCCCAAAACTTTTAGGCCCAGAATACAGATGTTACAATTACCCACCCTTTAAAAAGGATTTCATCCCCGTAATCAAAAGGAAAGAATAAGGTAACCCTTTTTTCTAAAATCCAAACTATCTTTAAATGAAATTTGTAATAAAGCTTAACACACTTACTGTAACGCCCCAATTTCGACACCGAGTAAACCCCATAATTTTAAAATTATTTTTATAAATTTTACAACGGCGACACAGCACAACAAACACGCGTTAGCTATAAGGCTTAGTGAGTAACGTCATAAACTATTAATCACAAACAGTGGCAACATATCAACGATGATGATACACATCACATCATGTTTCATACATTTATCTACAACAACTACATTTGCTAACACAAATGAGCTATTCAGGCACAACCAATTACCCAGGCAATACACCGTTCATAAACTCGTACTGCACTCATCATGTGACCACCTCAACTATAATAGTGGTTTTGATCAGCTATGAGCCAACCACCTGTCTCAATCATTAGCATCTATGACTTACTATCAATTCCTAGCCATACAACGAATCACCTGACCACTAATGCACCACTGTTCTCAGCCACCATAGCAAGGCACTAGGGAGCCCCAAAACGCCACTACAAAGTCTTAACCGCTAAACTAGGATCAAATAACCAAACATTTCTATCAATCTCTACTCTATTGGCCCTAACATCAATCCACAAGAAAACCTCCCTTTGAATCTGCCGGAACAGGAAATCATCACTTCTAGGAGCCTCTTCAAAACTGCACGCGTTCCTATTCCTCCACAGGATCTGCATCGTAGCATAGCCCACTACCTCCAGGACTTTCTTTTCAACTTGAGTCTGACCCCCAGCGCAAAACCCGTCCATGAAGTCTTCCAACGAGCTAACATGAAAGCTCTGAATGCCCCACCATGAATAGACTTTAGCCCAAACCTCAGCTGCCACTTTGCACTAAAAAAGGCATGTAAAATAGATTCAGGAGAATCTTTGCAAACGACGTAACTAGGCGAGATTTGGCTCACCCCCATCGAGATCAAAACTTCTTTGACTACCACTCTTTTCCTAAACAGTTTACATTGATGAGCAAAGCAGATAATATGAGTGATATTCTTTTCAATAATATGAGTGATATTCTTTTCTATCTCCCCTCTAAACCATTTAACAGAAAATTCCCCTTTCGGCCCATCACGACATCTCCACGCATCTGTCTTGTTGCTCAGATTCACATTGATGAGCAAAGCAGATAAGGCATTAAACTCATCCTTAGTTCTTCCTTCCCTTAGATCCCTGTTCCAATTCCACGTAAAGCCCATAGGGGTAATTCTGTCATTTATATGGCAGTTTTTTGAGGACTCCGGATTAAACAACCTTGGGATTTTTTTTCTCTAGAATCTCTTCTCCAAGCCATCTGTCTTTCCAGAACGAGGTCTCTTTGCCATATCCTATCTCTTTTCTAATAATTTTTCGTGGGTCCAGATCCCACAAACCAAGCTCTTCCCAAATACTCACAATCTTTTTCCACGTATGGCCTGTTTTAATCGCTTCCCCACCTTTTATTTCGCAGCTATCGCCACGAATACTTTTAATAATTTTCACCCAAAAATCTTTGTTGTCTATTTTGAATCGCCAATACCATTTAGCTAAAAGGGCCATGTTAATATTATCCAACGAGTTAACTCCTATACCGCCAGCTTCCTTACCTAAAACTGCATAAGCCCAGTTAATCCAATGCATGGTTTTTTCATTATCTTTCTTCCCCCCCAAAAAAAAATCACTTCTTATCTTCTCTAAGACTTTTAAGACCTTCTTAAGAGCTTTGTACAGCGAGAACATGAAAGTCCCCATATTGCCCAGGATATTTTGCACCATTGTGTATCTCCCGCCTATCGATAACGTCTTCACTTTCCATGTACTTAGTTTCTTTTTAAACTTCTCGATCAAGTGTTGCCATGGTTTAAACAGTCCCATATTAACTCCAATAGGCATCCCCAGAAAAATTGTAGGAAAATTTTCAACTTTACATCCCAGGATGGCTGCCATCGAGTCTATCGAGAACTGGTTGGTACCAACTCCAATCAAGGCGCTTTTTTCCAAGTTTACTTTTAAACCAGCCGCTTTTTGGAAGCAATAGAGGATGCGAATGAGGTTTAAAACGTTTTCCACTGACCATTCACCAAAGAAGATTGAATCATCTTCAAAAAAGAGATGTGTTAGAAGAATTTTATTAGTACCAACTTCAATTCCTTTATAGCCACCATTTTGCACCGCTTTCAAGATTGCTTGGTGTAAGCCTTCCATAACAAGAGTGAAAAGAAAAGGAGATAGTGGGTCTCCTTGACGAAGATCACGAGAGAGAGAGAGAGAGAGAGAGAGAGAGAGAGAATTCCACTATTGGACTGGCATTAACCAAGACCGAGGAGGAACCCGACTTCAAGCATTCCATCATCCACTTCCGCCATCTATCTCCAAAGCCTTTCTGAATCATTATAGAATCTAGGTACTCCCACGAGACTGAATCATATGCTTTGGCGATATCCGATTTAAAAATTAACATCAGTTTCTTTTTAGCCTTGCACCAATCGATAACTTCATTGACAATCAGGGGACCATCCAAAATCTGACGGTTTCTAATAAAGGCGGATTGAGTATTATTGATAATCGCGAGGAGGACACATTTTAGTCTATTCGCTAAAAGCTTGGCTAAAATCTTATAAACACTAGATATCAAGCTGATGGGTCTATAATCCTTGACACCGGAACGATTATCGACCTTTGGAATAAGAGTAATAAAAGCCGTATTAACCCCCTTCGGAATTTTGGGCTTCCTCGCAAACTCATTGAAAGCTTCCACCAAATCTTTCTTGACTATATTCCAGAACCATTTAAGAAATTCGATTGTAAATCCATCCGGGCCCGAGGATTTGTTTTTGCCACAATTCCACACCGCCTCCTTTACCTCTTTCTCGTCAAACTCAGATTCCAAAAACCTTCTATCCTCCTCTGTAATTTTCTTCGTATCACCCAGTTCTTGTTCTCAGTTACACTATTGGTCTTTTAAGAAAATATTTCTAAAATGGTTCTGAAATTGTTCTTTAACTCTTTCAGGATCCACAACCCAGTTACCATCAATATCTAAGCCTTTGATGCTTTTGATATGTTTTTTCTTATTAAGGTTTCGTTGGAACATTTTTGAATTTTCGTCCCCTTCAAGGCACCATCTATTTTTGTTTTCCTGCGCCACGTCTCTAAATTTCTTTTTATTGATTAAGTGAAGCTTTTTTGTAATTTCTAATCTCTTGATCGAGAGGTCTTGGGACCACGGATCAGTCTCAATCTTCTTATCTAAAACCTCCAGTCTTCTTAACCAAGCATTCCTTTCTTCCTCATCTTGTTACTTTTTCTTTTTATCCTAGGCTTTGATATCTTCTTTGATCTTCTTGAGTTTCTGCATAATAATGAATAGTTTGAGATGCTGGCCTTCGATAACAAAGTTGCTCCAATCGTCTTTAACCATGTCTTCCACCTCAAGTTCATTGAGCCATGAGTTGTAAATTTTGAATGGAACATGACCATAAAATCTCCTGTTTTGTTTTAGAATTATGGGCTTGTTGTCCGAGAACATTCTAACATCACTGACTATATCGAAGTGAGGCCACCAATCTCCAAAATTCCCTGAGACTAAGAATCGATCTAGTTTTGACATTTTCTTCCCCCCTGATCCAAGTGAATGCTGAACCTTCTAACTTCACATCTATTAAGTTATTCTCCTCAATGAATCTGTTAAAGACTTCGGTGGCTCGTTTATTTAGCATTGAGCCTCTTCTTTCATTAGCACTTCTCACCTCGTTAAAATCACCAAACACCACTGCTACTCCAGACCAACCCTTCAAGAAAGCACTAACAAAGTCCCACAAGTCCTCTCTCTTGGACAGATCTTGACTGGCGTAGATGTTTGTAAAAGCTATTGGGACATTCTTCTCAAGCCATCTACCCGTTACAATGATACAGTCATCTCTGGTAATAGATTGGTCTTTCTTGAAAAGATTTTTGTTCCAGATGCTAAAAAATCCCCTACTTCGCCCATTACTGCCCTTACACACAAAATCATAATCCATACTCCCCAAATACGTTTAATGACCATATCAGACAATTCTTTTCGTTTGGTTTCTTGTATACCCATAAAATCAATCTTATGCTTGAGAATTAGGTTTCTAAACCACTTGACCTTGTACTCACCAATTCCCAGCCCATTGGTATTTAGAGACAATATATTCATTGGGTTCCGAATTTACCTCCATTTTCCCGATTCATCCTTCCCTTACTTCTTCCTTTCGCTTTATTGAATCCACACAGGTCTTCAAACTCTTTTAGTCTTTGTGAGACTTCATTGCTGATCAGAGAAGTATCCTCCGACCTGTTACTCCTAGCCTGCCGCATTAAAGACACCTCCTTGTTAATCAGTTGTTTAGACTGGCTACAAGCTATCTTGTCAATTTTGAAAATGGGACCTTTGTTCCCCTTTGAATCCGACTTCTCTGACTCCGGAATTTCCTGTTTATTCTCTTCTTCTTCAAGCATCTTTAATTTTTTCCCCAATGGCGTTTCTCTCGAGAGAAATAATTTCATTTTGTCTGATATACCTCCCAATTCGGCTAAATCAACTTGAATTCCTTCGTTCGGGTCCTTTTTATTGTAATTGGTCTTTTGTGTGTCCTCTTTAATTTTAAAGAATTCTTCCTCGCCTCCATGTGATTTAAGCCCGTTTTGATTCATTAATTCCCTGTTGGGCTCATACAACTTGGACTTACACTGGTGCAAACGAGTTGGGCTTGGGCTGGGCACATACTCTGTTCTTTCTACAACAAGCATTTTAGTTGAATCTTTTTTAACACAGTCTCCTTCTAAAGGAAAAGAATTTTCCGCCGTCTGTTGTCGCCAAATATCCTAAGTAAGTGCAGAAAGTAAGATTGCGGAAAGTAAAGTTCCGAAACTAGGAAGTTTCGGAGGAGCACAAGTCCGAAGACTTGAGTTGATTTGCGGAATGTAATAAGTACTTAGAAAAGATCAATAGCTCAACAATACATAAAGTAAATTAATAGTTAGATAATGAGAAATGTAAGATAGGGAATTAGAGATGCAAGAAATATAAACACTGTAGGAAATGCAGATAAGAATTGGAGAGTTGATGGAATGAGAGATTATATTGATAATGATAAAAGTGTTACATAAGATCTCTCAAACTCATGAAGACTGAGGATGGACTTGGTCTCCCTTTTATAGGATAAGGGAAGACATTTGGATAAAGACCTATGGACTGAAGAGTAGACAACACGTCTCTCTTTAGTCAGACAAGAAAGGTAAAACAAATATAATAATACAATGTCAGACTAGGGTGGCTTATCTAGAATAAAATAATACACTAAGTACAACCGACATGCTTCTAGGAGGTCACGCTTGATCTAGTCTAATCATATCCTATACGTAGAAGTGCTTATCCTTTGCCTTATCTTCAAGATGGTCTTCTGATCTTCAGTCTTCTTTGTAGAATGATTAAGTATGATGTTTCCTCTAAGTTGAACATATTGATAATCCGAAATCCTGAGTGGATTTCGGAGTCCTGGCATTTCTGAATCAGAGTATCTTGGGAATATGTTCTTAGTCAGTCTTGAATGGTCTTCTGTGTTAGTTCGGAATATAGACTTCCGAACTCTGTCTTCTGAGAAGTGTACCTTCTGATCTTGATATACTTTGGAGTTCTGAAATCCATGACTGGATTTCAGATGTTTATAAGATTATCAGAACATAGCTTATCCGAGATGTTAGTTATGAATATAAAGCATATGTAAATATCAGACACAAGACATAACCATTTGTTCATTACTTAAAGCATTCATACGAAAGTACTGATCTAACATTCCATCAAAATAAAGAGTTTTGACATTATAATCCAACATATCAAACTACGAGTTGGTCAAAGATTTGACTTTAGCAGTAACACCGTCTCCTTGAAATTCTCATTAATGCTCTTGATTAAATCGTCACGCTTGTCATAATTGCTTTCCAACTCAGGACTCGAATCACGAATGATTGACTCCTCAAATGCCTCTTCAGATTCCTCGTTGGAAAAGCCCTCCAGCGATTCATCCTCCGATGATACGATATCGTCTCCCTCCTCTGATGACTCGTCTTCCTCCTTTTTTTTCTTCCATATTTTGCCCATCCTCTTCTTCTTGTGTTGTAATACTGATATCCACCTCTTTAACACGAACCTTAAAATTTTTTGATTCACCACAACTTCAATTGTTTCACTAATGACTTCCATTTTATTAGTATTAATGCATAACAATCCATACGACCAGTCTCCTTTCCTTGCATCACACATGTCCGTCACGACAACATCACCCCATAATCTTCCAATTTTAATGAACGCATTAGGATTTCTAACTTGAATCGGTAATCCTTCCACCTTGATCCAAACAAAGCGATCCAACACAACAAACTTATCGTCCCATCTTCTCATACTCTTAAGATGAAACTTAATCTCCTTACTAGTGGAAATGATTCGTTCCTCCTCTTCATTCTGTGTTTCGAAAAGAATCCAAGATCTTCCAATGTATTTTATAATGTCCCGTCTTAAACCTTCACTCCGACATAGATTAAGGATGCATTCTAAGCTATTGTAAATCTTAATTTCTCCCAACAATTTCGAGTTAATATTAACGAGATTATCTTCTTCCACTTCCAGCACCAACTTCTTTCTCTCCATTTATTTTTCATAAGCTTCCATTACCGTTTGATTGCTCTTCTTCTCTTCTAACTTCTCATCAGTTTTTGAAGCACCCCGCCCTTTGACCACCTCTACGAACGATATGTTGTCTTTCCTCAAACTTTTCTCTTTGTTGAATTCCTGATTAGCCATGTTTGTTTGCAACTTAGGAATCGAATCCTGTTGCCTCCTTTTAGTTTGTAGGGATTGGTTTCTCTTTTCCATACTAACATCCTCTTCTTTTCTAGTGAACCTCACCTTCCTTTCAAACAACCTTCTTCCTTCTAACTTCACCTGGTTCAAAAGCATCTCCATATTGGTCTCATCCGTCACCCCTTGAAATCTAACGAAACCGAATCTATGCCCATGCTTATCTCTCCTTCTACCGACATAAAAATCCACCACCTTACCTTTCTTTTTCAGTTCTTCACGGATGTCTCTCCAGTGCCAATCAAACGGTAGATTTGAGATAAAGAACGACCTAGAATCCTTCGTTTCCCATCTCTTCGCATTATCAATTCGTCTGATTTCATCTCTAGCTACCCAAATGAAGGTTTTACGTCTTGGTTCCTCCTGTTGCCAGAAAATGCCATTCCTCCGGCCTCTTTCTCTCTCTCTCTCTCTAACTCTCTCTCTCATCCCTTTATATATATATATATATATATATATATATATATATATATATACTTAGAAAAGACTTGAGTTGATTTGCAGAATGTAATAAGTACTTAGAAAAGATCAATAGCTCAACAATACATAAAGTAAATTAACAGTTAGATAATGAGAAATGTAAAGACAGGGAATTAGAGATGCAAGAAATATAAAGATTGTAGGAAATGCAAATAAGAATTGGAGAGTTGATGGAATGAGAGATTATATTGATAATGATAAAAGTGTTACATAAGATCTCTCAAACTCATGAAGACTGAGGATAGACTTGGTCTCCCTTTTATAGGATAAGGGAAGACCTTTGGATAAAGACCTATTGACTGAAGAGTAGACAACACGTCTCTCTTCAGTCAGACAAGAAAGGTAAAACTAATATAATAATACAATGTCAGACTAGGGTGGCTTATCTAGAATAAAATAATACACTAAGTACAACCGACATGCTTCTAGGTGGCCACGCATGATCTAGTCTAATCATATCCTATACGTAGAAGTGCTTATCCTTTGCCTTATCTTCAAGATGATCTTCTGATCTTCAGTCTTCTTTGTAGAATGATTAAGTATGATGTTTCCTCTAAGTTGAACATATTGATAATCCGAAATCCTGAGTGGATTTCGGAGTCCTAGCATTTCTGAATCAGAGTATCTTGTGAATATGTTCTTAGTCGGTCTTGAATGGTCTTCTGTGTTAGTTCGGAATATAGACTTCTGAACTCTATCTTCTGAGAAGTGTTCCTTCTGCTCTTGATATAATTTGGAGTTCCGAAATCCATGACTGGATTTCAGATGTTTATAAGATTATCAGAACATAGCTTATCTGAGATGTTAGTTATGAATATAAAGCATATGTAAATATCAGACACAAGACATAACCATTTGTTCATTACTTAAAGAATTCATACGAAAGTACTTATCTAACATTCCATCAAAATAAAGAGTTTTGACATTACAATCCAACATATCAAACTACGAGTTGGTCAACGATTTGACTTTAGCACTAACAATTCCCCCTTCGGTGACCAATCGAGGAGTTTGGGTTGACATCTTCAAGGTTTATCCAGCACACCTTGTCTCACAGCATATGACCAGAATTTCCTAACTGCTAGTAGCCACTCCACTCTCAATATCAGTTCTTTCTTTGCTTCTGCATCTGATGATTGTGACTTTTTAATGGCTTTGATGTATTTCAGTTAGGTTCATGCTAGGGAGTCTTCTGATTTGATCAGCACGAAGGAAGAAGAGGGATCCTTTCTGCTTTGGATTCTTGTAAACAAGTCCAAGTACTGGATCAAAGGTGGCACCTCTTTTCAAGTTGTCTCTGTCTTCCGGCATAGAAAGGTAAATCTTTTCTGGGAATGGATCTGTCGGATTAACAAGTTTGAATAATTCAGCATCGGCAGTGCAGAATTCTTCTAGAAGACGGTGTAAGAATCGTTTGACTGCGACATAAGCTTCTCTTGCAGCTTCTGAACGATCGTGAAGAGATCTGCTGGATTCATCATTCGGAAGTCAGCTTCCGTTACCAGAATTGGTTTGTCATAGTTGTTATTTCTGATTATTTCATATTCGTAATAGTTTGCCTTCTGGAAGCTTTTCTTCTTAAGACTTCGTACTGATGTGATTGGATCGATTGACCATGTTTCAAATTGAGGTTTGGTGCTTGTATTCAGGAACTTTTAATTCCTGTGGTAAGCTTCTAGATCTTTGTTGAATCTTGGAGTTTGAGAGAAATTAAGTGAGTAGACATACTTATCTCCGTTCAGAGTCAGAGGTATGTCCCAGTTGTGTTGGGGGGGTAGGAGGAGGATTGTACGTCTTGAAGGGTTTGAAGTCGGAATCGGTTAGTGGTCGAGGAATGAGAGGGGTTGAAAAGATAGTTCTGACAGGGGATCTTCTGAGACTACTTGGGTCAATTCTATTAGGATCGGACTCGGAGCTGAAATTTTCAGCATGTCAGAGAGCTTGAGCAACAAAGAATTCTAATTTCTTGGCCTTGACTTCTGGAGGGTCTGTTTCTTTGATTGGTGAGAACACTAGAATCTCATCTTCTGAAGGAGCTTCAACTGTCTGAGTTTTCAGAGGAGAAGAATGAGGTGTTTGCACCTTTGTTGGAGATTTTGAGGAAGTTTCCCTTGGAGTCTGATTGATGAAAGGATCTTTTGTTGGTTCCTCAACATGGGTTTCTCTACCAGATTCATTACCCTTATCAGCATGGGTGTCTTCCTGAGTGTCTCTTTCTCCTTGATGTTTCTGATTTTGATCTTCTGTTGTATCCACCATAGTTTTGTCATCATTTTCTTTGGTGGTCCCACTTGGACCAGCAGTGGTATCTATTACCATGTCATCAGTTTGAGGGACTTCTAATTTCTCCGCCTCTCCCCCTCCTGAGACGCCTACAGGAACTGAAGGGGGCACAGGCAGGCGGTCCAAGATAGATCCAAGCTTGGAAATGACATCGTCGATTAGCTTTCTGAGAGACTCAGGAAGTGGTGTAGAAATCATTTCCTTGAAGTCCTCCATGACTTGAATATTCAAACTAGTGCAGACTTTGAGTTGCTGAATGGGACCTTCCATCGTTCCAGTAATGGATTGAAGAGTGTGAGTTATGATTTGTAGAAGAAGAGAGTGAGTTCTTTTGAGAGAGGTGTTCTCGGCAAGAACTCCACTAAGGTAACCAGACATGTTTTCCAGTAGCGAGTTGAGTTTAACATTTACGATGTTAACAAGCTCGGGATCCTGCCTTTGACATTTTACTACTTCGTCGAACATGGATTGGGCGGTTTTCATCATGTTGATGGCATCTGATTCCATGTGAGTGTCAATTTTTGCAAGACCGTTTGAGATGACTTTTTCAACTTGATTGTCCAGATGAAGAATAATGTCGCGGTTTTCAAGAGTAGCGATCCTGGCCTTTAGTTCAGCAATTTCTTTGACCAGGGCTTCCTGATTCTGGGAGGCTGTTAAGTCAGACAGAAGAGTGGTTAAGGCATCGACTTTCTGATGCAGAGCGTCATCTCTGACTGTGTAGTTGACCGATTGGGTAGCTTTGGTGTCAGCTTTGTCAGAAGATGAGTTGGTGTCACTAACGTCGATGAGGGGTATTTTGGAAGAAGCAGGTTGGGGTTGATCGACTTCTTGATCGGTACCGAAAACGGAGGGCCTGAATGGCATGGACTGGGTTTCTGAAAGTAGAAACCGGGAGCCAGATTCAGCAGGTTGATTAAGTGTGGCGTTGAGGGTTGTTCTCTTTTGGAGATCTCTAGCAATGAACTTGGCCGAAGTGAGGGGGACGATATCGGATGCAATTTTTGACCAATTCGTTTCAGTGGTGTCAAAAAGATATACGGGAGTGTCTACCAGATTGTTGAGAGAGGTACTCAGGAAGGAGTCAATACGTAGAGTAAGTGCATTGATCCTTTTTCGTTCTGCTTTGACCGCGTCTGAATCATTGTCGGTCGGTGGTCCTAATGCTGATAGAGTTTGGAGTTCAGAAAGCTTGAGGTCAAACTGCGTTTTAAGGCGTTCTACTAGTGTCGCCTGTTCATTAATAGTAGTCCGAAATCACCAGATATCAAGCTCGGATGCATCTATAGGAGGTTGAGTTGGATCTGAGATGATGGTTACGAGTGGTGTATCTTTGGTCGTTTCAATGGCTTTTTCTTTTTCTTTAGATGGTGAGTTCTGTGTTTCTAAAATTATGTTGTCCTGAGTGTCGTCCGAGTCGGGAGAGTTCTGTCGTTCCTCCAATTTTTCTGACTCGGAGTCCTTAGAAGATGGTTCATAAGGCTAAAAAGAAAGGCAGAAGTTAGAATATGGAAACAGATTCCATAGGTACCATATACCTGAGATGAACCAAACTTAATGTATCACAGAGATAGTAAAGTTCAAACCAAAGTTGATTCGGATGCTCAACCATCGAAGGTTTGTGACTTTCATATTGTTAAAACTTTATAGTTTGAACAAAATGACCAAGCGGGACTTAATATATATACTTGAGTTAAGGAATAGACATAGTGCTTGGATTTGGCTTATAAGAAAGGTTGATTCCAATTGTTGTTACAAGTTGTGAATAGTTATAAGACAGTGAATTCGGATATAATCAGAGGGAAAGTAAAGAATCAGAGAATAGAGTCAGAAACTTTAATAGAGGCCTGGATAATACAAATCAGAAGTTGATTCAGAAGAGAGATATTTCTGAATACAAATTAGAAGTTGATTCAGAAGAGAGATGTACCGTTTTGTCTTTTCTTTGTTTCTTTTTGGGAGGTTGCTTTGATGGTGAAGAGCCGGAAGCCTTCTTTTTAGGTTTCTTCGGGGCCATACAGTCCTTGAGAGCATAAGGAGAGTAAGGAGGTACATCCTTTGTGGCAGAGAGATGGAATAGTGTAGCAGGTTCTGTGGGATCAGCTAAGTTTAGAAGCGAGTTAGGTAATTTTCGGATTTTTCCAAAAATTGGATCGGTTTTTGGGGCATAGGGTTTGGCTTCAGGCATCAGTAATTTGTCTTCATCGAATCTGGGTGGAGGGAGTGGGATCTGAAGGGATTGATGGATATGTTCGATGCACATGGCCCAAAAATGTGCTGAGTGGATTTTTCCTTTCGGCTTCTGAGAGGTGGGTATGTAGGAGAGAAAGTCTTCAAATAAGATTTCTGCATGATCGTTTTCATAGCCTGTATAGAGGCTCCAAGGAAGTTCCATGAGGCGTTTGCTTAACTGATCTGTACCACCCATTTTGCCGGTTAAGCACTTAATGATATAATGAATCAGACATTGCCATAAGGGTGAGATGTGTCCTTTGGACATTTGAAACAGTTTTGGCAATTTGTACAAGTATCCCATCTTGTAGATCATGGATTCAAGTTGGGCAGAGGTTGGATGATCAAAGGTAGTTTCGTGATATGGAAGATGTAGTGCAGCGGCGAATACTTTCTTGTCCAAGACGGTTTTGCTGCCGTCGTGTAGAGAGAGGGTATAACCGTTTGGGTGTTTGGTGGCAGTTGCGAATGTCTTGAAGCAAAGAAACTGGAATTGCAGGGGGTGGATTAAAGAAGGCTCTAGTAAGTTTGTGTTTGGGCAAGATGTGAATTAGCACTCGTAGATGTTCCTTGTAACTAGAGAGGTTGCGTGAGAGATAGAGGTTGGTGACGGCGACTAGAACAGTATCGTTGTCGCTTTTGAATTGGGACGCCATTGGAGAAGTAGTGTAGGGGTATTGTGAGAGAGAAAAAAAATGGAAGTTCGAGATTTTTAGGGTTGCAAGGTTGAAGATGACGGCGAGAGAGAGTGATGAGAATAAGGGGGAAATATGTAAGGGAGGAAGGGATGTGTGGGAGATAGATAAGAGGGAACGGTTATAACAATTTTGAAAATGTATAAAGAACCGTCGGGTAAGAGAATGAAGGGACGTGTGAACAGTGGTGTCAGTAAAGTGTGTGCTTGGCATTTAATGCTAGGTAATGATGAAAAAGAATGGTTCATTAAAGGACGGACATGTGTGACAGAGAGAATATCCTTTGGAGAAATGCTGATTGTATGGTTATTAATTATTGGATATTAAATGTAACTTGTATTTATTTTTCATTCTAACATTAAATTTGTCATGTTGAGATGTTGGTGAAACTATTTGATAAGAAGGGTGTGGTTTTGAGGAGAGTCCGAATTAGAATGAATTAGAAATGCAACAAAAGGAAAGTGACAATCAGAATGTGGTTGGTTTGGAAGGAAGTTCCGAACCGAAAGGATTGACTTAATGGGGAGATTGAGTTTTCTGAACTCGAATCAGTAGTTAGGAATATTGAAGTTCTGAAGGAAAGTTTGGAGAAGGTGACTTCATGTTCTGATTAGAGTTCGGAGAAGGTAACTTCAGAATCTGCATTTGGATATGATGACTCAAGAGTTGTCACGTCTGCTGGTGGGTGTCATAAATGGCGCCGACTAGTTGAGCTTAAGCTGTCAAATCATGTACCTCATCTCTATATTGGTAATCTCTAAGCAATGATGTGTCGTGAAATAATGAAGAGTGAGTGGCTATAAAACGGGGTTGTTGTTAAGCAGAGAAATCACACAAGAGAAAATTTGAAGATTGAGATGGCAGCGAGACATCCATTCAATCGTGATGAGAAGGTAGAAGTAAGAATGCAAGATGGAGAGTTTGCAGGTGCTGTGTATGGAGGGGTCATCAAGTGTGTGTGGAATCATCGTTATGAAGTGAAGATGACAACACTAACTGGTGGAGCTACCGGTGGTCCCTTGAATGTCCATGTAGATTTCGCATATCTGCAACCAGTTCCTCTTAAGATGTTGGTGGAGTTTAAACAATTCGACTTTGTGGATGTGTGGTATCGTCAAGGATGGTGGCCGGCTGCAATTTCGAGGAAGACGCCATTTAACCAGTTTCATGTGATCTTGGTGGACGGAACACGACTATTTGTTGATGAGTCGGAACTAAGGATTCATCAGAGGTATCATCTTGGAGAGACTCCAATGTGGCAGTATTATAAGCTCTGATGGTTGAGAAGGATTGCTGATTTTTTTTTGGGAAAACATGTATTTGCTTTGTAATGTTGTGTTTGTGTTGATGTTTGTGTAGTTGTTGCTTTCATTTGATTTTGTAATGTGTTGGGTTTGATGAATGAAAGCGTGTTGTTATGTTTAAATGGTTGTTGAAAACCTTTGTGAATGAAACTCGAAATACTCGGAAATTGAGATTCAGAATGAAGTATTGGAAAGAAATGTTAGGAAAACTTCTGAGATGGAGAGCTTCGGAGAGGAGAAAACTTTTGTTGTTTCTAGAATAGAGAGAGAAGTGAAGATAGGATTAGGTGAGGATGTGTCAGTTCTAGAAGAACGAAAAATCTGTGTTGATTCAAGAGCGGTTATCCATTACGCCGTCAGAGTCGCCGAGGCCACGATGCTGATGTGACAGGTGCATTAACTGCCCACTAGGGTCATTATGACCTCTAAGGCATTGATTTAGAGAAGATCAACAGGCATGCGGATGGCTTATAAAAGGGAGATTGGCTAAGCGTTAACAATTTGTACCAAGAGTAAATTTTCACAATGGCTCATTATTTCTTTAAGTGTCTTGATGAGGTGGAGGTGAAGCTCACCCAAGGTGATTTTGCAGGGGGATTCTACGAGGGGGTGATCACCAAGACATGGAAGAGGAGGTGTGAAGTTCGACTGAGGGGTCTTCCAGATAACACAACTGGTGAGATGATGATTGTGAAGGTGAAGTATGGCTGTCTTCATCCCATTCCTCCCATGGTGCTTGTGGATTACAAGGTGGGGGATTATGTGGATGCTTGGGATCGGCAGGGTTGGTGGAGTGGTGTTATTGATGACGTGATTGGAGACGATGTTTATGATGTGTCTCTTTTGGCGGATGGTAAGCCAGTTCGCGTGTATGATTTGTCTGTGCGAATTACACAAGTTTTCACCTATGGCAATCCTCCAAAATGGCAGTACAGCAAACACTAAGACGAAGGTGTTTGGGTCTTAGTTGTTTTTGATGTTTTATTTTAAGGGTCTTAAGTCATAGAATTTTGATTTTTCTTAAATGTCGTAGCTATGACTTAATGAATCTCATGTACTGACTTTTGATCTTAATGAAGTATGTTTGTTTGTTATCATTTGGAAATTTAAATTTTGCTTCTAAGGGATAAAAATAAAAAGAGTATTATGGAAGCTTGATGAAAATGTTTAGACCTAGGGAGTTCTGAAAGTAACAAAATGAATATTAGTCAGAGATCTACTGAGAGAGTTCTAAGGAATAATTCGGAAGTTGTTCCGAACAGAATTTTCGGATTGATATTTAGAAATTGAGTGTCGCTCTCTGAAGAATTCTGAGTCTGGATTTAACATTCCTAGTTTGTTCAGGAAGTTGTTAAATTTTGTGGAGTGTAAAGCCTTAGTGAAGATATCTGCAACCTGTTCGTCAGTGGGAATAAAATATAGTTCAATGTTACCTTGTAATATCTGATCCTTGATGAAATGATATCTAAGGTCGATGTGTTTCGTCATGGAGTGCTGAATAGGATTATGAGAAATGGCTATGGCACTCTTGGAGTCGCAATAAATAGGAACTTGAAAAAACCGGTAACCATAATCCAGGATTTGAGTTTTCATCCACAGAACTTGTGAACAACAGGTGTATGCAGCCACATATTCAGCTTCTGCTGATGATAAGGCAACACAGTTTTGTTTCTTTGAAGACCAGCTGACTAATCTTCCACCTAGAAATTGACAGCCTCCGTATGTGCTTTTCCGATCTAATTTACATCCGGCATGATCCGAATCGGTAAATGCTTGAAGTTTGAAATTGTATCCGACTGGATACCACAGACCCATTGCCTTTGTACCTTTAAGATATTTGAAAATCTGCTTTACAGCTGTCAGATGTGATAATTTAGGGGCTACTTGATATCTGGCACACATGCATGTGGAGAACATAATGTCGGGTCGACTGGCGGTTAAGTATAATAGGGAACCAATCATCCCTCGATACAACTTGTGATCTATTGGTTCGCCTTCTGGGTCTGCATAAATTTTATGATTGGTGGATATCGGATCTTTAGCAGTAGAACAATTTTCAAGGGAAATTTTTTTCAGTAGTTCATTTGTGTATTTTTCTTGATGAATGAAAATTCCTCTTTTGGTCTGTTTTAATCTGAAGACCTAAGAAGAAATTAATTTCCCTATTCATACTCATGTGGAATTGGTCTGTCATTACTTTTGCAAAGTCATCAACCATCGATCGATTCGTTGAACCAAAAATGATATCATCTACATAAACTTGTACGATCATGATGTGATTTTGATGTGATCGAACAAAGAATGTAGGATCTATGACTCCTCTTCTGTATCCGGATGATACCAGAAAGTTTGACAATGTTTCATACCAGGCTCTGGGTGATTGTTTTAATCCATATACTGCCTTATTCAGACGATACACATGGTTGGGTCGAGACAGATCTTCAAAACCAGGAGGTTGTTGAAGGTAGACCACTTCTTGAAGGTCACCTTGAAGAAATGCACTTTTTACATCCATTTGATGTACAATAATGTTCTTATGTGCTGCATAGGCTAGAAAGATCCGAATGGCTTCTAGCCTCGCTACAGGTGCATATGTCTCATCATAGTCAAGTCCCTCGATCTGACTATACCCTTTTGCCACTAATCTGGCTTTGTTTCTGATTACTGTTCCCATATCGTCTAACTTGTTTCGGAAGACCCATCTAGTACCGATTACTCTGTGATTAGATGGTGTTGGAACAAGATCCCATACTTTGTTTCTTTTGAATTCTGCTAGTTCTTCTTGCATGGCTTTGATCCAATCGTCGTCTAGAGCGTCAAGAACTGTTTTTGGCTCAATTTTACTTATATACGCAGCCAATTGGCATTCATCCTGAATTGATTTCTTGGATCATGTCTGAACTCCGGTGGATGGATTTCCGATAATTTGATTCGGAGGATGGTTTCGAGTCCATTTGTGCAGTCTCGGAAGTAGAGCTGGATCGGAGACAGGTGGAGGTACGTCTTGAATGAAGTTAGGGTATTCAGAAACTATATCTTGAATGTGTGATTCTTCAGCTGATGTTTCTTCATCGGCTTCAAAAGTGAAGACCGGTGCATCGTTGAGTACATCTTCAGAAGAGTTGACTAAAGTATCTCCTGATGGAGCGTCTGCTAATGAGGCATCTCCTGAGGGTTGATGGTCACCCTCGGATTGAGGTATAACATCAACATGAGTAGGGAGTATGGGCTCCCCTTCAGCATTTGCTGGGAGAGAAGGTTCCTTCTAAACCTGATGAACCTGTGAAGGAGACGAAGACTCCCCTTCAACTGTTGAAGCAATATTCGGAGGATCTACTTGGTTATCGGATGACGTGGGATCAAAGAGTAAATCGTAGTCTATTTCAGCTGTGTGAATGGGTCGATGTCCGACTGGAATATCATTCTCCATTACATATAGTATATCTTGATTTTTCTTTCTCCACTGATATTGATCGTCGAATTCTACATCGAAACTTTCTTCTATGACTCTAGTTCTCCTGTTCAGAACACGATATGCAACAGATTTAGGCGAATAACCCATGAAAATTGCTTCATCACTTTTGGGTACATATTTGCCCAAGTGATCTTTGTTATTTTTAATGAAGCATCTACAGCCAAAAATGTGGAAAAATTTAACATTGGTTTTTCTCCCGTTTTTGATTTCATAAGGTGTCATCTGAAGTCGTTTGTTGATGATGGATCGATTCTGAACAAAGCATGCGGTTGCGATGGCTTCTGCCCAGAAGGTTAGAGGAAGATTTGCAAAGGTTAGCATTGAACGAGCAGCTTCCACTAGAGTTCTGTTTCTCCTTTCTACTACGCCATTTTGTTGAGGTGTGTACGGTGCTGAGAAGTTGTGTTCTATCCCTTTTAAGGCTAGAAATTCTTCAATTTGCCCATTGTTGAACTCACTACCGTTATCACTTCGGATTCTTCTTACGGGTAGTTATTTTTTGAGCTCGATTGATGTGATGAAGTTTCGGAGCTCTAAAAAGGTATCTGATTTTAATCTTAAAAAGAATACCCAGGTAAAGCGGGAGTAATCGTCCACAATAACCAGGATATACTTCTTATGATTTAGACTAGCAACTGTTGATGGACCACAGAGGTCTATGTGAATAAGTTCTAAAGGGTAAGTGATGCTTGAGTCTGTGATTGACTTGTGAGGTTTCTTCTTCTGCTTGCCTAATGCACATGCTGCACATAAGTTTTCGTTATCAAACTTCAGAAGTGGCATCCCTCTCACCATTTCTCCTGTTACTAACTGGTTCATATATCAGAAGTTGGGATGAGCTAGTTTCCGATGCCATAACCTGCTGACTTCAGAATGAGCTTTTGACAGTAGGCATAGTCTAGGTTTTCCGAGAAACATGGAGATGTCTAACGGAAACATGTTGACTTGTCTTGGAGATTTTACTAAACACCTGTCTCTGGTACCCGTCATAATGTAGCTAAATTCATTATCGAATTCTACTCGGAGCCCAGTGCTGACCAGTTGACCCACGCTTATTAGGTTGTGTTTGAGTCCGAGAACGTAGGCAACCTTTTGAATGGTGAAATTTCCATTTGTTAGTACACCGTAACCTTTGATTATGCCGTTTGCGTCGTTTCCGAAAGTGACGTATCCTCCAAAGTTAACTTCTCTGTAATCTCTCAGAAACTCCAATCTTCCGGTCATGTGCATTGAGCTGGCGCTGTCAATGAGCCATTTGTCATCCTGCTCTTCAGCACTAAGTGCCTGAAAAATCAGATAGTTAGTTTGGGCACCCAAACTTGTTTGGACCCATTTGTTTTTCCAGTCATGGAAGATTTGTTTTTGACTATTTGTTTGATAGGAGTTTCAGTTTCAAAAAGTGAATTTAGTTCCGAAGTGGATGATTTTACAACCCATTTTTGAACAAATCTTTTTGAGGATTTCTGAAAGACATTTTTCGTTTGATGATTGAAAGTTTTTGTTTTGGTGACAGAAGGTATTTTTGTGATATGAATGCAACAATGATAGCAAATATTACTTTGTTGTCATCTCAAGATTTTCAAAGAATGATCGGAGTTCTGATTTTTGGTTCTGATAGTGCTTGGATTTTGTTTGTTGCTACTCATATCATTAGAGAAAGAAAATTTTGATTTAATAAGCTCAGTATCAGGTTTATTTGAGATAACATTTCGGACTGTTTTTGTATTTTTTTGTTATTTTTGGAAATTCTGAGTCATAATGTGAGTAGTTGATATTTTGGTGATACTGAATGGGTTTGATGTTTGGAGTCGGAAGTAATCCCTTGTGGATATACTTTCGTGATGTTGAAGGAGCAGGTTTCTGAGTATGGCTTAGGGTGTTGAAGGTTGATTTGGCTTTTGGTTTTCTCTGAGTGTAGAAGCAATTTCTTTGCTCAAACCTTGCATGAGATCGAGGTGATCGGAGATCTTTTCGGTTTAGGTTAGGTTTTACCCCATTTCTGGTTAGGTTCTTTCCTTTTCCTCTTTGAAAAATTTCTCTTGGAGAAGAGTCAGATAAAGAATCATTTAAAGAGTCTGACTCTTCATGATTGACTTTAAGTTTTTCGAGCGAAGTTTTGTCCGGATTTGACTTGTTTGAAAAGTTGTGTTGTAATGCATCTACGTATGATTTAGTACCGGAACAGGATGGTTCTGAAGTCGTATTAGATGGGTTGACAACATTAGGATTTCTGATTATTATTTTATTAAAGTCATTTTTAATGATGATATTGCTTGGAAGTTTCTCCATTTCAATTTTTTTCATCAACCTTCTCTTTATTTGAATTTTCCAAGCCTTTAAGACATGGATTGAATTCTTCAGTAACACAGTTACTTTACAAATTTTCTAAGAAGGAGTGTTGTTGAGATTTTGACGATGGATTATTTGTGACCATGGTCATATGTCTAGGCATGAATGGGACCGAAGCTGTGGACAATTTACTGCTTTCGGCAGTGTCTACTTTCGAGAAATATGAGAAAGGAATTTTAACTCCCTGCTTTGACTCAGAAATGGCATTTTCTGACTCATTGGAAGGAGTTTTAGGAAAGTTCTTGGTTGTGTCCTCATCGTGTCTATCATCATATTCGTTTGAAGGGTACTGAAAGAATGGACTTTGTTTGTTGTATATCAGATAATTTTTATTTGTGGTTTTTCTTGCCCATCCCCAGTTAAAGGTATTTTCTGAAGAATTAGTGTTAGCAGGGGATTTGAAAACTTCAGTTGCATGATACAACTGATCTACTAATTTGTTTAGTCTTACATTATCGCTTCGGGCTAAATCCCTTTGCGATGTCAAAAGCTGATTTGAATTTTCTAACAAAGTCCTAGAAGTCTGTTCGATCTTCAAATCAGCAGTAAGTTTATCACAAAATAGTTTCTTATCCTCTAGCCTATTCTTCAACTTTATCACTTCGTCATACCCATCATCCCTTTCTTCTAGAACCCGCTGATATGCAGCTAAGGCATCTGTGCAAGTGTTAGATATTTTCTCTAGAGCAGGTTCTAGATTATTAGTGTAAATATGATGTTTATGACGCATGTTACGTACCTGTTCGATGATACTCACTCCTTTGCCACATTTGTGGATGACCATAAAAGCATAGTTCTTTGGCATGTAGGAGGATGAGGATTCAGCAGCGCCTTTGAGATGCTTGGAGCTTGCTAATCCTGGGATTGGAGTTTCTAGGTTTGCTTGCACCATCATGCATTCACCAAAGCCTTTTCCTCTTTTTCGCTTGTTCTCAAGGTGTTCGTCTTCATCCCTAGAAGACCAGATTTCAACGTTTCCGGTTGCAACAAACACCTTGACCTTTTCTTCTTTTTTTCCTTTCGGGTAGTTTCTCGGAGCTTTGCAGTCTGCGGCATAGTGCCAGAGTCCTCCACAATTGTGACATTTGATTACTTACGATTCGTTCTTTTTAGGAGTTTGAACTTGATTGGTACTGACAGCTAGAGCTGCTTTTGTTTTCTCCTGAAGCTGCTCCTCAGGTTTCAAATAGTATCGATTTTGACCTGATTGATGATGGCCTTTCTGATAGTTATTTCTTGATTGATATCCTACATTTTGGTTAGAAGGACGAAAAATCTTCTTCGGACTAGAGTAGGATGTGATTCTGTTGAATTTCTGACTAATCATGGCAATTTCGTGTTGATAGGCAGCTTCTTCAGCTTCGTCATATTCAGAATAGCATGATTCAGAAGTTTGAACTGGAGCAGGAAGAGCAAGGGTTGGAGTCTTAGATTGAATGGAGGGTTGCGAAGTTGGAGATGGTTGGTATTGAACTGTCGGAGCTTGATAGTAGGAAGGGTAAGATATTTGTGGTTGAGAAGGGTGATACGAGGGTATAGGATTTGGTTATTGAACTTGTTGTGGATTCTGAATAGAAACAATTGGAGGTGTAGAAGTGTTTGGGTTGAATAGTTGCTGAGGTGCTTGCTGATACTGTACCAGTTGTTGAGGAGTGTTGCCTATCGTCGGATAGTTGTCTTCTGCAACTAAGGCCAGAGGTCCTCCAAGTTGCAGTTGTTGTTGAGTGCCTTTTATGTCATGTTCTTGCCCAATGAGATTGTTGTATAGTCGGTACATGTTGAAGGTTTTCAACTTTCCAAAGTCTTGAAGAATCATTTTAACAAGCACCCAGTCTTTTCCAAGTCCTTCAAGAAATCGGAGATTAATTTCTTGATTGGTTCTCTCTTCTCCTGAACTTAGGAGTCTTGTGACGATTATGGAGAATCGGGTGAATGCCTGTCTTAGTGATTCTCCGGCAATGGTTGAGAAGTGGGTGTACTCTGAGAGACTTGAGACCAGTTTTTGATCTTTTGCTTCCTCCGTCCCTAGGAACATATTTTGTAAGAGAACCCAAATTTGTTGGGCTGTTGTACAATTTTGTATGAGATCAAATAATTCCGGAGGGATTCCACATTGGATCTCGGTGAAAGCAATTTGGTCGTTGTCCATTTTCTCAATGTCCAGGGGAGTTAATCTTGGCTGAGAAGTACCACCTAGAGCCTCTTCTGCAGTGTCGGGTCTAGGGGTGTAAGTTGGAAGGTGAGGTCCTTCCTCAACAGAACGCCATATATCTTTTCCCTTTGTTTTGAGATAGTTGCGCATACGAGATGCCCATCCATTATACTCAGTAGGAATGAGTATAGGAGCTTGATTAGAGCCTCCGACACTATTAGCAACATTTAGAGAGTAATCCATCTGCATTTTGGGTAAGAAGGGAAGATTTCGAACTGATTTGAAACGAAAGAGAGAGTTTTAAGAGTTTGAGCTATAATAGCATGCAATGATCCACAGAGGATTCTAAGGTTGTTGCTACAGCTAGGGTTTTGAGCAAACTAGGCACTTAGAATCTTATAGACAGCTATTCAGGCTTTGATACCAATTGTTGTCGCCAAATATCCTAAGTAAGTGCGGAAAGTAAGATTGTGGAAAGTAAAGTTCCGAAATTGGGAAGTTTCGGAGGAGGACAAGTCTGAAGACTTGAGTTGATTTGCGGAATGTAATAAGTACTTAGAAAAGATCAATAGCTCAACAATACATAAAGTAAATTAACAGTTAGATAATGAGAAATATAAAGACAGGGAATTAGAGATGCAAGAAATATAAAGACTGTAGGAAATGCAGATAAGAATTTGAGAGTTGATGGAATGAGAGATTATATTGATAATGATAAAAGTGTTACATAAGATCTCTCAAACTCATGAAGACTGAGGATGGACTTGGTCTCCCTTTTATAGGATAAGGGAAGACCTTTGGATAATGACATATGGACTAAAGAGTAGACAACACGTCTCTCTTCAGTCAGACAAGAAAGGTAAAACTAATATAATAATACAATGTCAGACTAGGGTGGCTTATCTAGAATAAAATAATACACTAAGTACAACCAACATGCTTCTAGGAGGCCACGCCTGATCTAGTCTAATCATATCCTATACGTAGAAGTGCTTATCCTTTGCCTTATCTTCAAGATGATCTTCTGATCTTCAGTCTTCTTTGTAGAATGATTAAGTATGATGTTTCCTCTAAGTTGAACATATTGATAATCCGAAATCCTGAGTGGTTTTTGGAGTCCTGGCATTTCTGAATCAGAGTATCTTGGGAATATGTTCTTAGTCGGTCTTGAATGGTCTTCTGTGTTAGTTCGGAATATAGACTTCCGAACTCTGTCTTCTGAGAAGTGTACCTTCTGATCTTGATATACTTTGGAGTTCCGAAATCCATGACTGCATTTCGGATGTTTATAAGATTATCAGAACATAGCTTATCCGAGATGTTAGTTATGAATATAAAGCATATGTAAATATCAGACACAAGACATAACCATTTGTTCATTACTTAAAGCATTCATACGAAAGTACTTATCTAACATTCCATCAAAATAAAGAGTTTTGACATTACAATCCAACATATCAAACTACGAGTTGGTCAACGATTTGACTTTAGCACTAACACCGTCTCCTTGAAATTCTCATTAATGCTCTTGATTAAATCGTCACGCTTGTCATAATTGCTTTCCAACTCAGGACTCGAATCACGAATGATTGACTCCTCAAACGCCTCTTCAGATTCCTTGTCGAAAAAGCCCTCCGGCGATTCATCCTCCGATGATACGATATCGTCTCCCTCGTTCGATGACTCGTCTTCCTCCTTTTTTTTCTTCCATATTTTGCCCATCCTCTTCTTCTTGTGTTGTAATACTGATATCCACCTCTTTAACACGAACCATACAATTTTTTGATTCGCCATAACTTCAATTGCTTCACTAATGACTTCCATTTTATCAGTATTAATGCATAACAATCTATACGACCAGTCTCCTTTCCTTGCATCACACAGGTCCGTCACGACAACATCACCCTATAATCTTCCAATTTTAATGAACGCATTAGGATTTCTAACTTGAATCGGTAATCCTTCCACCTTGATCCAAACAAAGCGATCCAACACAACAAACTTATCGCCCCATCTTCTCATACTCTTAAGATGAAACTTAATCTCCCTACTAGTGGAAATGATTCGTTCCTCCTCTTCATTCTGTGTTTCGAAAAGAATCCAAAATCTTCCAATGTATTTTATAATGTCCCGTCTTAAACCTTCACTCCGACATAGATTAAGGATGCATTCTAAGCTATTGTAACTCTTAATTTCTCCCAACAATTTCGAGTTAATATTAACGAGATTATCTTCTTCCACTTCCAGCACCAACTTCTTTCTCTCCTTTTATTTTTCATAAGCATCCATTCCCGTTTGATTGCTCTTCTTCTCTTCTAACTTCTCATCAGTTTTTGAAGCACCCTGCCCTTTGACCACCTCTGCGAACGATATGTTTGCTTTCCTCAAACTTTTCTCTTTGTTGAATTCCTGATTAGCCACGTTTGTTTGCAAGGCTACAACTCAGCTACTCCACCACCAAGGATACAACATAATCACCAAGTCTCCCCACAAAGCCACTAATGGTGCCCACTTAGCCACCAATGGTGCCCACTCAGCCACCAATGCTACAAATCAGCAACCAAGGCTCCCCACTTAGCCACTAAGGCTATTACTCAGCCACCAAGGCTCCCCACTCAGCCACCAAGGCTACAACTCAGCCACCAAGGCTCCTCATTCAGCCACCAAGGCTCCTCATTCAGCCACCGAGGCTCCCCCCTCAGCCACCAAGGCTACTTCAGCTACTAAGGCTCTCCATTCAGCCACCAAGGCTCACCACTCAACTACCAGTGCTACAACCCAGCCACCAAGGCACAACACTCAGCCACCAATGCTCAATTTCCAAACCCTTGACATATAACCCTACTACGCAGGTATACCACTTAAGCATACATGTAAAAAACCTAGCCACTTAGGCTTACGATCTAGCCACATCGGCTTATACATGTATACTCACTTATTATATTCATCGTGTGACTTATAAATATACTTATCAAGATACACTACATGATATTTATTTTGTGTTTTCATGGGTTGGTCATTTAGGCAGTATCTAGCCACCTAGGCAATATCTAGTCATATAAATAGTATTCAGCCATTAAGGCAATATATTGCCCCAAGGGCACTCTCCAGATGCAAAACTAATATCCAGCCACATAATTTTGACTATGTAACCATTAATCTAATCACATAGGTAATACGTGGGGTACTTTCAGCCACTTAGGTAATACCTGATAATTCAAGCATATGTGGGCACTTACGACCACTTAGTCAATGCCTGATTATCCACACACTCACCTGGGTTCCTACGACCATTTATGCAATAACTAATTATCCACACACTCACCAAGGTACTTACAACCACTCAGGCAATACCTAATTATCCATAAATTCACCTGGGTACTTACGACCATTTAGGAAATACCCATTCATTAGCATTTACACCCCATAAAATTTCCATGATCCAAAAAGTAATCATCTCAAGGTAGGTTAAGTTACTTACTTTGTTTAGACAAGGTTATTCAAATCCTCGCACTTGAATTCTTTTTTGTATCTTCCACCAATCCAAGTCTTGCAAAATTCTCAAAAGCTGACTTCTAAACCAAACACATACTCGTTACTACACTTAACAGGAAAATGCATTCAGTCCAGACCACCTATGCGCCACATAGGAATATCTACATGTTGCATAACATGAAGATTTAACCTACATGTCATGTATTTCTTCCTACGCATCGTGTAGACGACGAACATAACACTCTTCCAGTTTCAATATAGACTTATTCCAGCCACATAACTTCTCAATATATCAATATATCAGTTAATATGACAACCTATAATCATTTTTAATTACTTGCAAACATCATAACTTCATCTATATATCAAATCAACCCAAGAGAGAAGAACTAATACTTAGGGCTTCAAACCCTTAGCTTGATAATTAAGAACCAAGTAGTGAAGATTTCTTTCTTGATCCTTCCTCAGTTACACCTCCAAAGATCGTTTATCTCTCTCTTTTCATGTAATACCGTAATTTCAATTTATGGTAGAGTTATTTTAATTTTTGATATAAACGAGATTAGATGAGTTAAAACACGAGTTAAGATGTTTAGAAACCCATCTATGAGAGGTTGGATGTTAAAAAGAGTAAAAGAAACAACTTGGGTTCTTGAAAGGTCAAACCGGGTCGCGCTTTAAAACACGGGTCGAGTTGGGTTGAAATAAAAATGGAAAAAGAGTAACCTGGGTCGTGTTAAGGAACCCGGGTCGTGTTCGAGAAAACCCGGGTCGGGTTGGATAAACCGGACCGTGCTGCGCCTTAGGACTGAAAACGTGAATTTTTCGTAGATGGACCCGGGTCGGGTTCTGTAACCCGGGTCGGGTTACGCCTGCAGAGTCATTTAAATGGGCAGCAAAACCCATTTCGAAGAAAACAGCCCCTTTTGCGATTTTGAGAGCATCTATGGCGATTTTTGGTCAAATTACACCTGGAGGTTCGTGGGGATGCATATAGAAGCATGGATCTAACCCCGTAAACGTGTTCTTGCTTCCTAAATCGTCGAGGTGAGTGATTTCTTCGGTTTGGGGTTTTTGAAACCCTAACTTTGATTTTGTGATTTCGTTATATATTGTTATATATGTTGATAGTAGATTGTTAGTGGATGCCTTTAGAGTTATTGGTGAGAGTATTGTCGAGTTTCTACGGTTGAATGAGTAGAACCGCGAAATTTGGGGGTTTCGGTAAACATTGAGTTGATATTTACCGTTTACACTCCTTTTTCCTCTTTTGATTGATATATCCTTGAGATAGATGATATTGAGATGATTGTGGATGTTGAAGAATTGATTTAGACTATGGTGATATAACCAAGTCTAGCGAACAGAAGCCTGGTACGCGCAAATTGGGAGTTCCACATACCAAGCCGATATTAGGTGAGTAGTTATAATTCATTATGTATAGTTTGACTATATCTAAATTGAATTATGGTACATGTTAATTGGTTGAGATAACTAAGTTGTATGAGTTAAACAAGGTTTAGAATTCACTGTTATATACGAGTACTTGGTTTGTATGAATATACTGAATGACTGAGACAATCATAGAGATTGAGTTAATACATATGTTGTACATATATCTGTGTGTTGTATTGATATTACGATAGCTTAGAATTAAAGTGATTATGTTAATTGTGGATAACAAGAGACGAGTTATAGGCTATACTTGAGCATAAGATCAAAGTATATGCTAGAGTGAGTAACTTAAAGAGTCTTTGAGTTTGATTGCTATAACCATGATAACTGTTATTATTGAGCATAATTAATAGTGAAATGAGTTCATACGAGTATGTAGGATTGAGTTTATGAGTAGTATCAGTTGAGATACTTATTTATTGAGTTGATATTACTACTAATTAGCTGGTGTTTGTAAAGCTAATATGTTTGCAGGTTTCAGAGTTTAGAGAGAGTGAATATTGCTAATGAGACTAGCAAGAAGAAGAATGAGAAGAGAGTTTACTAAAAGAGATTGTGGAGTATGCTTGAGATTTCTCACTAAGCTTTATAAGCTTACACTTTAATGTTGTGTTGTTTTGCAGGTATTTGTAGCTGTGATAGGGGAATGCATGTGATAAAGAGAGATGGACAACTTAGAGCCTGTCCTTTAGTTATAATAGATTTAATTGTAATGCCTGTTCATAAGTTTAAGGACCTTATTGTGTAATTATTAATATTGATAATATCTTGTTTCCATGGTTTGAGTACAAGTATACCCAATTTATTGTGTCATTGTTTGAAAATTTTTGGGTGTACTTTGTATGAGAAACCGGGTGTTACAAGTTGGTATCAGAGCATGGTTTAAGCGAACTAGGTCTTTGAGTGTAGAGTCCTAGACTTGAACCGAGAAGAGAGAGCCCCTATCACATGCTTGGAAAAGATACGACTGTAGATGTTAGTGTATGAGTTAAGTATAACTATTCAGTTATATTATTATTTGTTGTTTTCTGTGTGTAAATACAGATATGGAGTCAGATGAAGGATGAGTTGAGAAATTGGTAAGAGCCGGTTGGACCAATAGTGGATGATGAGACGAGATTTTGGCTGATATGAGATATCAACCAACGAGAAGAAAAGAAATTCAGATAATTATGAGATGTTAACTGAATATGAGAAGAGATTATGTTGATGGCAAATTTCCAGATGATGATGAGATGTTAAGATGAGATCTCGGTCGAGGCAAAATTCTAACTGATGATGAGAAAGAGTTTGAGCATATGTTGAGCATGAGCTAAGAGTTGAGATATGTGAGTGTAGCCGAGTACACTAAAGATTTGAGAACCGCGGTACGCAAGGTTCAACTATTGAGGAGACAAGATTTTGTTGCTATGAGGTATGTAAGTAATTTTACTTAACATGTTAGCTGTAACGTGTCGCGCGTGTTTAATTGTTGATAATATGTAATACCGCAATTTTAATTTATGGTAGAGTTATTTTAATTTTTGATATAAACGAGATTAGATGAGTTAAAATACGAGTTAAGATGTTTAGAAACCCATCTATGAGAAGTAGGATGTTAAAAAGGGTAAAAGAAACAACTTGGGTTCTTGAAAGGTCAACACGGGTCGTGTTAAGGAACCCGGGTCGTGTTCGACAGAACCCGGGTCGGGTTGGAGAAGCCGGACCGTGCTGCGCCTTGGACTGAAAAACGTGAATTTTGCGTAACAGAACCCGGGTCGGGTTCTGCAACCCGGGTCGGGTTACGGTGTAGACTATAAATACGCAGCAAAACCCATTTCGAAGAAACATTTCCCCTTTTCGATTTTGAGAGCTCTATATGGCGATTTTGGTTCAAATTAGGCCTGGAGATTCATTGGAATGCATATGGAGACGCGAATCTAACCCCGTAAACATGTTCTTGCTTCCGAATTTATCGAGGTTAGTGATTTCTTCTTTTTGGGGTTTTTGAAACCCTAACTTTGATTTCGTGATTTCGTTATATTTTGTTATATATGTTGATAGTAGATTGTTAGTGGATGCCTTTAGAGTTATTGGTGAGAGTATTGTCGAGTTTCTACGGTTGAATGAGTAGAACCGCGAATTTGGGGGTTTCGGTAAACATAGAGTCGATATTTACCGTTTATACTCCTTTTTCCTCTTTTGATTTATACATCTTGAGATAGATGTTATTGAAATGATTGTGGATGTTGGAGAATTGAATTGGACTATGGAGATGTAATCAAGTCTAACGAACAGGAGCGCGATACGCGTAAATTGGGGGTTCCATATACTGAAATGATAATCAGATGAGTACTTATTAATACATAAGTGGAGTTATACTTACTTATTGCAGAGTATATATATATATATATATATATATATATATATATATATATATATATATATATATATATATATATATATATATATATATATATATATATATATGTATATATATCCCTATGTGTTATGTTGATTTTATGAGACTAAGTGATAAAGTGATATTGTTATTGTGGATAATGATTGATGAATTGAATATAAACAATGATCAATAGAGAAGAATCGATATTAGCGTGATGGAGGTAACGTGTTCTTGCATTGATTATTATAACAATGAGAAATGTTATAATTGAGTTCATATATGATTTTGCTATGTTGTATTTATTTTTGTAACCTTTGACCGAGTAAACTATTATGAGTATGTAACAGTGGCCAAGTCAAAATGCATATTGGTTGTATAATTAGAGTAAATGTTGATATGATTATGTCATATGATTTCGTGTGGAATAATGTCTTTATGAGGAAACTGATATTAATAGATTGTTAAAATGAGTATGTGTGAGATTACGATTGAGTTTATGAGTATTACTATTTGTGGTACTATGATTGAGTTGATGTTGCTAACAATTAGCTAGTGTTGTAAAGATAATATGGTTGTAGATTTCGAGTCAAGAGAAGAGAGATCTTGCTAATGAGAATAGCAAGAGAGGAAGATGAGGATATCTTTGAGAAAGATCTATAAAATATGATTGAGATTACTCACTAAGCTTTATAAGCTTACACTTGAGTTGCTTGTTGTTTTTGCAGGTATCTGTAGCAGTAATAGGGGAAGGCATGTGATAAAGAAAGACGGACAAATTAGAGCCTGTCCTTAGTCGAATTAGATTCATTTGTAATGCCCGTTTATAAATTGTAAGGACCTTTTATGAAATTTTTGTAATGATAACAGCTTGATATGTGGTTTGATTACAAGTATACCCAATTAATGTATAATTGATGTTTAAAAGATTTTGGGTGTACTTCGTATGAGAAACTGGGTGTTACAAGTTGGTATCAGAGCATGGTTTAAGTGAACTAGGTCTTTGAGTATAGAGTCCTAGACTTGAATCAAGGAAGAGAGAGACCCCCTATCACATGCTTGGAAAAGATACTGTTGTAGATTTTAGTTTATGATTTAAGTATAACTTATATGTTATATTTGTTATTGTTGTTTTCTGTGTGTAAATACAGATATGGAGTCAGATGAAGGATGAGTTGAGAAATTGGTCAGAGCCGGTTGGACCAATAATGGATGATGAGACGAGATTTTGGCTGATATGAGATATCAACCAACGAGGAGAAAAGAAATTCAGCTAATTATGTGATGTTAACTGAATATGAGATGAGATTTTGTTGATGGCGAATTTCCAGATGATGATGAGATGTTAAGATGAAATCCCGGTCGAGGCAAAATTCTAACTGGTGATGAGAAAGAGTTTGAGTATATGTTGAGCATGAGCTAAGAGTTGAGATATGTGAATATAGCCGACCGCGGTACGCAAGGTTCAACTAATGAGGAGATGAGATTTTGTTGGTATGAGGCATGCAAGTAATTTTACTTAACATGTTAGCTGTAACGTGTCGCGCATATTTAATTGTTGATAATACATGTAATAGAATATGTATAAAATATGTAGACACGTAATAGATTAACTGAGATTACATGTGTTAGAAAATTGTGGTTATAAAGTGTAGTAATCGACATCGAGATGAGAATCTCGTGTCCATTTGAGGTTTTGTTTACATATCACATAACGAGTGCTTTGTGATTGTATATAACTGAGATTATAAGTGGTTTCTTGACGAGTACTTAACAACCATAGAGAAGTGTGTATAAAGAGTATATACATGGTAAATATATATATAAATTTTGATATTGTATATATAGTGTTTGTTGTTTCACAGATGTGACGAGACTTCTATGTACGAGTACTTTGTGGTTGAGACTACATGTTTTGTGGGGCCACATGATTAGTACTTATGATTGATCAAAATAAATGGCTGAGATAGCCAAAAGAGTATGAGTTGAGAAAGACGGTGAGTGTGTAGTTGATTGCACACAATAACTGATTATGAGTTGGCATACTGAGAGTTAAACTGTGTGGTTTGGAGTTGTCACATAATGAGATATTTGTGACAGAGTTGTCAGAGGACACTTAAGTAACCACATAAAGAGTACCTTGTGGTTATAATTGAGAGAACCTAGAGTGGTTCATCTAGACCTCATTGGCTTAGAGATTGAGTTAGTTACTTAGTAAATGTGGTTGAGACCACATATTTTGTGGGCCACATATCGAGTAAATATGGTTGAGACCACATATTTTGTGGGACCATATAATGAGTAAATGTGGTTGAGACCACATATTTTGTGAGACCATATATTGAGTAAAGTGGTTGAGACCACATATTTCTATGGAACCACATAACGAGCATCTTGTGGTTAGAATAGTGGGGACATTTGTGATTCAAACAAAAAGAGGAGTGACGGTGAGTCTATATGGCTTGAGACCGTAAGGGAGACCCGCTAGAGTCAAAGAAGAGATGGATTGAAATCAGAAAATTTTACGAGGTACCATGATTTGATCAAGAACGGTATGAGATACCGTGACACAGCGTTGAGTGGTTAGAACGGAGAACGGTACGAGGTACCGTAAAAGAGTGTTGAATAATGAGGTCGACGAACGGTACGAGGTACCATGAGATAATATTGAGTAGTGAGTTTGGAGGACAGTACGGGGTACTGTAAGATAGTGTGAGTGACGAGACAACAGGATGGTACGGGGTACCATAAGCAGAACTGGAATGATGTTGCAGTATCGTGCTTATGTATAGACATGCATGCACTGTATGATGATGATATGAAGTATTGAAACTGTACTATTCTGACTGAGTATGTGTGAGTTGTATTTAGACGATGTTGAGGGTGAAATTGAGTTATAATTATGTGTTAACATATTAATTTGAGAATGTCTGAAACTTACTTGATTGTTGAACGAGATAAAGTTGTATAACTATGTAATGAGTTAAAAAGAGTATAAAAATAATCGTGATTGTGATTGATAGGATTCTTTCCTTAACAATCAAATCGATTACCGCTGATGAGAGAAATTTGTGAATGTCGAGATAACAAAACTACTTATTCGTATGAGACGATGGATAGTAGATTTAGTTATAATATTGTTAAGTTATTTTCTTGAGATTAATGAGTTAGTCGAGCGATGAGATATGATCTCACCGTAGAGCTTGCAGTGTTGAACATTATAAATTATTTACGAGTTGTGTGTAGAGATTACGGAGAGTCGAATGTATGTATGATTTATTTTGTGTCATTATGATAAATTAGAAATTTAAATGAGAATGACAGAGAAAATGCGGGGGGAGAATTCTTACTGATGATGTGTTGGGAGAAATATATGCGATTATGTTGAAAATTTATTTGATAATAAATTTCTGAGTTCGTTATGATTATCGATTGAGTGAACGTGTGATGTGGATTGTCCGCTTAAGGGAGGAGGGAGCAGAGATGAATGCGTTTTCAGAGAAGTTGAAGTCGGTTGTGGTGATGAGACAACTGAAACGGGTCTTGTGTGACTAAAGTGTCGAGAGTTAAATAACAAATTCAGAGGAGGCGTGAGTGAAACTCGAGATAGTTTCTAATATTTTGTTATTTTTGGAGTTTTATCCTAGTAATTATGAGCTATGTTAGTGAGAAATAAATTATTGACATGTTGCAATATGAGAAGTAAATTGAGAGAGAATGTGAGCTTGGAATCGGTGAGACCGTTTTCTTTATTGAGTTAGAGTAAACCATTTTTAGGAAATTGGAAATGGAAGTTGAATCTCAAATAGTTATTGAGATTAGTGTTATAGAAAGAGTGGATGGTATGTTGAGAATATGGCTCGATGTGAACCATAGATATAGGTGTGTGTAAGTGATGATAGTGATTGGAGTATCACTTGAAGAGTGAGGTGAGATACCTTCGTATCGGCAAAGCTATAACAAGGGAGTGCCCTGAAAGAATGAGTGGTTGTCCATGTGAAATGGTAACAACCAATGTGGTTATAGATATCATTTCATGAGAATAATGACGGGCGTTAAAATTTTGTGGAAAGAGAAGTCGAGTGAGAAAGTTTCTAAATGTAATGTGAATCGAGGGAGCTTGAGTTCTATAGCTATATTATGAGTCAATAAGATGCGACAGTATGTACAAGTTGCTAGTTGACGAGAAGATGATATCATTATCATACGTGATGTATGATTGCGGTTGTGAGATGGTGGTATAAGCCATGCTTAATCTAAGAGATTCCGAGGACGGAATCTTTTGAAGGGGGTAAGAACTTGTAATACCGCAATTTTAATTTATGGTAGAGTTATTTTAATTTTTGATATAAACGAGATTAGATGAGTTAAAATACGAGTTAAGATGTTTAGAAACCCATCTATGAGAAGTAGGATGTTAAAAAGGGTAAAAGAAACAACTTGGGTTCTTGAAAGGTCAACCCGGGTCGTGTTAAGGAACCCGGGTCGTGTTCGACAGAACCCGGGTCGGGTTGGAGAAGCCGGACCGTGCTGCGCCTTGGACTGAAAAACGTGAATTTTGCGTAACAGAACCCGGGTCGGGTTCTGCAACCCGGGTCGGGTTACGGTGCAGACTATAAATACGCAGCAAAACCCATTTCGAAGAAACATTTCCCCTTTTCGATTTTGAGAGCTCTATATGGCGATTTTGGGTCAAATTAGGCCTGGAGATTCATTGGAATGCATATGGAGACGCGAATCTAACCCCGTAAACATGTTCTTGCTTCCGAATTTATCGAGGTTAGTGATTTCTTCTTTTTGGGGTTTTTGAAACCCTAACTTTGATTTCGTGATTTCGTTATATTTTGTTATATATGTTGATAGTAGATTGTTAGTGGATGCCTTTAGAGTTATTGGTGAGAGTATTGTCGAGTTTCTACGGTTGAATGAGTAGAACCGCGAATTTGGGGGTTTCGGTAAACATAGAGTCGATATTTACCGTTTATACTCCTTTTTCCTCTTTTGATTTATACATCTTGAGATAGATGTTATTGAAATGATTGTGGATGTTGGAGAATTGAATTGGACTATGGAGATGTAATCAAGTCTAACGAACAGGAGCGCGATACGCGTAAATTGGGGGTTCCATATACTGAAATGATAATCAGATGAGTACTTATTAATACATAAGTGGAGTTATACTTACTTATTGCAGAGTATATATATATATATATATATATATATATATATATATATATATATATATATATATATATATATATATATATATATATATATATATATATATATATATATATATATATATATATATATATATATATATATCCCTATGTGTTATGTTGATTTTATGAGACTAAGTGATAGAGTGATATTGTTATTGTGGATAATGATTGATGAATTGAATATAAACAATGATCAATAGAGAAGAATCGATATTAGCGTGATGGAGGTAACGTGTTCTTGCATTGATTATTATAACAATGAGAAATGTTATAATTGAGTTCATATATGATTTTGCTAAGTTGTATTTATTTTTGTAACCTTTGACCGAGTAAACTATTATGAGTATGTAACAGTGGCCAAGTCAAAATGCATATTGGTTGTATAATTAGAGTAAATGTTGATATGATTATGTCATATGATTTCGTGTGGAATAATGTCTTTATGAGGAAACTGATATTAATAGATTGTTAAAATGAGTATGTGTGAGATTGCGATTGAGTTTATGAGTATTACTATTTGTGGTACTATGATTGAGTTGATGTTGCTAACAATTAGCTAGTGTTGTAAAGATAATATGGTTGTAGATTTCGAGTCAAGAGAAGAGAGATCTTGCTAATGAGAATAGCAAGAGAGGAAGATGAGGATATCTTTGAGAAAGATCTATAAAATATGATTGAGATTACTCACTAAGCTTTATAAGCTTACACTTGAGTTGCTTGTTGTTTTTGAAGGTATCTGTAGCAGTAATAGGGGAAGGCGTGTGATAAAGAAAGACGGACAAATTAGAGCCTGTCCTTAGTCGAATTAGATTCATTTGTAATGCCCGTTTATAAATTGTAAGGACCTTTTATGAAATTTTTGTAATGATAACAGCTTGATACGTGGTTTGATTACAAGTATACCCAATTAATGTATAATTGTTGTTTAAAAGATTTTGGGTGTACTTCGTATGAGAAACTGGGTGTTACATAATACATGTAATAGAATATGTATAAAATATGTAGACACGTAAAAGATCAATTGAGATTACATGTATTAGAGAATTGTGGTTATAAAATGTAGTAATCGGCATTGAGATGAGAATCTCATGTCTATTTGAAGTAATGTTTACATATCACATAACGAGTGCTTTGTGATTGTATATAACTGAGATTATAAGTGGTTGCTTGACGAGTACTTAACAACCTTAGATTTTGATATTGTATATATAGTGTTTGTTGTTTCACAGATATGACGAGACTTTTATGTACAAGTACTTTGTGGTTGAGACCACATGTTTTGTGGGGCCACATGACTAGTACTTGTGATTGATCAAAATAAATGGCTGAGATAGCCAAAAGAGTATGAGTTGAGAAAGACAGTGAGTGTGTAGTTGATTGCACACGATAACTGATTATGAGTTGACATACTGAGAATTGAACTGTGTGGTTTGGAGTTGTCACAGAATGAGATATTTGTGACAGCGTTATCAGAGGACACTTGAGTAACAACATAAAGAGTACCTTGTGGTTATAAATTAAGAGAACCTAAAGTGGTTCATCTAGGCCTTATTGGCTTAGAGATTGAGTTAGTTACTGAGTAAATATGGTTGAGACCACATAATTGTGGGACCATATATCGAGTAAATGTGGTTGAGACCACATATTTTGTGGGACCATATATCGAGTAAAGTGGTTGAGACCACATACTTTGTTGGGCCACATAATGAGTAAATGTGATTGAGACCACATATTACGTGGGGTTACATATTGAGTAGCTGAGGTTGAGGCCACATATTTCTGTGGAACCACAAGACGAGTATCTTGTGGTTAGAGCAGTGAGGATCTTTGTGACTCAAACGAAAGGAGGAGTGACGGTGAGTCTATATGGCTTGAGACCGTAAGGGAGAATTCCTAGAGTAAAAGAGGAGATGGATTGAAATCAGAAAATGGTACGAGGTACCATGATTTGATCAGAGGACGGTATGAGATACCGTAACACAGCGTTGAGTGCTGATAACAAAGAATGGCACGAGGTACCGTGAGAGAGTGTTGAGCAATGAGGTCGACGAACAGTACGAAGTACTATGAGATAGTGTTGATTAGTGAGTTTGGAGAACAGTACGGGGTATGTAAGATACTATGAATGATGAGACCAAATGATGGTACGGGGTACTAAGAGTTGAACCAGAGTGGTGCTATAGTGTTGTGCTTGTGTGTAGACAGGCATGTACGTTATGATGATGTAGAGTAATGAGACATGTACTATCCTTGCGTATGGATAGATATGAATGTAGCAGTAAGCTTGTGTGGCTTGAAACCTACGAGTTTAGAAGAGGACGAATCAGAGGCTGAGTAACAGTAAAGAGGTATTGTGAGATAATACAATGAGTAATACTATTGAGAAATGTTATTGTGAGTATGTGTGTTTATCAAATAATCGTGTTGAGAATGTGTGAGATATCTTTCATGTTGAATGAGACAGAATTTTATAAATGCATGATGAAAATATATGAGTTGAAAAGAGGAGAAAAGTAATTGTAATTGTGATTGATAGGATTCGTTCCTTAGCAATCAAATCGATTACTGCCAATGAGAGAAATTTGTGAATGTCGAGATAACAAAACTACTTATTCGTATGAGATGATGGATAGTAGATTTTGTTATAATAATGTTGACTTATTTTCTTGAGATTAACGAGTTAGTCGAGTGATGAGATACGATCTCACCGTAGAGATTGCGGTGTTGAACATTATTAATTCTTTGTGAGTTGTGTGTAGAATTACGGTGAGCCGTATGTATGTACGATTTATTTTGTGTCATTATAATGAATTAGAAATTTAGATGAGAATGACGGAGAAATGGCAAGGGGAGAATTCTTACTAATGATGTGTCGGGAGAAATATATGCGATTGTGTTGAAAATTTATCTGATAATAAATTATCGAGTTTGATATAGATCTAATGATTATCGATTGAGTGAGAGCGTGATGTGGATTGTCCACATAAGAGATGATATAATAAGCGAGTACATTGTGAGAAACAACATGAGGTATGCTGTTGAACTGAGATAAAAAGGAGTTAATTGGTGGAAGATTGTTAGTTGTATATTGGGTGAAAACCTAATATGTGTGATGAGGAGGGAGCAGAGATGAATGTGTTTTTCAGAGAAGTTGAAGTCGGTTGTGGTGATGAGACAACTGAAACGGATTTTGTGTGATTAAAGTTTCGAGAGTTAAATAACAAATTCAGAGGAGGCGTGAGTGAAACTTGAGATAGTTTCTAATATTTTGTTATTTCTAGATTTTTATCCTAGTATTATGAGCTATGTTGATGAGAAATCAATTATTCACATGTTGCAATATGAGAAGTAAATTAAGAGAGAATGTGAGCTTGGAATCGGTGAGACCGTTTTCTTTATTGAGTTAGAGTAAACCATTTTAAGGAGATTGGAAATGGAAGTTGAATCTCAAATAGTTATTCAGATTAGTGTTATAGAAAGAGTGGATGGTACGCTGAGAATATGGCTCGATGTGAACCATAGATATAGGTGTGTGTAAGTGATGATAGTGATTGGAGTATCACTTGAAGAGTGAGGTAAGATACCTTTGTATCGGCAAAGCTATAACAAGGGAGTGCCCTGAAAGAGTGAGTGGTTGTCCATGTGAAATGGTAACAACCAATGTGGTTATAGAGATCATATTACGAGAATAATGGCGGGCGTAAAGATTTTGCGGAAAGAGAAGTCGAATGAGAAAGTTTCTAAATGTAATGTGAATCGAGGGAGCTTGAGTTCTATAGCTATATTATGAGTAAATAAGATGCGACAGTATGTACATGTTATATGAGTTGACGAGAGGATAATATCATTATCATACGTAATGATTGATTGCGGTGGTGAGATGATTGTATAAGCCATGCCTAGTCTAAGAGATTCCGAGGACGGAATCTTTTGAAGGGGGTAAGAACTTGTAATACCGTAATTTTAATTTATGGTAGAGTTATTTTAATTTTTGATATAAACGAGATTAGATGAGTTAAAACACGAGTTAAGATGTTTAGAAACTCATCTATGAGAAGTTGGATGTTAAAAAGAGTAAAAGAAACAACTTGGGTTCTTGAAAGGTCAAACCGGGTCGAGCTTTAAAACACGGGTCGAGTTGGGTTGAAATAAAAATGGAAAAAGAGTAACCCGGGTCGTGTTAAGGAACCCGGGTCATGTTCGAGAAAACCCAGGTCGGGTTGGAGAAACCGGACCGTGCTGCGCCTTAGGACTGAAAACGTGAATTTTTCGTAGATGGACCCGGGTCGGGTTACGCCTGCAGAGTCATTTAAATGGGCAGCAAAACCCATTTCAAAGAAAACAGCCCCTTTTGCGATTTTGAGAGCATCTATGGCGATTTTTGGTCAAATTACACCTGGAGGTTCGTGGGGATGCATATAGAAGCGTGGATCTAACCCCGTAAACGTGTTCTTGCTTCCTAATTCGTCGAGGTGAGTGATTTCTTCGGTTAGGGGTTTTTGAAACCCTAACTTTGATTTTGTGATTTCGTTATATATTGTTATATATGTTGATAGTAGATTGTTAGTGGATGCCTTTAGAGTTATTGGTGAGAGTATTGTCGAGTTTCTACGGTTGAATGAGTAGAACCGCGGAATTTGGGGGTTTCGGAAAACATTGAGTTGATATTTACCGTTTACACTCCTTTTTCCTCTTTTGATTGATATATCCTTGAGATAGATGATATTGAGATGATTGTGGATGTTGAAGAATTGATTTATACTATGGTGATATAACCAAGTCTAGCGAACAGAAGCCTGGTACGCGCAAATTGGGAGTTCCACGTACCAAGCCGATATTAGGTGAGTAGTTATAATTCATTATGTATAGTTTGACTATATCTAAATTGAATTATGGTACATGTTAATTGGTTGAGATAACTAAGTTGTATGAGTTAAACAAGGTTTAGAATTCACTGTTATATACGAGTACTTGGTTTGAATGAATATACTGAATGACTGAGACAATCATAGAGATTGAGTTAATACATATGTTGTACATATATCTGTGTGTTGTATTGATATTGCGGTAGCTTAGAATTAAAGTGATTATGTTAATTGTTGATAACAAGAGACGAGTTATAGGCTATACTTGAGCATAAGATCAGAGTATATGCTAGAGTGAGTGACTTAAAGAGTCTTTGAGTTTGATTGCTACAACCATGATAACTGTTATTATTGAGCATAATTAATAGTGAAATGAGTTCATACGAGTATGTAGGATTGAGTTTATGAGTAGTATCAGTTGAGATACTTAATTATTGAGTTGATATTACTACTAATTAGCTGGTGTTTGTAAAGCTAATATGTTTGCAGGTTTCAGAGTTTAGAGAGAGTGAATATTGCTAATGAGACTAGCAAGAAGAAGAATGAGAAGAGAGTTTACTAAAAGAGATTGTGGAGTATGCTTGAGATTTCTCACTAAGCTTTATAAGCTTACACTTGAATGTTGTGTTGTTTTGCAGGTATTTGTAGCTGTGATAGGGGAATGCATGTGATAAAGAGAGATGGACAACTTAGAGCCTGTCATTTAGTTGTAATAGATTTAATTGTAATGCCTGGTCATAAGTTTAAGGACCTTATTGTGTAATTATTAATATTGATAATATCTTGTTTCCATGGTTTGAGTACAAGTATACCCAATTTATTGTGTCATTGTTTGAAAATTTTTGGGTGTACTTTGTATGAGAAACCGGGTGTTACATTTCACCTTCTAATTTCAGATAATGAAGGAGGAAAACATCAATAACCAACTTAAGTCCTTTAAAACATAATTGAACTGGTGGTGCTACGCGCAACATAGCTTACCCTTACACGCTTTACACGACACAAAGTATGTTGCCTACATTCATCAATTACGTCAAACATTAGCCTATCTACGTGCCGTGTAAAACAACTCTACGTGCCATGTATTACATACGAAAACACCATTCATTGTTTTCCATTTGTTTTTCACTATTTCCATCCCAATTGAAAATTCGTTCCACTTCCATTATGCTTATACAATACCAACCCCACACATGAACATATCGAGTATAAATGGGATAAGGCAAGGTTCTCTTTATGACTAACTCATACCTAGTTTATAAAAACTGTTGTTACCCTTACTCCAAATAGACACTAGAAAAAACGTTGTCTTTATGCAATACATCTTGTAAAAATAGTTTAATTCTTTTCTAAGTTAAAATGATCCATATGCTTTTGAATGTTTTCTTTTTCAAATATAAGGAAATTTCAAGTTTATCGATGCTCACTTCATAATCAAATTATTTCTCTTTAATAGTGATGACATTGAGTGCTCGATAATCCATGCAAAATCTCCATGTATTTTCCCTTTTTTCACTAGCAACACTGGAGAGGCATAAGAACTCACAATTACCCTGATAATACCACTTAACGACCCTTCACCTGTTTTTCTATCTCTTTTGGATGTGGGGGTATCTGTAGGGCGCTTTACCAAGATTCCAAAGAGATCATCAATCCCGGGTGTTAACTACCGATTCATGATGGTCAATTTGTTAATTTTCTTCAATGAAAATTCAATATTTTAGCCTGATATGCTCACTAAAAATGAGTCATAAAAATTACTTAAAGTTATAATAATACCTTAAAAATAGGCTTTCTGACGTTCTTATGTTCTTGTTGAGGTATGTTGTGTTCATTAGCTCGTACATCCTATGTTGCTAAATGGATTTCAAGTTATGTTTATTTTTCTCGACATGCACTCATGTCTCTTCAACATAAGCATGACATGGTACTTCATTACTCTAAATAATGTCTACTAATAGTTCTTCTTAATTCTACTTAGGATCCTTTATATAAATGTCTTATAAGCTCTACTGATCAATTGGGCGATCATTCACTATCGAGGAACGTAATAATTCAAGCCCTTCTAACAACTTATTACAAAGCACATTTAGCTTAACCACCAAGGAATACAAGCCGGGTTACTCTTATGTATACGACTAGTCTTCTAGATCTAAGGAAAGGTCACAAGGTTGATAATATTTGCATTGTTAGGAAGGGAAACATCATGATGATATCGCAAGGGTAAGGAGGTGGATGCTATCCAACTCATACAAAAGATTCCAACGAAGCCACACCAACAAGTGACTGATAACCTCCAATACGATTGCAAAAATCTTCAGTTATGATTAATACTTGAGGGTAAATGACAACTAAGTCATTAGCATGAACACTGAAGAGAAAACGAAGAGGGTTGCACCAAAAGATAAGGGTAGATATGGAAGGTTTAGGATTCGAGACAATAGAATCCCATCGAATGGAATTTCCTTAGCAACTCAAAGTCTTCATATGTTTCCCTACTTACATAATATTATGCTTCGCAGGCTTCTTGCTTGCTTAAAGTTGACACCATAATTCTATTAGCCTCTTATCATCTCTTCTCCTCCTAGTAAACTCCTCAAGGTCAAAATTACCTTATAAATTCCACTCTTTATCAAGCTTCATCCAACTTAGTTGATACATGTTGTGTACAATCATTATCTTTATCATCCTTTATCCTTCAAGGGTGCTTGTGGACATCAAGTCTAATTTGTAGTAGTTATCATCTTCATGTATTTGTCCCTCATGTTGGCTACATGCCCTTAATTCTTCAAGGTCATCTCTTCACTCCCACAGAAGAAGCTTACATTGGAGCCTTTTATTATCACAAAGTATTATACATGCAAATTCTAACTCAATAATTAAAGGATTGGGAACTTATACACGTATAAATTCTATCATTAAGTTCTAAGGCCAACTACCTTAGGGTTCAAACATCATTAAGAGCATTATAGTTTAACTCTAAGCACTACTCTTAGTACCTAATTCACTTAAACTCATGCCTTGATACAAAATTGTAACACCCATCGTCGCTAAGGGTAATTGTTAAACAATCAGGTTCTGATTAAACTTATAAACTATCACATGTGGGAACTTTGGTTCAAAAACATATTAATGTGATTAAATTGGCTTCTGGACACCATTTCAAAATAAAAATCAATTGGGTTTTGTTTAAAAATTGTTTCAGAGTTTATCTTGCGGAAATTATATTGTCCCACTTGCAAAATAACTTAGTTGATAAAAGAGAGACGTTTTTACAATATGAATACCATTACATAGTTCAAATGAAACCACAGAACTCGTGGCCTTCTAAAATTTCAAACTCTAAACAAGTCATACTTAATCATGAACTTGACTACATGTCAAAATAAGTTATGCAATAGAAATGTCTAGTGAGTCTACTCGGGGTCAACTCACTGAGAGTAGGTGATGTCGATCACCATACTCGAGTCAAACCCCCAAACCATTTTAAATATATATGTATATCATAAAAATGGTTTGTAGGGGAAAATTTATCCCCAAAATCGCCTTAATTGACATTTGATTCAAATACAACTTGAAATACAAAAATTATAATAAAATGGTTTAAGGAAATTTTGTCCCAAACTCAATATGATCATCTTTATCATTATAAAACATTGTTTGTTTTTAAAACATGATTTCGTCATAAAAAGGGTAAATTATTCATGTAATGAATAATTTGCAACTAACCCAATCCCCACGTCCGTATCATCAATTCCAACCTCACTTTAGTGGTCTGAAGTAGTTATTCCCCCTTCCATCTAGCCAACTCAAGCACCACACGTAGGGTAGTGAGCCTTTACACGTGCAAGTGGTGATTATCTAAAAATCTAACCACAAAAATTGACATCTTATAGCCTTAGTCAACTTCCATCTAAATATGAGTGACTAACTCAGGCTCCCATCCTAAATGCAAATGCAATGCACAAGTAGGATGAAACTTAGTTTCAAAACATTTTTCATCTTCATTAGCTTGGAAATCACCTTTCTGCCAATTTTAGTTTAAAAACATCTTTTCATCATCATTAAATCAAAAGCATCTTTAATATATTATAAGGATATTTTCATGAATGTAGACATATACTTATAGTATATAACACATAGCAAATTGATTGAATACATAAACATATTTGTTTAAAATATCACACACCAAAATAATTTTTAAGGACATGTACTAAGGTAAACTCACATTAGTCTAGATGTTAGACAAGCCGTCATTATTTTCTAGGTTACTATGAACCCACTCCTTCCCTACAAGTTAAAGAAAGGAGGTGTCACACTTATTTCACCCAAATCTTAAGGGACAAACTACTCATTCATATACACGTCATATCTCAAAGTGAAACACCCATCCAATAAGAAGTTACTAGGCTAAAAAACTCCTAAACGTAAGTTCTCAGGGTTGGGGAATCAAAGATCAAAGGTCCAATCCTAAAAGGTGCTGCATTGGGCAAAAAGACAATATAGGGAGGGAGCAGGAGCCACGAGGGTCGCGACACCCAAGAATGAAATTTCACGTAGCCACATAGGTCATGCGGGCCGCGTGACCTAAGGTTTAAATGTCACGAAGACCATTTATGCAAGTTACTCTAATATATGTAATAAGTAATATATTTAAATATAATTAATCAATTAAATAAAAAAATGTATAAACCAACAACTTGAATAACGAAATGTATACAAGAAATGCTGACATTATTATGTAAAAAGGAATAGGGTATATTCTATAAAAGACTCTACGTTTTGATTTTTTTCCCCTTTTTAGACATGTAAGTTATTTTTATAAAATAAACTCAACTTTAACATATTGCTTATTATTTGATTAATGGAGTCGGTCACCAACAGGTAACCCTGAAATGACTTATTCCATAAAACATCCTACATTTTTAAAAAAGTTCGTTTTAGACCTAAAAAGTTCGTTTTAGACCTAAAACTTTCTTTTCTCTCAAAATAAACCCAACTTTAACATATTATTTGCTATTTGATTAATGCAGCCAGTTACCAACATGTAATCCTGAAATGGCTTCTTCCTCAAACATCAACTGGCCTGTTCTTATAAGCAAGTCCACCATACAAACATACTGCTTTGGTAAATGATAAATCTAGTACTTTTTAACCATTAATTCTAAAATCATAAACCCATCATCAACCAAACCACCATGGCTACAAGCTGGCAAAACTATGATGAATGTCACCACATTCGGCCTAACTCCGGCTACCTCGATGTCATCCATAGCCCTCATCGCCTCATTCATGTATCCATTCAAAGCATGTCTATTAATTAATGAATTCCATGATACGACATTTGTCTATGGGGTAATAGAAAAACACATTTTTCCCTTGACATGTGATCGTATTTTGCATACATAGTGATCAAATAGTTGGTACAAAAATAGCTTTATCATTTTATTATCTTGAGCATAACCTGCAATCATGGTGTTCCAAGAAATCACGTCTCCTCACCATCTTTTCAAAAGAAATTGAGTGCTTCATCCATGATTTTTTTGAACATTGCCTACAATCATCATGTTCCAACAAACAATGTCTCAGTTTTGTATTTGGTTGAAAATTTCACGAGCTTTAGTGTTTTTCATTTTCTGGGTGAACCTTGAGGGCATTGTGGTTTAAGCTTTGGTATTCTTATATGACATTGTGGTTTGAGCTTTGGTCGTCGATCCTTCTATATTTTACGTAGGAAGATATCATCGAGTTGAATGTTACCATGTTCCAATCAGTCATATCAGGGGATTGTGGTGTACAAGAAGAAAAATAAGGGGAAATGTGATCTAGGTTTTAGAATCAGTTTTTCAATTTTTTGTTCTTAGGATGCATGTGAGTTAGAGAGATATAAGGTTACCCGTCGGTAAACGACTTCTTTAATCGAATAACAAGGAATATGGTAAAGTTGGGTTTATTTTGAGAAAAAAATAAAGTTTTAGATCTAAAATAAAAAAATTCAAAATATTGGGTTTAATTTTATGAAATATGTCATTTCTAGGTAATCGGTTGTTAACTGATTTCATCAATAAAATAACAAGGAATAGGTTGAAGTTAGGTTTATCTTGAGAAAAAAATATTTTTACGTCCAAAAAGAAAAAAAAAAAAAAAAGAATTTAACATCTTTTATAGAATAAACTTAAAGAATATTACAATATAAAATATAAAATTAAGTTTTTCTTTATATAGAAAAAGCGTAAAATATAGTGTTCGGTCAAATTGATACAAAACATGATGTAAAACAGGATGTAAAGACATCTGCTTCGTGGATGCATCAAACGTTACATCAATAAGTATGTGCTTCCTCTAATTTATATAGCAAATGTCATAATTTAATTTGGGTAATAGTGTAAGGTAACAAGTTGTATGAGTGCTTGCGTTTGGATAACCTCAATTTAAAAAAGAAAATGAACCTAACCTTGACTGTGTTTCGATATAAAACAAAAGCATGAAGGAAAAAGAATATTATGACACATTATATATACCTTACATTTAAATAAATAGTATCTATTTATTAACCTTTTTAACAAAATAATCATTTAATTTATAAAGATGGTCTCTGTATTAATAAAATATTACATAAATAATTTTTCTATAAACAAATTATCAACAATAGTCTTTTTAATTATTAGAAAATGGACCTAAGCAGTTTTTTTATACTAAAATTTAAAAAAGTTCCTAATCATTCATAAAATGTAAAAAATGTTCATTTCTTAATAGTAAATTTACAGAAATGGTTATTAGACACAGGCGTGAGTGTGACATAGATAGATGCATTCCATGACCTGAACACCACCCTGCCCAGACGTGGAGCACACTGTCGTGGTGTGTCATGGTTGCAGCAACGAAAGGTAATGACAAATTTGAAAGGGTTTGTGACCATTGGTGGAGACCGTTGCAATAAAAAAAATTAAATTTTCTAATTTACCTATTGTAACTATATATATACCAAAAAAAACATTTTTAACACCATTTTTCACTCTCAAAGACACCATATTCCGCTCTCAAAAAATGATGGATTTAGAAAATACGGAGCAATATTCTTCATCGTCATCAAATGACGAAACGTTTTTTCTACGCTCGTGACTGCGATATCTCAATTTTTCCGTTGGTGAAAGCAAAACGCAATTTCCATTCGAAGGACTAGAAATGCTATAAATTGAGATTGAGCGGCTGTACACGCCCGTCTGGTACGTGATTACTTTGCGGATGATTGTTTATATGGCGATAAATCATTCAAGAGACGGTTTCGTGTGGGTAAATCACTTTTCCTTAGTTTAGCTAACGATTTGTCTGAGAATTATGAATTTTTGCAATTGTGATGGGATGGTAGATGTAGAATGGGGTTTACTACATATCAGAAGGTAACAGCTGCACTTCGGATTTTGGCTTTAGGCGTGACTTTAGACGCAATAGACGAATACTTGAAGATGCTCGAGAAAATAGTACACGAATCTACGTATTTGTTTGGTGAATATGTTATTAAGATATATTTGCACAAGCCAACGAAAAGTGATGTAGGAGAATTATATGTGACACATCAAGTAGCACACAAGTTCCCAGTAATGCTTAACAGCCTTGATTTACACATTGGGATTGTGAGAACTATCCAACGACATGGCGAGGATAATTCACGTGGGGCGATCATGGAGTGCCAACGATAATACTATAAGCGGTCGCGTCACATGACCTATGGATTAACAATTGGTATCAGAGCTAAGGTTACGAGCGGGTCGTAATCAAGGAAGAGCTAGACACGATGTCGGGAGTCACTGACGATGTTGCTGCTTCTGAGGTGAATAGGGGACGAGAGGTCGTTGCCCAAGATCCTGCCAAGAGGCATAGGGGGGAAAAGCAAGTCAAAGGATGACAATGCTACGTTAGAGGGACGCGTGACATCGCTAGAGCAAACTCTAGATTATGGCTCCTACAAAAATTTCAGGCTTTATGTGGAGCCCTCTATCAAAATAAGACTTGGACATCCAAAAAATGAAGTAGGGAAATCATTTGTTTTGGACAAGATAACGAGAAGTGGGGTGAAAGATATCGCTTCCGTGCGGTGACATTTTCGAGTAGTCGAAGGCTCTGTGTGAACTATCTATGGAGTGGCCAGTGGTGCATGCAAGCCTAGAATCTCTTAGCTTAGACTAGGGGATCACAATCACTCTTCATTTTCCACACTTTTATGTTCCATGGAAGGCATACTACAGGGTTCTGCCCCTGGGGTTTTTTCCTCTAGACACCCATTGTAAGTTAGACTTAGGGCATTTATACATGTTATGGCCAAATATTTTGTAGATAGAGCAAGATTGGGGCTTGTTTTGGTATTCCACTTCTACATCCACTAAGTTCTTATCATCTGTGAACACTTCCAACACTTGAGGACAGGCTGCCTCAGTTTCAACTTCTATGCACACCCTATAAAAGTTGATCATACCCATTTCTTCAGTTGCTTGGTCAGCATACAATGGCTTACCCACCCCACTAGCTACATAACTAAGTCCCTCCTCTGTCAAAAGAGAGATGGGGACTTTTGTTTTGAGAACTTCACCCAAACACAGATTGTTTTCAGAGCTTCTAACATCAGTAAAGACAAGCTTTCTGCCTTTCTTCTATTCTCAATGTCACTATACGAGAGGGAGAGCACGCACTCTACTATACGATACCGCTACTAGGATAAGTCAAGGATAGGAAGTTGGTGCTGTCATTCAAGCTATAGGCTATGACTTTATTTTAGCAAAAACTTTTTGAGTGAGTCCCATCCCAGTGAGACAAGCATCTTTAGGGACCGATTCACTCCACTTGGCATTCACAGCATTGACCTTTGTCTGTTGCTTCTTTTGGGGTGGCAGTCACGCGGATACTTTCGAAGAGGGAGAAAGAAGAGTGCTTCTTAAACATTTGTGTCTTTCATACAATAATTCTATATCTGCCATTGTCTCAGAAGAGAAGGGCTGAAGTCACTATTTTTCTTTAGAAGAAGGGTTCATTCGGGTAAAGCAATTAGACTTATATAAAATAATAAATTTTGCATGTCCTTACCAGTAAGTTTTCAGTTTCTTGCGGTAATCAGAACATAAAAGACAATCATACCGACAAGGTTAGTCCCACCGTTACATCCCAATACCGCGCAGGTAAGTCCTTTGAAGCTCTCCTTTTTGACTAGTCACGCCCACCATGGGATTGATGGCTTTTTTAGTAGGGGAAGAGAAGAACAGGGACCCCTTTTAACAAATAAGCCAAGCCCTTCGGCCTGGGCCATTCAGAACACGTTTTACTCCCTGTCCATGCAGCTAATTCTTTCTTGAAGGTAATGTCCTAATAGATCTAATAGATATGTAAATGTTGATGTGTGCTTTTTGCTTCCGCACCGTCATAATACTAAACATCGGTAGGTGTACATTACTTTAATTTAGGGTTGGGGTGTTCCCCTTGGTCAGTCATACTCTACTCGTTGATGAGGGCATGATATCTGATAGCTACTGGTCCTCCGCATTAGAGAAAGTAGTTCTAAATCAAGACGAAGCATTTATCTTGTTGCCCGCCCTATAACTAGAGTAGATTTCACTTAAATTGGATGGAGGTGCATCAACCCCTTTTCTGCTAGGCTGGAACGCCGCTTTTCTTCAAGGTTGGATAGTTTTTTGCTTTCTACAAAAATTTCATCATTTAGAGGCCTTCCTAAACTAAATCTTATGTTGGGTCAAACAACGACAAAAAAGTTCTTAATGAGTCGTCTATATTCAATGATATTCTGACCGGCAGGACGTCTGATTGTCCGTTCGTGGTGAATGGAAATGAATATAAACATGGTTATTATCTTGTTGATGAAATATATCATGAGTACTCCACATTTGAACGCACATGATATAATGATAAAATAACCAACATTATATACGCGTGTATCATATTACACAATATGATAATTGAAGAAAAATGTCAGACAATTTGTATGTATAATCCGTACGATGTCGCACATCCGCACGAACAATTTCTACCTGGTAGTTCCCAATAGTTTGCAAATTTATGAAAATACATAGCACTGAAACGCACGACAATCTTCGTCACGATTTGAGGGAACATCTATACAAAAATCGGAACGATAACGACGACGAGGATTAACTTTTTGTTGTTAATTACATAGTTTTTACTTTTTTGTTATGTATTTTTTAATTTCAACTTTATGTAATTTTTAATTTTTATGTTTGTAATTTTTAATTTTTAGTTTAAGTAATTTTTATTTTTAAATTAGGTTTAATGAACTTTAAAAAAATTAATGTATTTTGAAATTTGAATTTTTCTATTTAAAAATAGTAATAATAAACTAATAATTTAAATGATGTGGAGTTGTTGATATTTCCTTGATATGGTGATATGAAATGGAGATGATATGGCGATAGTAATAAACTAATAATTTATATGACTAACACTTTTGATACGATAAAAGTAGGGCATACCTATATGGACCAAAAGGTTGATACCGGCAACCCTAACCGGCCCCATCGAACCCAGCCTCCAAGGGTACTCGATGAGGGGGCATATTTTGACTCACTCAGCGGCTGGGAATCATGGGAGGGGCGAGGATAGAACCCCCGACCTATCTGTTATGGACCAAGTCACCCCATGCCTTACCAACTGAGCTACACGCCAGAGGCGGCATACCTATATAGACACAAGATCCTTATCTCCTTGCACTACCACAAGCATAACCGAAACAATAATTTCCCCACATGCTTTTCAATATAAAAAGATCTAATCTTGTCATACCACTTTCTTAAACACCCAAGAAATTAATGCCATTTCTCACACAAAGATTCATAATACTTCGCCTCGTCATTTTGTTTCCTTGCAAAGATTTGTAGATAAAATATTCATTCATCTACTAACTTCACACCAATATCGTTTATGAAGTTTGTAACATTCGTCTTACTCCCCGTCATCTCGTAACTCAACATGTTTCCAACTCCAACATTTCGCAACAAAACATTTAATCAAGAGAACCCATTAACTTGTTCTTGTTTACCGACGGCAGCAGGCTCAGCATATCTGGGCTTGAAAGAAACAGAAGCAGTAGCATACTCCAATTTTGGTTTGGGTTTGTGTGTGGGCCACTATTGACTGACTTTCTGCTTTTTGATTAAAACCAACTCCTCCAAAACATGGTGGTTTAGACAATCTTCTTTCTTATTGCTCTTGTTCGTTTTTAGAATGTTTCCACTACAATATTATCCATTATTTGCTCAAGGACAAATTGATCACACTCGAGTATATCACCCCATTTTTTTACTTCATCTTTATCATACGTAACATCAACCAAAACACCATCTTTTCTTTGTGACTTTGGAGTACTTGCATCACTAGAGTTTTGTGGTACATTTTTCTTTTCAACCAATTCATCTCCTTTTTTTTTCCGGCATGCATTCTTCACTCATATCACAATCATTTTCTTCATATTCATTCAAGTCAGATAGTCGAACATATTCATCTCCTTTCAGGTTATCCTCTTTGTTCAAAGTAGGAATCCAATACCAGATTTCTTTAATTCTCACATCATAACGAATTCCTTCTATAGACACGATCGCCTTATATGCGTATTCTTTATCTTTATTCATACAAGACATTTTTCAATTTTTGTTACCTTTTAGAATTGCACCAAAAGATTTAGGGTTTTCTTGTCTCGGTTCTTCGGTTCTACTTTATTGTTCACTTACCCTCTCTACCATTAACATGTTGTTGTTGTTGATATGCTTCTTTCTGACTATCTCAATTAAAACCATGCAATGATGCGTACATGTGGTAACTCCCAATCCATATGGAACCTAGTCTTCTAAGTAGTAAATTAGGTTCTTCAACATGCAAAACCCTGACCAATGCAAATAGTTACCAATCTTGGATGGATTACGTTCAATGTATACATCCGCCACTACTCTAATACTCTTCATGTTTTCTCCAAAGATTTCTCGCGTCCATTTGTGCTGGAAAATAAGTGGCAGACATATTCACTGTTAGTTTTTCGACAACCTTTACATTAGTGCTTTTGTGTTTTTGAATCTTCCATTCCTACATTGTATCTATAAATCTAAGCAGCAACGAATTCTTCAATCAGGTTAACCGTAATCAGCCTCACTAAAACAAGTTAAGATTTTAGAATTTTCGTGAAAGTTGATTTTAACTCCGATTAAGCTCATACTTGAATTTGTGGGGAAAATAATCAAAAAGTTTTGTTTAGGTTTAGTAACCTTGAAATTCGTTTAATTATAGAAGCGTTCGGATTTTTAAAAATGTCCAATGTTGAAAAATCTCTCTATAACCTGTCTCATAATTTTCAGCGTTCGGATTTAAAGTGGTCGACTTGTCCGAGGGGGCAAGTCTGGTCGAACCTTTAGGCAGGAGTTTAGGGCTTTTTGAAGGGGTCGTGATTTTCAGCAATTTTTCAGAATTTTTACTTCTTTATGGTTTTTCATTGTTTGTTTGTTGGTTGACATCCCGTGGATACTATCAAATTATGAGATTATGAGTTGATAATCAACCATGTATTGAAGAGTTAGAAATTAATTCACATAGATTCTTTTTGTATGTTGTGTGTTCTAAATTTGTTCCGGCTACTTATGATCCTCAAATTCATCATGCCGCATCATTATAGCATATATTATATATATATATATATATATATATATATATATATATATATATATATATATATATATATATATATATATATATATATATATATATATATATATATATATATATATATATATGTAGGTTCAAATACATTTTCTAAATATTGTGTGATTGTAGGACCAATTGTGGTCCAATCATTCATAAGGGCATGAAGGTAAATTGACAAAATTATTAATTAATTATATTTAAAATTTATCCCCAAATAAAGACAATTGATTAATTATCTCCTATTTTTTCTCTCCGTCTCTCTATATCTCGCTCTCTCACTCATGAACCCTAAACGGCTGAAGATTGAAGTGAGCGATTGAACTGTGCAATTGATCTGAACCAAACTTTGAAGAAGAAAACAATAAACGCAGAAGTTCTTCAAATAAATCTTTCATCATCGTTTGCAGATTTTCGACCCAAATCAACCCTATATTAGCCGTCATCGTCATCCCCCAAGCCGTAAAATTCAACCCAAATCAACCTCCGATTGTATTAAAATCGTGGGTCCGTCGTTGGAAGGTTTGCCGGCGGTAGAAGTACCGGCGGTGTCGAGAAATATCTCCCAATTGTCTACACAGAAATGGACGGCGGCTTCAATAAAACTTCCGGTACGTTTTTGTAGGAGGTGATGAAATCGAATTTTAGCACCCTCCATTTCCTATCCCCTTTTTTCTTTTTTTTTAGTTATAGACGAGACGCTGACTTGATAAAATCTCAATTGTTGTCATGTTGGCTCGTTATATGGAGTGGTAAACCAAGAGTCCTTAAAATGTAACTTTCCCCACTTTTTCCTTTTGTGGATCTTTGAAACTTTTATCCACACATGAAAATGATATAATATGCACATTTTTTAAGCACGAAAACTTGTTGCCAGTTGATTCGTAATTTGAAATGATGATACCTGCAGCTTTAAGAAGCAGAACCGAAGCAAGAGGTGTCTTCAATATAAATGTAAAGCTTTTATCCTGTAAATTTTAACAACCACATAAATGCTCAATGCGCGTAATCGGAAACCCTAAAGATGATATTTCAAATAAAGGAGATGAAAACTGACATCATAGACGGTGATAGTTTAGTAAGTCCATTCTCTGAAAATAGGTGTTAGTTTATGTGATTTATGTGAGATTTTTATTGTAAAGGAGGTGTGATTTATGTGAGATTTTTACTGTAAATATATGCTACAAAGGAAATATATGTATTCTTTGATAATGGTAGTGTGGTTTATGTGTTTTACTAAGTTCATTCTCTGAGAATGGGTGTTAGTTTTTTATTGGTTTGTGTTTTAGTAAGCTCATTCTCTGAGAATGGGTGTTAGTTTTTATTGGTTTTGTGTTTTGGTAAGTCCATTCTCTGAGAATGTGTGTTAGCCATTGTTTTATGTATTTAATTGAGTGCTAAAATGTGTTCCTGGAGAATTGATCAACATATTACTAAATGGAGGATTTCATTCTCGGAGAATGAACACATAATCACATCAAACTTCATAGACTATTTTGAAAAAAAAATATACAAAATATATTAAATTCTCGAAGAATATGCAAAAAAATGTACAATATTAACTACATTCTTCAAGAATAAATGTGTCAAAAAGCCAAACTAAAATACGTAAAATTGTACATACGTAAACAAAGAAAAATTCAGATGAAGAAGGAATAGGCGGACCTTTGATTAGTGAAATCCCACCAAATTAGGAGATAAATACCGGATTCCTTTTTTAAAATTTGATTAATAGACTAAAATACCCTTTTTAGGGGTTTAATTGTAAAATCTGATTAATTAATTGTTATAAATTTACAATTAGACCATTGAATCTAACACCATTGATCATTTCGATCGGACGCTCCACATTTCGTCCTACAATCACACAATAATTGTTAAATGTATTTAATACTAACTATATATATATATATATATATATATATATATATATATATATATATATATATATATATATATATATATATATATATATATATATATATATATATATATATATATATATATATATATATATATATATATATATATATATATATATATATATGGAAGGGTTCAAATGAGAACTACTAAAAGGTTGAGAACCGTGAGAACCACTAATTCACAATTTAATAATGTTGTATTTTTTATTTTTAACACTTGTTTTTTATCAATATAAAATTACCAAACATATAAAAATATATAATTATGCTTCCTTTGCTATTAGATATCAATATTGATGTGTTTTAAAGAAAAAAAATTTACGTTACAGTATTCACAGTTTAATAACTAGAAATTTTATTATATTGTGAATATTGTAAAACCTATTAAAAAATAAGGAAATTTATTAAGTTTGATGTATTTTCACATAAGAAACAAGTGTTGAAAAACAAAAAAACAAAAAAAACATGATTTTTAATGTGTGAATATCGGTTCTCACGGTTCTTAACATTTTAGTGGTTCTCATTTGAACTCATTCTTATATATATATATATATATATATATATATATATATATATATATATATATATATATATATATATGTATATATATATATATATATATATATATATATATATATATATATATATGTATATATATATATATATATATATATATATATATGTATATATATATATATATATATATATATATATATATATATATATATATATATATATATATATATATATATATATATAGCTAGGTTATATTAAGAACCACAGTTATTGTGTGGACATAAGGACAAATCTGGTGCGTTGAATTATAATCATCAATGGTTGTAATTAATAACAGAATATTGTTTTTTTTATTTAAAAAATATCAACTTTCCAATTATATCATACTAAAGGGTAATATGGACTTTTTATATTTTTTTAGTTATGAAATGTGAGATTTTTATGGTATCAAATTTCGGATTTAAATTTTAATTTCAAATTCGAATTCGATATTATTTATAAATTCAAACTTTGGATCTGTTACAATTATAATAAAATTGTATTATTAAATTCAGTTCTTATTCTAAGTTCTTAATCGTGTTCATTCTATTAGAATGAACTATAAAAGCATTCATTAGAATGACTAGTATTCTTAAAGAATGTTACTGCATATTTTGAAAATAAGTTAAACATTCTAGTAGAATGAATTACAAAATCATGCTTATATAAATTCCAAATTCATGCAGAATCAGATTTACATTGTATTGTGTAACATCAAAATTACAAGAATAATATAGTAGAATCTAATATACAAAATAGAATGACATTCTATAAGAATTACATTCTGTCAAAATGACAGCCTTGAAACCAAACTTTAGGGCTTCTTCTTGATTTCTCGTGTGTTTTGAATGCACAAAGAATTACCCTGAAACATCAGAATGATATTCTCACATGTTAGAATGATCCATAACATTGATCCCAGAATTACAAAATCATACAGAAATATTCTACTAGAATGATACATATTTTGTTACATATGAGTAGGGGAAATGGCGGAGGAAAAAACACACTTCTTGAATCAACCCAGAAACAAGAAAGTAGAACGACAACAAACCCTAGTGAGAATCATCAAGAAACATAAGTCAAAATATTTAAAGAAAAAAAATGTTCAAAGTTGTAAGAGTCAGGAAGAGACGAAACTAAAAAGACATGTCGATTCTAAAATAAAACAAACAGAAAAAAAAGTGGGGCTCAGATTACACAGACGGGCTAGGGTTCTTGAAACCGGCAAATCCTCACATGGAATTGAACAACTACCACTGATTATCCAAGTTAAGCTCTGAAAAAAAAAGAACTTCCTACAACTCATCTACAGAGAATAAGGCTAACAAGAATGGGTGAATGAAGAAAAATCCCCAAAAAGTCCTCAATGAAATTGGCTAACAAATAGCAGGAGGAAGAGGACGAAGCAGTAAAAAGAAAATGAGAGAAACTGGATGAGGGCATACATTGTATCCAGAATATCCGGAAGATGAACAGGATATCGGGGCAGTTGAAGATGAAACGGTGTGATCCCTATGGTATATACGGCGTCGCTCAGATTAATCATAACCGAAATCTTCATCTTCATCTTCTAAATTTTTTGCTCCAATATTGTTGTAATCATTCTGTGAAGATTTTATGATTGTGGCAATGGAAGGTCGATGGCGACAGGACCGGTTGGTGGTGGCGGATGGTGGCAATACTATGGTGTTCCTGTTAGTGATCGATGACCGTCCTTGCTGAACGATATTCAACTTGATCGGAGATGCTCCTGGTAGGGTTTCAATGGTGATTGGCGGCAATGTTGACAGGGTTTCAATGTGATAGGCGTATAAGTAGAGAAGTGAGAGAGATACTAGGGATAATTGGTCAAACTTCCCTAAATAAATGGATATATATAAAATGTAATTAATTAAATATTATGTTAGTTTACTATTATACCCTTAGCTGCTTCTAAAATCTGATTGGGTCTTACGTCCACACAATAATTAGAGTTTTTAATATATCCTAAATCTATATATATATATATATATATATATATATATATATATATATATATATATATATATATATATATATATATATATATATATATATATATATATATATAGGTTCAAATGAGAACCATTAAAAGGTTAAGAACTGTGAGAACCAATATTTACACATTAAAGATAATGTTTTTTTTTTGTTTTTTTGTTTTTTCACACTTGTTTATTATGTGAAAATACATCAAACTTAATAAATTTTTTATTTTTTAATACGTTTTACAATATTAACAAGATAATAATAATTTTAGTTATTAAACTGTGAATTAGTGGTTCTCACGGTTCTCAACCTTTTAGTGATTCTCATTTGAACCCTTCCCTATATATATATATATATATATATATATATATATATATATATATATATATATATATATATATATATATATATATATATATATATATATATATATATATATTAATGGGTGTTGATAACATTCAAAAATATCTAAACCTCGTATGAGTTTCAAAACTATGTTATATAAATTTGTTATATTCGAAGCTCATTTAATATTATCTTTGATCCACTTTTATTTTTTAGTTTAAAATTGAGTAAAATTAGAACAAATACTATTTTATTTTCAACCATATTTCATTTTTAACTCTATTTTTTACTCTAAAAAATATATTTCAAATATATATTTTTTAAAGATATAAACATTATTAAAACTGCCTTCAACTTCTTATTTTCTTTACATATTTACATAATTTCTTTATGTTGTAAAGCTTTAATAAATACATTATTGAAAATTTATAACCAATTTTTTTATGAATTTGATACACAAATTTATATTATATATTTATGATTATTTAATATCATTTAAATTATAGATTGTTAATTAAAAAAATTAGAAAATTGATAAATCTAAGATGTGAGGGACAATATTTGACAAGTGAAAGTTCAACTTCATTTTGGAGAAATGAATAGTATAACTCTATTTGAGTTATACTATTCATTTCTCCAAAATGGATTGAGTGGGTTGGAGATCGTCTAACTCCATTTTGAAATATAATATAGAGTTTGGAGTGGAGTTTGAGATGTCCTAAGAATATGGTTAGAATACTTTAACTTGAATATGGAATCGAGAACCAATTTTATTAAATGTGAAACTAGGATAAAATGTAAAACTGGGATAAAATGTAAAACTAGGATCGTCCTGGTAAGATGAAAGGTGAAAAATGAAAAGGTTATCATGAAAATAAGTCGACACTAGATGACAATTTGGCAACTTGAAAATATAGTAACGTGTAATGAAAAATGTGAGTTGCAGTTCGACGGTATCAAATGTATACTATGTAATGCTTACGTAATGCTTGTTTGTGATGTGAAGAAACAATTGATTTAATAAATTGAGTAGTGAAAGAAAAGAGTTTTTCAAAAAGTTTAGGATTTAGATTTGGCATACGAAGGTGGAGGTATACATTACATGGTGAAAGAAAGTAGTTGCTTAAAAAACTCAGTATTTAGATGCACGATTGGAAGGTAGAGGTATGGACCATGAAGCTACTGCCCAAAGAATCAGTTTGACTAAAACATTGGATGACACTGATAAGCTCCAAAGGTTAGACTTTCTCAAAAGTTCAAGGGTAACTAAGGAGTTGTATGGGATCTCAACCTTGAAAGAGTCCAATACCTAGATTATATAATACCTTACATAGTTTCTAGCAGACAACGTGTTGGGCTCTTGCATTTGATATGCAGAGACACAATAAAAAACCACAAGATATTCAAGTTTTTGACAAAGTTTTTGAGTCGGATCAGGAAATTTAGATTCATGTATAAAGACTGATAAAGGTTTTAGAAATATGAATGCATATACATACAGTCCATGAAGAAGAACTGTGTATAGTACCCAGCTAGACTTCTCTTATAAACAAGTGTGGTCCTAGAAACATTTGTCATTTTAATGTGAAGTGCATGTATGGAAAACAAATCATGTTGCTTGCTATGTTTATTGTACTCAACCCTTTTACATGAAGCATAGACTATACGGAAAATTTTCCAGTCATGCAACCAACGAAGTATTCATTAAGATGTTTGTCGTCACATCTGGCTAATGTAGATTGTCAAGGTATGACAATACTTATTTGGAGTATGTTTTTAAAAGGTAATTGCAAGCATGTAAGATTTGATTAGTGTGTCAAAATAGCTCTTAAAGCTTAGATATCATCACGACATGTAAAATCTTTATCCAACACAAGCATCTAAGTGTAATTTGTATCTTACTAAAAGACAAATACGTTGATCTTGCACAAAAAAGTAATTCAGATTTTTCTTTGGACTACTAAGAGCACTAGCAGTGACCCACATCTAATGTTTGGCAGACATAGCAGTTAAATGTAGTTTTTTTCTCAAGATTTTCAAAATTTAAGCATGCGTTTTAGAAATACATTACTATATTAAACATTAGGAATGTAGTTCAGAAATCTAGGTCTACACAAGATGGATATAGATAGAAGAGTTTCAAGGAAATGTAAAAAATTGGTAATCTTGAAACTAGTTCAAGATACATAATATTATTTTTGAAGTCATACCAATATGGCATGACATTAAAATAGCACATAATGATAAGGTAAGCGGATCACTAGACTTTTATTCCACTAATTCTACCACAAATGAGATGCTATGTAGATGGTCTCAGTATTCAATATGCCTAGATTGTTACTGATTGAAATATGAATTAGATTTAGTGGAGAGTATTTTAAACTTTCAGAAGAACTAAGCATAAATTATTTATTTACATATACTTGGATGGTGAGATTGGTAAAAGGAAGTGATACTAATGTAGAGTTGAGTAGTATCAAGATGAATGTTGATGATTTTGGTATGACTACATTCACACATAGATGAAACACAAACATATTGAATTCCCTCTAACAAGAGCATTACAATTTATCCGACAAGAGAAGTCTGAATATACATTAACTTTCGTAGTCAGTTTTAGAAACTAAATGAAAGGGGTAGATTGATGTTCTAGAAAACTCTTTTTATTTTCAAAACATTGAGTATTAATGGAGAAATATTTAGAAAATGCTCTTTTTTAAATACTCGCATATAAGGAATCACTTTTGTATAAAGCCAGCTGTTGGGGTGCAATGTTTTCCACTGACGACAACAAGGAGGCTTTTGGAATATTCCCTTTTGCTTGTTGAGACTGGTCCTCTTGACATTGTGATACACCTCTATAAATAAGCATCGTGTATTCATTTGTGAGGTGTGGTCAATGATGTACTTCCTTGTGAGAGTCGAGAGTTGTTAGCTTAGGTTCCATTTATTGTAGTATTTTATCTAGATCCTAATTTTTGAACTTTTTCTGTAACATCCTAAATTTTCAACCAAAATTTTCATATTTAAAATGGAGTTCAAATGTTAAAACCATAATAAAACCCATTTGTTCAATATCTAGTTATAACATCTCAAAAATTCAGAATATGAAACTTTAGAGTAACTTACAAATATCAGTGGACGTCTCGAAAACATTAATCTATGAGCAGTCAAGCGGTACCATTCCCTTTATCTACGGAAGTACTTGAAAAAAATTTAACTTGAAAGAGTAAGCATAAAGCTTAGTGAGTTCCCCAAAATACCACATGTTCCATTACATAACAAGCATACCACATAATGGCTCTCGGGCTAACTCGGATCTTCCATGCTCGCGAGCTGACCCCTTTCAGATAACACATATGGACTCTTGGGCGGACCCCGACTCCATTAGGGTCAAAAACTGACCCCTTTTTGCCAACACTTATGGACTCTCGGGCTGACTCGACTTCGTCAACATACCATATAGTCATAAGAACGAATCATACAGCCAAACAAACAGTAAGCAATAGTATACTAGTCTAAGCACATAGTCTTACCCTAACGTGTCTCTGGTTACCTACACATAGTATAGTGAGAAGACTCACCTGGATCGGAAAGCTGAAAAACACGCGTCGGGTCCTCAAATAATCAGCAGCACGAACCTCCTAAATCACCATTAGATATAACTTAGTGACCTAAACTAATAAAAGGTCAATACGTTAGTCTAAGTCTTAAATCCACCTAAGTTTGACCAAAAGTCAAACTACTAAAAAAGTCAATGATCAAGGTCAAAGACAACATGCATGCTACGCGTCGCATCCAGAGTCCTACATGCCACGTAGATGCACAACATAAAAGGCAGGTTTTCTCCGGCGGTTGCGCCGTGAGCCCAAGGTGGTTGCGCCGCGATCGCCGGGCATTTTAACTCTTTTTGTTAAGTGATTACTCTATTAAGCCAACGACTAAGACTTTCCAGAAAGCATCCCCTAAGGCTCCTAATGGATAAAAATACAAATTTTATGGACATGCAAGTCCCATACATGTCAAACACAAACCCTAGATCAAAATGAGGCTAAAACATGCAAAAATCATTTGCATGGCTTCAAAATAGCTTGAGCATGCTGTCCTCATGGCAACAGTTCCAAAAATGACTTATAAGTGACTTAATAGCTTAGAGTTTCCACAACTCCAAGAATAACATGCATAAATGGACCAAAATGCCATAAAACATCTCTAACTACTAGATCTAAGCATGGCATACATAAAGCTTAGAATTTTAATACTTACAGAGGTCGAAAACATGGCTAGAAGGTCTGATCTTCTTTGGAACGTTGCTTCATTGCACCACCACCTTCTTTTTCTTCTTCTCCAAGAATCACTCAAACGGAAAAGAGAGAGGATCACAAGCACAAAAGGGGCTAGGGTTTTGTTCTAGAACGTTTCATAGGGTTGAGGTTGGTGAAAGAGACTGGGCATGAAAGTTAGTGCCCTTAAATAGGGCTCAAGGCTTTTGGTTTTGCATTTCGGCATCGATGGCTGTGCCACGACCAGACGTGCTCCGTATGTGTATCTTAAAACCTCCTTGTAGGGCCAAAATCATCACATTTACTTAAGACTTAACTCATTAAAACTTTAAACTCATACTTGGGAAACATGCATTAAAACTCTCCCCCACTTGGTTGTATTTCGTCCCCGAAATCCGTATTTGGAAATACCTCTAGGTAGTGCTTGTGCATTTCCTCTTTGGGTTCCAATATCCAATCACCATGTTGTGCAAGGTCTTCGTCTTCGTTTCTAGTATCGCAACACATCTATCTACATAATTCAGTCACTCATCTACATAAATGTCCTCCAAAGGTACCATGACCGACTCGTATGTTGCACACTTCTTCAACTGAGAGACATGAAAAGTGTTGTGGATCTGACTGAGTTTCTCGGACAACTTCAAGCGGTAGGCCACCTTGCCTGCACGAGCAACGACCCGATAGGGTTCGATATACCTGGGACCTAACTTTCCCCGCTTCCGGAACCAGATAACTCCCTTCGAAGGTGACATGTTTAGAAGAATAAAATCCCTAACCTGAAACTCCAGATCCAACTGACGTCTATCTACGTAGCTCTTCTGTCGACTCTAAGTAGTGTGCAGTCTCTCTAACCCTTTGTATAAGCTCGATGATCTTGAGCACAATAGCAGTGCTGCGCATAATGTGCTGCCCAATCTCTCCCAAACAAATCAAGGTCTTACACCTCCTCCTATACAACATATCAAATGGAGGCATGTCGATACTTGCATGGAAACTATTGTTGTAGGAGAACTCTGCCAGTGGAAGATACGAATCCCAACTCCCACCAAAATCGATAGCGCATGCTGTGCTAATATGAAGTTGGGTGCCCAAATCCGCATGTAATCTTTTCCAGAACTTGAAAGTAAACTTGACATCTCTATATTATATCATCGAAACGAGTACTCCATGATGGGAAATCGCCTCCCTAACATAGATATCAGCTAATCTCTCTGAAGTGGAAGTATCCTAAATCAGTATAAAATTGGCGCTCTTGGTCAGTGTATCCATGATGACCCATATCGTATCTACATTCCTAGGAGTCCTCGATAATTTGGTGATCAAATCCATCGTAATGTGCTCCCATTTCCATCCGGGAATCTCTAAAGGCTAAAGCTTGATCAGCCTTGACCTTCTGGCTGGTCAAATACCTCTCAGCATACCAGGCTATGTCCCGCTTCATGTCAGGCCACCAATAATCCGTTCATAGATCTCTGTACATCTTCGTCACTCCCGGATGGATGGAAAACTTTGACTTATTTGCCTAATCCATCAGTGTCTGTCAGGTCCCATCAGTTGAAGAAACCCAAATCCGGCCATATCGTGTCAACAAATCCTGGCTATATCTAACAAAATCTGCCATTTGCCCCACAATCATCTCATGTTTCTCTGGTTGGTGCTTCTAACACCTTATCGCGTCAATTGAAGTTTACCTTATTATTGATGAGTCCATTCGATCAATCGGCTCAACCTCCTCTGCTCACCTCGACCGAGCCTCCCAGATCATCTCAAGTAAAGGTGTGACTACTGTCATCCTCAAACAAAAACCACGAAAGCATGCACTAATCATCCTCCGACTCAATACATTAGCCATAACGTTGGCCTTACCCGGATGGTATAAAATCTCGCAATCATAGTCCTTCATTACATCAAGCCACCTCCTCTCCATCATGTTCAGGTTTAGCTGATCCATCTCTTAAACTCTTGGTGTAGGTGACGTGACATTTTTAGGAGATTGGTCCAAAAATAATATGGTAAATATTATTAACATTCTAAGATGTTTTACTAAATTCAAGTCCCGCAGATCAATTTAAACAAGTCTAATTTGTTTGGGGTGGAGTTTCTTATTCGACTGTTGAGCAATATGCTTTTTTTAGGTTCCAAAGCTGCAAAAACCATTTTGTTTATCTTGGCTTTCTGGTTGGTGATTGAATGTCGAGATTTTTTTGTTGGAGGCCTATTATTGAAATATTTGAAAAAACCTTTCTAGCTGGAAAATAAATATGCTATCTATTAGTGGTCAGTATATGTTATTGAAATTTGTCTTGGTTCTCTGGGTATTTATTACATGCGAATTTCCCTCATGTCGGGACGGTTAATTGTAGGACAAATTTATTTGGTTTAATCTTTTCATTTTAGAAGGTCTAAAACAGAAAATATCAAATTTAAAGGCTGATTGAGGTTTCTCGGTTGGGGACCGAAATACCCTTGGTTCTTCGGTCTGGCATCCTTCGTTTTCGTCCCATGGGCTTAGTTTTTCGGTCTGTTAGGCGTGGGTATAAATATGTGTCTTATGCTCTCTTTTTAGGTTGGTTGTTTTGAAGCTCTAGGTGATCATAGCGAAATTCTGTCAAGTTCAAGCAACCATTGTTCTTATGTATCCGACTTTATCAATATAAAGTGTGCATTGAAGTATTAATCTTCTTGTGTTCTCGATTGATTTAATTGATACCGTGTGAAGATCTAGGATTAATTGGGACCTACAATTGGTATCAGAGCTTGAAAACCTCGTGTTTTTGAATGTTTTGGTATCAATATCATCTTTCCTTTTCTTGGATCTTGGAGTTTTTGAAGGATTTCAGACCTTTTTGGATAGTTTGATCGAGTTTTTGGGTGTTTTTGTGTTTGTTGTTTTTCGTGTTCTTGGCAAATCTTCAAGCAAAATCATAAAAAATCGTGTTTTTGATCCTAAACGCCGTTCCTATAGCTGTTTGAATGAGATCTAAATCTGAAGGAGGTTTTTCGGTCACGCTCCTGTGTTATTCGGTGGCGGCAGAAATTCAGAGTTTTTCGGTTAAGGTTTTAAGGGGTTTTCGGTCCGTTAAGAGTTTTTCGGTTAGCCCATTAGAGCTTTTCGATGTTTCTTAGGGTTTCGTGGATTTCGGTGCTGAAGGTTTTTCGGTGTGAAAGTTTTTCGCTCCAGGTTTTCGGTTAATTGTTTTTCGGTGAAGATTTTTCGGTGTGATTCAAGGTTTTCGGTCTACAGTGTTTTCGGTGCTGAGGGGTCAAATTTTGGTTTTTCGACGAAATATTTTTTAGGGTTTTCGATCAACATTTTGACATTTAAAGGCTTTTTCGGTCCAGTTGAACCTCTAAAATGGCAACAAAAGACGCTTCAGAAGTTGGTTGTTCTTCTCAATCGTGTGTTGATATAATTGCCAAACTTCGCGAACACAACGATAATCTTGTTAGAGAAATATTTGAACTCGAAAATCTCAACTATGGTCTTAAAAAGAAGCTAAAACCTCTACAAGAAAAACTGGAAGCTAAAATAAGCGACTTTAAACAATTACAAGACGAATATAACATAAACAGATGTCATATCAGGTTTGCTAAAGAGGATATCGTCAACTTGACTGCCGAGCGTGACTCTTTGAAAGCTAAACTTCAAGAAAATGATTTTATATTTAAGAAATTCGAAGGGTCAAGCGCGATAGTTGAGTCGATGATCGAAACTCAGCTTAAATGGGATGAAAACAAGGGTCTTGGGTACAAAAGTGTTCCACCTCCATTCAATTATAATTGTACCCGACCCCTTGACTTAAACGAAATATTTGTCGCTGAAAAATCGAATCAGGCTGAAAAGGTTGTGGTAGAATATACTAATGCTTCTGTTTAGTGTGCAGATGAAATTAAGGAAGATGATAACAAGTCAAATTCTGAAAAGAGTTCTTCTAACATCTCATCTGCAAACACTTCTGATGCTCGTGTGGGCCAAGGCACTGAAGCTGCTAGTTGTTCAAAAACTGATGCTGCAATATGTTCAACTGATCGTGCTTCTAGAAAATTCAAACCACGAAAGTTTGTGAAAGAAGGGGAAATTCCTGTTGGACAAAGACCGAGTCCCAATAAATGTGATTGTACTTGTACTTGTGGTACTTCCTTGAAGAATTCAAAAGGACAAGGACCAAGTAACAATCTCATTTACCTAAAAAGACAAACGTGCTTCAATTGTGGGATTGCAGGTCACATCGCCAGGAACTGTCCACATCGTCCATATATTCCTTTCTATGCACAACCTGGGCAAAACGTGCCAAGAGGGAGCTCTTGCAAAAGAAAGCCCTCAAGATCACGTTCAAGAGATGTTGACTAGAATGCAACCAAGGCCAAGAAGCAGGCCCCCAAGGACAACAAGACCGATTCGAGAGATGACTCTGCCAAATGGAAATCGGTAAGGTCGAGCTCATTTCAAAGATCGTCATCGAGTCCACACTGGCAACAGAAGCACAAGTCAAAGGGGAGTCCTGCTTCAAACTCAAGTGCTAATACACCCATCCGGTTAAACAACAAGCGACAAAAATCAAAATACCGATGGGTACCTAAAGGCCAATATTCCAAATCATCTAATTTTCTTGCTAACTCTTCATGTTCCTTATTTGATAATCATGATATGATTTTGGAACAAGTCAAGTGTGTAGACAGTGATAGTCGACCCAGTTTCAAAATGGACTGGGTTCCCAAAATCAACTAATCCCACATAATGTGCAAGAGGAGCTATGGAGGAATATCATCAGACCTCGGTTTCTTGATAGTAGCTATTCCAGGCACATGAATGGAGACATCTCTCAAATGCACGCCATTTAAATCATTTATGGAGAGTATGTGTCCTTTGTAGGAGGGGAGAGAGGAAAGATCACGTGGGGATCGTAACTAACGATGTGTTGAAGATTGAACTGGTAACTTCGTTCCAAACTGGATTTGATTCGCTTTGATGACTAATAGTTCAATTTTTCTATATTTTCCTTTTTGTTTCTAGTTAAATTTGTGCATTTTCGTTCATTCTCCTCTATGCAAAAATTTAGGGGGAGAAGAAAAACAAAACAAAAATTACAAAACTTTAAAAGTACAAAAATATTTTCTTTAAATATTCATATCTTTCCTTTCAGAAAATTAAAAAAACTACAAAAATATTGTATTTTTACATATTTGCACGATCGCCAATGTTCCTGATATATACCAATCAGGAATACAGATCAAAATCTTCATGTCAAATATGTGACTCACTATTACTGTGACTCGCTAATACATTTCTTACCTACTGACGACGCACCGAGTTATACCACTTACTGCTGAGGTAACACTTTAGTGCTAATGATACTTACTGTTACACCATAGTAAGTTTGAAGCACTGACAACCTTTCTTAACCAAATCTAAAGGTTTCTTCTGTAACACCAACTTCTAGACACTTTGAGTAAAGCCACTCAGAGTCGAGAGTTACAAAATCTGTGCCGATGGTTAGATTGCATACCGTAATCTATCACACGCACCAATCCATTCTCAACCACCTTTATCTTTCTGTTGAAAGAAATAGACGACTCATCATTTTAAACCATGTGGTGATGATATTTCGACACTCTATGCCAGTGATCTCTACTACAACACCAGTAGTAGATGTGAGGCATCAACAACCATTCTTATCTACAATCTTCTAAATTCAAGAGTTGGATGATTCAGTGTAATAAACCATACACTGATGACAATTCGAAAGTCTAGCAGCTGGGTATGTCTAGTAACCAAGACATATTACACGCTCATACCACTCTTGACCTAAACTTCTTCTAAATAAGATGTTCGTGACTTAATGTGATATTACCTCGCATTGATGAAACATCGAAATTCTGGGTCAGTGATCGTTGTTGTTTACCACAATAGCTATGAGACCCCAACAACTTTACCGGATTCAAAATTGGCACTAGGATGGTACACTCCGCAGAGTTTGGATACCATTGAACGTCTCGCCAAGAGCCAAGTCAACTTGTTGACTTGTCAACTGCATTGAGATCTTTGATCAAGGATATGAAGGGGCCAAAATCAAAACGGCCACGAGTAGCTCTCCGATACTCAAACAATCGTAGTGCATTTCCCCGGGTTCACACAGATACTACGAGAAGTCTCATTTCTGAGCCAAGGATGAATCCTTGAACAATTGTGGTGAGAGTTTCTAACTCCGTGACCCACAGGATTTGCGGTCACTGTACGTATCGAGAAGCGCCAGTCAAAAGCAACGTTCAAAGAATTTCGACACGATGTTTATGTTCCCGAAGAAGGTAAAAAGAAATTCATGTGGCAAGCTGTTTGAATTCCTCCTCAGCTAGTTTGTTACTACATCAACACCTGAAGTGATCAAGTGAAGAGATGAAGAGTCAGACTCCAGTCAAAGTCAAAGTCAAATGAAAAGCTGGATGTGCTGATTCAAGACACTGAAGCCTAAGGAACTCACCAAGTCAAATCTGAAGACAACCAGTACTGAAGATAAAGTTGTCGCTGCAAATGTGCTGAATTTCATCAACATCTATACCCGTCACCTGCTAAGGGGGAGATTGTCATGATAAGGGGGAGATTGTTGAAATTTTCTACAGTGTTCAACTGAAGCCTAAGAGAAGCCTGAAGTCTAAATGAAAGCATTAAACCAAGAGGGAGATTGTTAGGACAAATTTATTTGGTTTAATCTTTGCATTTTAGAAGGTCAAAATATCAAATTTAAAGGCTGATTGAGGTTTTTCGGTTGGGGACCAAAATACCCTTGGTTTTTCGGTCTGGCAGCCTTGGTTTTCGGCCCATGGGCTTAGTTTTTCGGTCTGTTAGGCGTGCACATAAATAGGTGTCTTGTGCTCTCTTTTTAGGTTGGTTGTTTTGGAGCTCTAGGTGATCATAGCGAAATTCTGTCAAGTTCAAGCAACCATTGTTCTTATGTACCTGACTTTATCAATATAAAGTGTGCATTGAAATATTAATCTTCTTGTGTTCTGGATTGATTTGATTAATACCGTGTAAAGATCTAGGATTAATTAGGACCTACATTAATATATATTGGAGAGTCCTAAACTTAGATTTTTTCGGTGTGGAGATGTTAATGACTGAAAACTGCGTTGGGTTAAGTGGGATGCGATTTTATCATGCAAAGTAAAAAAGAGGTCTTGAAATTGGGTGTTTATCAATTTTTAACAAAACTTTGTTCTACAAATGGAAATGGTGTTTTTCTTAGTGTTAGTAAATCTTTTTAGGTTAAAACAATAAAATATGTTCAAGTAGTTGTTGTTGGTTTTGAGTGGATAAATAACTCAGTTGCTTATAAAGGTGTATGGAGTAGGTTTTTGGCTTGATTAATATCTTGCATGACATTGATGTTATTTCGAGGTCAACTATCCAAGGAAAGGTATGTGGCGGGTCTTTAATCATTTTCTGGAAAGAGGTTTGGGTTGGTTGGAACCCTCTTATGTATAGATTTCTCATGTGAATAAAAAAATACTACCTTAATAAAAGTTGGGTTGATAATGATTGGAGTTAAAACTGGATGCATGATGTTAGAGGTGAGTGGAACAAACTCAATTCACTGAGTTGTTATATGTTCTTAGTAATCAGTCTTCGGATTCCAAGGACCTGTGGATTTCGAATGTTGTAGGTGATGTTACTTTTTCGGTTAGTAAAGCTAGAAAACTCATTGATGATAACATGTTGTTAGATGGTATGTTTCCTACTAGATGGAATAGGTTCTAGTCTAGAAATTTGATTTTTTGGAGTCCTGTTTCTTACATCCAGAAAAATTACTGTAACGCCCCGGTTTTTCTCGGTACGTTATTTATTTTAATTAATTAATTATGAGACATTATATTAATTTAATTAATTAAGGCATGATTAATTAAAAGATTTGGGCTTATAATTATTCCCATCTTTTAATCATATAATTAAGTCCATGGGTTTATAACCAAACCCAATTAAAGCTTAAATGGTCTTCTAGCCCAAAGGCTTTAGGGTTTAGCCCACTAATCTAATATATTAGGGTTCAAAAACCCTAATTCCTCCACTCCACACTCTCTTTCACGGCTTCCTCTCCCTCTCCTCCAACCAAGAACTTTGCTCTTGTGTTCATCCCTAACTCCAATCCTTGGTATGTTTGTAATTTTGATAGTTCTTCAATTCTATCATTTTATGTAGCATCTTATGTTGTTATTTTGATGTAGTAATCTCTCTACTTCTACCCTTTCTTTTAGATGTATGTATCTTAGTGTTAGATCTGAATACATCACCTCATTACATCATCATTGATGTACATATGAGTGTGAGTGTATGTGAAAGATCACTACAAAACCCTAAATTGAAAATCATGATCTTAGGGTTTTGTACTTGGATTTATGATTAAGTTCTTATAGTTTTCATATGGCTAAATGAATCCCTAATGATCTCTAATCCTTTTTAGTACCACAATATTTATGGGGACTAAATAGGATGAGTTGGTACATCCTAGAATGTATCCCAAAGAGAAAAGGGTGGATTGGCCAAGATATGCCATTAAAGGTTATGTTTCTGCTTCAATCAGATTCGGTAACCATTTTGTAAAAATCATATCTCGAGTTCTAGAACTCAAATGGACCCCATATCAGTGCCCAAAGTTCACAAATCGAGTTAGGTAACTTTCTTAAAAGGCACCCTCGATAAAAAGGACTTTACATATGGTCAACAACAGCTTCTCTGTTGTTGGGTCTGATCCGGGTCTGCTGTGATATGTCATTTTGTTTTTATCATTACTAGGGTTTGGAAAATGATCCTGAGTGATTCCAAATACCCACATGTACATTACATAGTTAATTTAATATCTGGAGAATATGGGTCGTTAATTCTCATTATAACTTGGTTGGAATGGACCCACACTCCAGGTCAATGGACAGTCACCAGATCATGCTGATTCTGTGATTGACCACCTTGTGATTTTTATATCTAGAGCTTTGGAAACCCTTTTTAATCGATTCCAACTCTGAGACTTGTATTTTTGTGTCTAATATTCCTCTGATTTTTGGTTGGGGCTAATTCCACCCACAAATTGGGTATAATTGGCCAACACCACCTGACTGTCCGTCCAAAGACTGCAGTGACAAGTCTTTTTGTAAAATTCATATCTCTTACATCTTTTGGAGTTATGAGGAGTTCCTTATGGTTATGGAAACCTAAGCCATTGTAGTTTCTTGCAAAAATTATTTAATCCTATGTTTCTATTGTGCATTTTGGAGTAATTCAGTCCCGATCAGCAGGACTGTTTTAGAGTCCTTGCTGTGATTACTCCCTTCTCATTTCTTAGTTTCACAACTTCACTCTTCTAACCTTTAGTTCTATTTAGGTGAAGCCTTGAAGTTTGCACAAGCTTGGTAGTCTTATATTGACTCCTATCTGTTACTCACTCACTCAAGGTGAGTTCTCTCACACCGTTGTATTAGTATTTATGTTTGCTAGATAGCTCGTGTGTGATTGTTTAGATTTACTATTTAAAGCATGCTATATTATTATTATAAAATCGTACATGTGCAATGTATGTGATTGATTAATACTATGAGGGGTAGTTAGGTAAGATCACCAACGTTATACTCTTTATGAGGTGCGGGGATCGGGGCCAAAGGATACGGGATTTACCCGGTGCGGCTCAAACCTACAAGTCCTCCCTATTAATATAAGCATTGATTTGTTCCTTGCTTATTAATGTAATTATAATTGGAATTGGATTTGAATTAGTAAATGTGAATATTGATATGATGTCTGTGTTTGAATTCACTAAGCTTTATGCTTACGGTTCTCCCTAACATTTTCAGGTATTAAGATTAAAGAGGCTGAGGCGTGACTTGGAGCACCGGGATACCACTACTAGAAGAATTTCCATTTTGGGACATTATTATTATTTTGCTTCCGCACATTATTATGTTTATTTCGTCATAATTTGGTTTTGTGATACTTATCTTTTGTAAACTCATAGCTTCTTTTATAAAAGTTGTTTTAAAAAGTTCAAATATTTTGTGAAAATTTTTGGGTGTGACAATTACACATCTTTTTATTTCTTGTAATTTAGTCTCAAATTTATAGGATTTTATAAAAAAGTGGTGTGATCTAAATACTACGAATTTTACAATTGTTTATGATGTGGTGCAATCGATTGACGCTGTCCATCTATCGACTTTTAAATGTATGGCTTTGGAGGGGATAATTATGACGATCTAGTGGATTATTTGGAACTTCTAAAATGATACTATTCTTAATGATCATAGTTTGAGAAGGCATTCGTTAAAAATATTTCCTAATAGAGCATTCATTTTCTTGGTTTATGTATAGGAATAGGAAGTTTATCAACCCATTATGTCTATTCATTTGTAATGCCTAATAGTTAGCGTTTTGCTATGTTGTAATACATATAATCATTTAGTTGTTAAAAAATATTATTAACAACCATTCATCCGGTGTAGCTTTATACGTCGGGTAACCTGAAAACCATAATATAGAAAGACAAATATTTCATTTATGCAAGTATTCATTAGACTAGTATTAATATACCAAATTGAACCACAATTTTTTAATTTTCTTGTAAAAGTTCCGATCATAATGAATTATTAGTTTTTGATTTTAGGAGTATATGGTTCTACTGTTGTGATCGGTTAGATTGGTCCACAACCTTGGTCGTATTAATTTTGCATCTCAAATTGCAATTGTAAAGGCCGTCCAAAGTACCAACTTGCTTTTACACTTAATTTAGAAAAAGACTAAAAGTTTATGTTATCTTCCAATCACATGCTTGTGCCGACTTTCGAAGCTGTTGACATGACATTATCCAATAAACAAGTTTGAATATCTAAAACTAAATTTTAAAATTTTTATTTTTTTAGATTTAAAAATTTAGGCAGAAGTGATCCGTCAAAAGATTAGATACCATGATCGTCCATATAGTATAGCATCTTTACCAGATGAAAAGGATTGTCATAAAAAGGTATGAAAAGAAATACGGGAATAAAAAGAGGTGGCATTTTTTCATAGGATAAAAATTGATATCAGTCTTATAAAACTAAACAAATTAATGAATTTAAAAACGACAAAAATACATTAATAACAGTGATACGTCATTACAAAATAATTTAAGAATCTATATCGACCTGAATTCTTTTTATACAAAACTTGATCTTATATGATTAACTTTCAAGAGTATGCACTAAATTGATCATTTTTGGAAGTTAATATGATCATTTTATTTATTTTTACTTTTTATTACAAGATGATTCGCAATAAAAGTTTACTACTTTCAATAACGTTATCTAGCGAGGTCTTAGCGAAATTCTATTTTTTCGGAACGATAGATTTTATAAAGACAAATAACTCTAGCAAGAACTATAGAACCAAAAAATACAAAGAAGTTATATCTAAATGGAAATTGCACATCCAAGTGTACCGGTGCATCTTACACTCTTAAGCCTATAAAAAAATCCAAAAGAAAGAAATGTCACAGTAACATCGAAGATCTCATCTTTCTTTAGCTTTACCACTCCAAAAATTCTCAAACTTCCAAAGTGTCCAAAACGTAGAAATGACAATTGCATGAAAAAGCTTATTCTTCAGAGGGATCAAACGTAGTACCATCTGCCCGAGACTAATAAGTACAAACCGAAGATGCATGTGGCCGAGAAACATTCATCCAAGTAGCCATATGATTCCAAAGAGGCGCAATAAAAGGAAAAGTAATAAACATGTGGTCAATGTTTTCACTTACCTTTAGATACAGAGAACACGTAAAATGAGAATAAATAAATACATTCATTATTAAGATTCAGTCGAGTGGGTATCATGTTTAGAAAAATATAACATCGAAGGATATTCAACTTTATAGCAACCAAGTTGTTCCATCTAGTTTGCAACCGAGAAGAAGCTAGCAGGGCACCATCTCCAAATTGACGAGCGGAAAAATTTGCTAAAATACCATAATTATCTAATTTCCAAATAATACAATCTTGATCAAAATATGGTTTCCACGATCTATCAACCAAAACTTCCCGTTAAGCGGACTAGACCCCACCTCTAGTCCATTTTTTTTTCCGATTTGCAACAACATACAATATATTCGTATCTAGAGCATAAACTATAGAAAATTGCTCTTTCATAAGAACATTACGTAGCCAACTATCTGAACCAAAACATGGTATTATGTTTGTTTCAAACTTTTTATCGTCCAAAAATATTTTAAATTAATTCCTTTGGAAACAAGTTGGTTTATAGAACAAAGAATACGCAACCAAAAACTAGTTGTGTAACGTCCCATAATTTCAAGTCTAATTTTTTTTTCTTTTAAAACAAAGTTACCAAGTTCCATACATAAATAAAAACTCCCAAAACATTAGTTTCATAAAACATATTGTTCAAACATAAAAAGATAACCATAAAAGCGGAAGGCTACGTGTAAAGATAGGCGTCATGTAGTCAAGCCGGACCCTTCATGCGATCTCCCGATGTACCTGAAACATTTAAACATAAAACCGTAAGCATATTGCTTAGTGAGTTTCCCAGGTTTCCATATCATTTACAATTACATTAATATTTCATTTATTGACTCACGAGCTTGCCCCGATCTTCTCATTTTAACATTCCATTCATTGACTCACGGGTTTCTTCCCTGTCTTGTCCTATTCCGTCACTCACGGGTTTCTTCCCGATCTTGTCTAATTCCTCGAGTCACGGGTTTCTTCCCGATCTTGTCCAATTCCTTGACTCACGGGGTTCTTCCCGATCTTGTCCAATTCCATTGGCTCACGGGTTTCTTCCCGGTCTTGCCCCAATTCCATATCATCATATTCATCATAAACAAGAAAGTGAGAAGATTCACCTGATCCGTAGCTACAAGTAATTAAAAAGGAAAGTCGGTAAAAGTCCTCCCCGAGCTTCCTAATTATCAAGACAATTCATCAATTAACATTTCTATCCACAAACCCCTAATTAGACTCTAAACCAAGGGTTTTTTCTAAAATCTAACTTAAAAGTCAACTGCCCAAGTCCAAGTTAACAGGTTAACAAAAGTCAACCAAAATCACCCTGAGATTAGTGGCGCTAATCGCTAAGGATTAGCGGCGCTAATCCTTCTGTCCACCCCATACTTTGTCTAAAGTGCTTAATGCATTAAGCCATAAGCCCTAATTTTCCAGAAATGATCCCAACAGTTCATTGACTCATAAAAATGTAAATTTTATCAACCAATCCTAGCTAAACAAGCTCATGGTGAAGATCTACACCTAAAAAGGTGGTTGACATGCTCAAACTTAAACTAAAATGTTATTGAGACTAGCCTAGGGTTCATTCCAAGGATCTAGGAGCAAACAGAAGAACAAAATCATCCTTTCAACCCCAAATCCACCCTTTAATCCATCAAAGAAGCCATCATTGTCTCATGGAGCTCATAAGAGTCTCATAACTTGAATATAAACTTAAGAATTCAAAGGAACAGAGGTTTAACACACTTACAAGGGTCCAATATGATGAGCAATCAGATTCCTAGCTTCACCCAAGCCTTTCCTAGCTCCTTAGCTCCTTCCTCTTCCTCCAAAACCTTCAAAACTTCAATATTGAGATCCAAAACACCAAATGAAGCTTTGAGAGAGTATTCAAGGGTTTTCCAAGGGGTCTAAGGTGAGAAATGACGGCTACATTAGGGTTAGCAACCTTAAGTACGGCCCAAAACACGTTTATGGGCTTAAAAGCCTCTCCAGACAAATTAGCGGCGCTAACATACATGTTAGCGTCGCAAACATGGGAACGTGCCAACCCACGATAGAATCCAGGCTGCTTCGCGACACTTCCAGACCCTTAGACATTAGCGTCGCTAACTATATTGTTAGCGGTGCTAATATTCATTTTTTTTCCATTTTCACATTTTAACTTCCAATTCTGAAATATTAAATCCCACACCTGGTCAAGTGCTTTACAAGTTGTGAAGGATCTAATTTTGGCTTGGTCAAGAAATCTGCCCAACCATGCTCCGTCTTGATCACCTGAACCCATAATGCATTCAGTTAGTCAAAGAATCTTCATCTTTATTTGAATGGAAGATCTTTGTTAAGAACAACTTCCCCTCTCAAAGACCTCTAGAATCTATGCTAGAAATTACTGCATGGTTGAAAGAAACAATACCGGATCCAAAGGGTTAATCAAAGAGTCCTTCATATCAATTCCTAATCGTTATGTAAAAAATATGAATAAAATATAAATCAGAGAGAAATATTCAATGTATCATCGATGAAGAAGGGTTATAGCTCAAATATTGCAAAGGATAATACGAACAATGTTAAACCCTACTTCTAACCACGTCATCAAATAGCGTATTTACAAACATGATCGACACTATATATTTATGTTATTAACAATTTGTATATAACTCATTGTAACATTTTGTGGTTTATAGCTATTCTACCTGACCTCAGCGCCCCAAAAGAAATGACATCAAAAGCTCTCTATGAACTTAATCACGATGTTAGGGGTTCATAAAAGACATATAATAGACACCAAAGCTCCTGATGACCGAATTCAACATTGTTGTTCTCCCCAAGAGTTTTTACCTTCCAATTGAAAAGGCTTTTTGATGAATTTGTCCATATAATCTTCAATTTCTTACTCCATGACCAGAAATCTAAGATACACCTACACATATAAGGTTACTCCATGACCAGAAATCTAAGATACACCTACACATATAATCTTCAATTTCTTACTCCAATTGAAAAGGCTTTAGTTGAACAATAATCAATAATGTTAGCTAATTCTTTTGATTCGTTATTGGAAACACCTACACATATAAGGTTACTTTATGCATATTTTTTTCAATCCAAAAGTTAAGTAAAAATATTTCATTTTACACACGATACTCCTATTCTTGATTCTATTCTCAAAGCAACATAACGTTACTTTCATAAAATAAGATAGAGATCGTAAAACCTTCATAACCCACAATAGCACCACATAATAAATTGTGCTCTAAGGCTTCTTAAAAAACGTGTAACCCTTCCATAACAATGATAAAAAGGAGCATCGATTAAAGGCCACCTAATTACAACCCTAAATGAATATGAAATTAATCATAATGACTACTATATATCAAATTGGAAGCCATATATGAGCTTAAGCAACTTATAGTCAACCCACTCCATTTATTACTAAAACTCATCAATTTAAGAACATTGTCTGTATATCGTCAACTTAGGCCATGTGGAGTACCCATATTATAGCAATGGTGTTAACACCAAAAAGTGATGCCACATCACCACCGCCTTTAACACTAAAAGTGGGGGTGTGGTGGTGTTATATCAAGTGGTGTTATAGCAAGTGGTGTTATACCTTTTTTTTTTTTTTTTTTTTTTTGTTTTGTTATAGCAAGTGGGCAAAACATCCGTTAACAGGCGTGGTCACCATGGCGCGCTTTCACCTATGGCGCATCACGGCATCATGGGGGTGGTGTTCACATGGCTTTGGCGGCGCCATAGCCTTTGGCGGAGGCTATAACGCCGGTACTCCCCATGGCCTTAGAGAATTAGAGGCTTTATCAAAGTTCACTTTGAACACCATAATTAAGTTCTTTCCTTTCTCCCTTATAACAGGCAGTGGTTTCATTTACCATCAAATTAACGAACGTTAGGAATTTGACATCCTTAAATAAGGCTAACTACTCAATGCTAGCAACATTACCAATAACCATCGAAAGAAAATTTGTCAACAACTTGGCTATAATTTTGTATTGACACCTAATAAAAACTAACTGACCGATAATCTTTTACAAATATTGGATCCATAGTCCTACAAATGAGTACACTAAACGAGAAGTTACATCCATTAAGGCTGGTGGTTGAGGCTTGAAATTGCATCACGAGATTAATCGATATCACATCCAACTATATTAAGTCGCAATATTTTTTTTTCAAAAAAGCAAACGTGAAACCATCGGATCTTTGCGCTTTGCCACCACCACAACTTCAAACAAGTTTTTGGATTCCATCACTCTAGAAAGATACCTCAAGAAACTCCTTTTAATCGACATTGATTCTCTTTAATCTATTACTGGTGAAAGTAGGATGAAAATGACTTGGTTTGCTGAATTTTAATGTGGTAGACTACTAACTCGAGACGAGATTCATTAGCCATGGTCGACCACTCTTGAAAAGAAATTATGAACTCTCAAGAAAAATAATGATAGAATTAATTAGGGAAATAAGATATGCGGGACTCATCTAAATATAAAGGCAGCTCACTAAGTTTTTGAGAAGTCACTTTTGTTAGAAGAAGTGATATTAGATCGCGGACCAATCTTCACAGATCATGCGATTGTTTTACGATACTTGTGGAACCCCATTCATCTTGATATAGGAGTCTCCTTTTACGGTCATTTAAGTGGTTAACTTTTTATTTTAACCTTTTATAAAATATCTAAAATATATTTTTCGTTATAATAACTTTTTTCATATTAATTTTTTTTGTCACAACTTACCATTATAAATATATATAATTTTGTATATAGTTTGATATGGATTTTACAACTTTGTAAATAGTTACAATTTTTCTATTATTTCTATTTGTAACACTTATTCTAGTATCGAAAACCCATTTAACTCTTTCCGATACACATGAATGTAGTAATATATCTTATTGAACAACAGTCTTATTTTGTGTGATTATATGAACCATCAATTTCTGAAATTTTTGGATTTGAGGCAAACAATTATATGATGCATTACCAACATTGACATGAAGTCTAGTTTAATATATGAGATCATTGCATTTTAAGTGGGCACTTTGATTCCCAAAATCTAAAAAGGGAGAATGAGATAGAAATTCACATGACCACTATCTTATATGTACAGGACTTCAACTGATGACATAAAGAACCAAGTTTGAAAATCAACAACAATCAGATATATACGGTGAAAAGTGAGACAAATAGAATTATAACAAAATTGAAAAGTAATTCATTTAATTGAATTAAAGGATTCCTTAGAGAGGATTATACGGAATTAAATTTACTGATATTAATATTTTGACACATTTTCACCTATGAATCTGTATTTACCTTCTGATATATATATGTTTGGCATGCCATGTTGGATTATGTTAGAACTTTGAAAATGGCCATATGAGTGGTCCTACGGGAAAGCATCGATTAGTTTTAGTATTAGGTAACGTCCCTTCATTGAAGTCAGTACTAAAAATGGTCCATGGATTGGGCCGATTGGCTAGGCACAAATAACACGTTTGGAAGGTACAACAGTGACATCATAAGGACACCAACGCTAGAACTTTCAGGTGACAAGGATAGTGATAAAGTTTGGTATTTAGATTTTTTTAAGTGCAATTATCATTGAGAGGTAGTTAAATGCACACATGACAGCATCTGAGCATAGTTTGATCTCCAACATCTCGATAAGATTTTAAGGACTTAATAACCTTAACATTTTTCTGCAACTTATACAACGTAACTTTCATTGTGGGCTTAGCCTTTTGGGTTTATAAAATCTTCTGCTTCGATACATACACAAAATCAATAGAAAATTGTCATAAAATTAAATTAGAATACGAATGCGTTTGGTATAAAAATTTACTAAAAGCAAGCCAATTTGACGACAATTTTAAATAACCGGGTATTGGATCTTTAAATGGATGGGAAGACTTTACTAAATGATGTATCAAAAATATCTCTACCCAACCTTAAGAATAATAATACAATGACTTAATACATACGTAAAAAGGTTCATTGACCTATGTGGGACCTATGGGCTATGGCATAGTAACCTGATAGAGTTTGAAAGAACTAATCACTTCTGTATAGGCCAAAATCGCATGCGAAATAAGGTTTTGTAGACCATTCGATTTCATTCACATTTCCATATTTTGGGTCCCATTTTCATGTGAGGGTAAATGCCGATAGGACAGATGAGCAATGGATTATAAATAAGCTAAATGAATGGACACATGGTCAATTCTATGGGGGTTTTCATCCCTTTTTCAGTTTAATTTCCATCATACACCGTTAATGTGTCGTCAAGAAAAACTATAATATGAAATGAGAAAGCCTAAGTATACAAGTTGCATACATAAAAACCCGAAAAGTTATAAAATCTCCTTTTTGCCTTCCATTATACATAAAACTTTAAATTATTCATTGAAGCAAAAAAAAAAAAAAAAAAAAAAAAGTATTCAAGATGTGACATCATTTTAAAGTGCTTCACTCAATATCAGCCTAAACTAAACCATAAAACTTGTAACACCCGGCTTTTAAAACAAAACACCCCTGAAAATTTTTTCATTTAAAACCAAGATTTCAATACATAAAACCATAACAAAGGGGTATATTTTAATAAACACGGGTACAAGTGTATCAAGAAGAGTATAAAATATCATAGTCTCCTTTGAAGCCGGGCTGCTACATACAGCATCTACAAGTCCCACTCCGAAATCACGGACTCTATATTGTCCCCTATCAGTATCATGCTAACCTGCAAGGACATTAATAAACGGTATGAGCCACAAAGCTCAGTGAGTAATCAAATCTGCAAATAACATGTATCAAAATACAATAATATAATTGTCTGGATATCGAATCCAGAATCCTAGCCTTACTGGCTGACCGCATATGTACTAGGATTTCACATCCTAATATGTAGTCTTACAGGCTGAATCATAGTATCCTGTAATTAACAAGCCACGTTAGTTATTTGCACCTATAATCATATACCACTATTTCTGTCCCATATCTCTTAGTCCCATCGGACCGCACCGTATATCCTGACTATTTAAGCCGCACTCTGTGTCATAGCTATATAAGCTGCACTAAAACATTATCAATATATAACTCATAGCCCGAAGGCTGCACCAACTGGGTTTAATAACCCGATATCATAGCCAAAAGGCCGCACCATGTACCTGTAACAAAATCATAGCCAAAAGGCCGCACCAAATATCATAGCCCGAAGGCCGCACCACAATCATATTCGCCGCACCAATCATCGGAGACATAGCCCGAAGGCCGCACCGGAGTCATAGCCCGAAGGCCGCACCAATCATCGGAGACATAGCCCGAAGGCCGCACCGGAGTCATAGCCCGAAGGCCGCACCCATTGGATATAACATCCAGAATTAGTTATGGCTCACGGGTTAGTCCGCTGTTGCCTTGGCTCACGGGTTAGCCCGCTGTTGCCTGAAATATGTGGCTCACAGGAAAATCCCGCTGTTGCCTTGGCTCACGGGTAAGCCCGCTGTTGCCTAGACTCACGGCTGGTTCCGGTCTTGTCTATATAAGTTTTATTGACTCACGGCTGGTTCCGGTCTTGTCATAAAAGTTTGATTCACAGCTCCGTTCTTGTCATCGCAATGACTCACGGCTTATCTGGTCTTGTCATCTTCATATCTCTTCAAGCTTGTCATTTTCGTCCCACAAGTCAGGTTCAACCTGTAACAATTCAATCATCATATATCATATATGATATCAGTGAGATTACTCACCTGGATACTAGCTGCGTTTCAATTTCGGTTGTTTCTTGCCTTTGCGTGCACCACAACCATTTTGTCCCATACCTATATATTCATTTATATACCAAATGATAATAGGTTAATAATCATTCCAATTGACTCTAATACAATAGAGTTCAACACAATATCATTGCAAACAATGCCTAGTTAATAAACTTTCCGTTTACTAACTTTTTATGAATTTTACTATTCACCGAGGCATTCGAATCGATCTACAGTGCCCCCGAGGGGTCGAAAACTCAACTTAATAATTTTCCCAAACTTTTCAGACCATAACGAGCCTATGGTCCAAATTTGAGCTAAAACGGACAAGCCAAACGAAAGTTAGCGAGTCGGAAGTCCCCTGCCTGGCCCCTGCTTGGAGGCGCACTGCGCCAGGTATCAGGCGCACTGCGCCTGGGCGCACCCCGCCCTGATCCTGGGCGCACTGCGCCCTGCGCCTGGGCAGACCCCCTGGACAGTCGCGATTTATGCACTGTAGCAAGCAGTTTTGGACCATTAAGTCCTTAATCAAGTCCTTAATCGATTGGGGTTTGTTTCTAGGCTAAAACCTTATACTTTAACAAGGTTTTCAACCATTCAAAACAACTAAATCAATCAAAATGAAGAATTAGGGTTCTTAGTCCTAAAACCCCAAAACTTCAAATTCATCACTAATAGCAATCTACTTCCATTTTCTTTAGTTAAGTCTTTATTAGCATGACTTAATGGAAGTATTACATCAACTTAACAACATAATCATCACTGCAAATGCAGTTTTGAGTTGCTACAAAACTCATCAAGAAATAACAAGCTAGAACTTGAAGAACTAACCTTTCAAGCTTAGGAATCATCAATTCCAAGCCATAGTTCCAATTCCAATCTTCAATTCTTCAATATTTCTCTAAGTATTGCAGAATTTGTGCAGAGAAATCTTCTCCCGTAGCTGCACACAATGGCCAGTCAAAGAGAGTCAACTCTCTCTATATATATCACAAATGTTTACAATTTGGTCCCTAAGTTCATTTTCTTGAACTTTGACCACAATAACCAAGTTTTATTACAATAAAACTTTCATTTCTTACATTTTTGCCACACCCAACAATATTTTCAGAATTGGTCCTTCACTTGCAAATGACCAAAATACCCTTTTGCGGTAAAATGACCAAAATCAGTTTTTATAACATTTTAAGTCCAAAACTCAAAATATTATTTCAAACCAAATACTTTTCTGTCCAAAAGACCAATTTACCCTTCCAAGGTAAAATGACCATTTTGCCCTTTTATTATAATTATATAATAAAACATATCTTGGCGTTACAAATTCTCCCCTCCTTCAAAAGATTTCGTCCCCGAAATCATACAAGGAGTTAAGGTACGTCTTCCTCGTTTCACTTTCGGTCTTCCACATCATGTCGGAAACTATATGGTAGTGCCTAAGCACTTAACCATACTAGTCTTCTTATCTTGTGGTTAGATCATAATCCGCGTATCATTCCTCCGGTTGTCCCGGGTACCTTATCTACGTATCTTTCCACGAAAGACATAGACGACAATAGCAGATTCTCGGATCCACACAGTTTGGAGGATTTCATAATCATGTTCCCCAGTTTCATAGGATTATCCTGAAGAATTGTTTGGTATAGAAGAAAACAGATGATCTTGATGGGGAACTGATATACCCCGACCGGTTTCAGCCCAGTCACTACAAGAATACGTGTCATTAGCGGCGGAAAATGTCGCCCCTAACGCCTTTAACGGCGACATGTCGCCCCTAAAGATGTCGCCGTTAATGCTTTGTCGCTAATACTTATATGTCGCCCCTAATAGTGTCGCCGCTAAAAGTGACATGTCGCCCTTAATAGTGTCGCTACTAAAGATATCGTCACCAATAAGCTTTCCGTTGTTAAAAGTATCTTCGGTAATACTTGTCGCCCCTGATAGTTGTTTTTTTTCTTTATTTTATTAAGTTCTTAATAGTTAAGAACTTAATCAATTCAGCTACTCCATAAACTGCAAAAAATAAAAACCATCTAGAATTAGTTATATTATCAAAAAAAAAAAAAAAAAACAAAAACAATCCATAACACATGTTCTAAAGTTATATCTAACACAAAATACTAAATAAAACATAAACAACTTGTGACCGATACCGTCTTCATCATCGTTCCCCTCGTTATCATCATCATCATTTTGCAACTGTCGAATGGAATCTTTAAGTTTTTCCGTTTTTTCAGGTTGTTAAACAACCGATCAATAGGGTCCAACTACAAAAAAAAAAAAAAAACAAAATAACATATTAACATAGTACCAAAATTCCAAATTTATAACAAGTGTTAGCCAAACTATCAAGTACACAACAAATGTATTAAGTTATCAACAAATCGCCGGTCAACCTAAAAATCGTATTAGCATTGTACCAAACTTGCAAATTCATAACAAATGCTAGCCAAACTATCAAGTGCACAACACATTTATTAAGTCATTAAATATGTGATCGTAATTCAGAAGAAAAATCTCATCGTACTTTTGTTGTTATCTATTATAGCAATCTAAAAAGATCATATCATAACAACCTAAACATAACATCCAATACATCGTATTAAGTCCTAACAAATTAAGTTCTTAAGTATAATAAAAAACATCAAAAATTAAGTATATCATATAATCCATTAACATTTTCATATAAATTCAATCAAGTGTTCATATCAACAAATCCATATACAATCCTATAATTTCATATACATTAACCAACACAAAATCTATACAAATTAACAAAAAATCTATTAAATGTTAATATCAAAAAATCTAAATACATTATCACAATACTACAATCAAAACATTATATGCATATATGAAAAAATCCATATGTTCAATCAATTGTTCATATAAATATTCTATATATAAATGAACACAAAATATAACTAACTAGCAATTATAACTTTCATTAACAAGAATTATATACAATATCATCTACAACAAACATTTTATTTCAAAAATCAACAAACAACAACTAAAACCCCAAAAATCCACAAAACCCTAAGTGTAAAATATGAGAAACACATTTCTAGATGAAGATTAGTAGTTGATTCTTGTTAGGAGATTGATTTTCAACCAAAAAGCTTCAAAATTCTGAGTGCTCCATGCCAAAATGAGCCGACTGTGGGTTTTTGCTGTTTACCGCTTTAGGGGCGACAGCTTAAGTGGCCACTTTAGGGCATTAGGGGGGACATTGAATATTTTGGGGCGAAACGTTGCTGCGTGTTATTTCGACCGTCGGATGAAACAAATTTTCAACGGTTAGGGTCAAAAGCAGTGACAAAATCCGGATAGAGGCTTTAGGGGCCATACCTTTAGCGGCGACACGCAACCCGCTAAGGCTGGCGTCGCCCCTAAAGATCAACCGTGCCACAAATATGCCTAAGTACGGGGTTTGGTAAGCCATATGGACAGAGAGCCACTGAGACTGATGTGAATTGAATTTTTTTTTAAGTATTTGTTCCACTCAAAATAACGGAAAAGTAGCCCTAGAAGCTTGTCCAGTCATATTCAGTTCTTTCGTGTCCTGTACGGTGTAACAAGCGCACCGCAAATTGGTGGTCAAAAACTTCAATGCGAACCTATAATGGAAAAAGAATAATTTATAGATGCCCTTTATCGTAAGGGGATAATATAGAACACTTATTTGTGGCGCTAGAGAATCTATGTTGCATCAATTTATATCATTGTATAGAACACTCCGGTGCTCCCCTATGTTTACTCACATATGGGTATGTCCTACATCTGGCCATTTTTCTCAGCTATTTATCCAATCTACACTTGTAAACAACAAGCTTGCTAAATCAAACCGAGCCCAAATGCATAAAACACTAAAAGTGCAATTTAAGAATCTTAAACAATATTAATATAACATATGACACATATCTCTCTCTCTCTCTCTCTCTCTCTCTATATATATATATATATATATATATATATATATATATATATATATATATATATATATATATATATATATATATATATATATATATATATATATATATATATATATATATATATATATATATATATATATATATATATATATATATATATATATATATATATATATGTTCAAATACATTTTTTAAATATTGTGTGATTGTAGGACTAATCCTGGACCAATCACCATTTAAGGGTATATTAGTCAATTTGTTTAATATAATTATAATTTATATAAATTAATTAATTAGATTACCCTAATTAAAAGCCTATATTTATGGAATCTAAACTTACCAAAACTTAATCAATCGTCATCTTATTATACCACGATCACCACAATATTGCGTCGATGATCAATTTCCTCATCTTGAATGTCGAAACAAAAATCACACGATGTGTTGCCACAAATTTGACTAAAGCCCTCATTATTCCAACGCTCAACTTCCTAGAAGCATATAACTAAAATTGGGGGGCCAAAAATTTTGCTCCGATTTTCATATGCATCATATTATCATTCTTTGAGAATATAAACAATATTAATTAGTTAACTATAGAATGGATAACGTCTCCGTAATTATAGTTATGATATTCAAAATTAACTTGAAAAGAATATTGTTTCTTTATTTGTAAATATATATGAATGTCTATTATACCTTTAACTGACCCATTTTAATTATTATTATTTAAAAATTTCATTTTAATTACACAACTGCCACTATCATCTAAGCCATTGATTTTTTCAATCTAATGGTCCAAAATTGGTCCCACAATAACACAATACTTACCAAATGTATTTAATACTAACTATATATATATATATATATATATATATATATATATATATATATATATATATATATATATATATATATATATATATATATATATATATATATATATATATATATATATATATATATATATATATATATATATATATATATATATATATTCGAGTTGTAGAGAGAATTTAAATAAATAAAAGAACATATGAACTTTTTTTCTAAACAATATTTTTGAAAAAAAATTATACTCAATATATATATATATATATATATATATATATATATATATATATATATATGTATGTATGTATGTATGTATGTATGTATGTATATTGCCTGGTAACTTTTGGGACATCAAGAATTGTATTCAATTACAAAAAGGCTAATATTTTTGTAGCAAACAGGTAATTTCTCAAATTGTAACATGGGAGCGATTGAATATATAAATTATAAAAAGAAGTGGGCACTGGTACGGTTGCCGGTTTATATCTCCTGGAAATATAAACAAGACACTGTGGCATGCTTAAGTTAAATGCCCATATATTAATAAAGCTATCTTATGATTAAAAATCAACTTCACCTTATGATTAAAGATTACTAATTTTGATACTCTAATACATGTATATTAACAATACTTCAATTACAAGTAGTATACAATGAAAAGTACACAAGTGGCTGAAAACGCCTATTAACTGGAAAACAGTCGACTTTTCTTTTCACAAAAAAATACTACTAATAAAATAGTGGTCCTAAATTGTGAAAAACCAATTACTTACTACATTAGAGGATGCAGTCACTTTCAAGGTGTCTAGACCATTCCAGGTGGGGTTAATCCCCTTTAATGGCATATAAATAGGATGCCATGCATCATTTCCTCTTTGCGTTAAAGGATCATAACAATACATTCTATCGGAAGATCATCTTAAGTTCGCAAAACAATATGGTACCACTCCTCATTTAATTCCTTCTTTAAACTTATGTTGATTTTAATCCTTCTTCCAAGTTCTAACACAGTCTGCATTCCTTTTCATTATAACATTATATATTTTTGTCCTTCTCTTTCAGGACCAAGAATGCCAAATCACCAAGTCTAGCTTGTATGTCACTTGGAAAAACAAACCAGCTATAGAAGGCCAACATGGTGGCATAGTTGCAGCCTCTTTTGTTTTAGGTATGTATGCATGTATATATGTATCGAGTGTTATGGTCAAACGAGTCAAGTTTAGGATACAAAGTTTATACAAGAAACTATTTTTATATTGATTAACAGATCGTGGTTCTGATTTTGTGTTTGTGTAAAATATATAGTTGTGGAGGTATTGGAGAATTTAGCATATTTGGCGAATGCAAGCAACCTTGTGCTCTATTTGTCAAAATTCATGCATTATACACCATCTAATTCTTCCAACATCGTTAGCAATTTCATGGGAACCGCGTTCCTCCTTGCTCTCCTTGGTGGCTTCTTGGCTGATGCTTTCTTCACCACTTATTGCATTTATCTAATAAGTGCTACGATTGAACTCATGGTAAGTAGTATGAAATACGAGGTTTACTCACTCATATTTTTACTTCAGGCTTACATCTAAACTAGCTAGATCCAGATGTCATCTGGATGTTATATCTTCAAACCCCATGAGTTTTTTTGGCATATATAAGCCTCCTCTTGCAGCTTTTCAATATAGAAAGACACTCTTAACATCAGCTTAGTTCGTATCAACATTCCTTTTTCATCCTATTCGTGAACACCCATAAGAACTCACAAGTGGAATGATCGTTCAATAATCATCTATGTTGAGTGACACACGTTTTTTAGAATACCCAGTATATAGGGAATTAAGAATAGGACATGTGACCATGAATGAATATGATTCGTTATTATAATCTGGTTTTATTCGGATGCTTTCCTTTCAAGGATGAGCTGTCTATGATTTCATGGTGAGGCAAGCAATATTGAGTGCTAGATATGTTAAACCAAGAAGGGTACCCCTCCACCTGATAACATCTATATTTTTTTAATTCTATTTATTTAATGTGATAAAAATTTTGCCCTTATCACATGCGTGGTTCATGAATATTAACAGAAAGTGAAATTTTTTTAATTATTAAATTGAAAAGTATTTATATGTCCACTAGTATCTTCCATCGGATTTTTTATCGTGGCCTTCAACATTTATGGTCTCAGCACCGGCTCACGCATGCAATGCAACCCAATAAATATAACTTTCCTTATGCACATGAATTCATGAATTAAAAAAGATACAGTAAATTACAAGAATGGTCCATGTGCTTCTGAACTGCACCGTGTTTAGTCCAAATTCATGAATTTAAAAAGATAGAGTAAATTACAGGAATGGTCCATGTGCTTCTGAATTGCACGTGTTTAGTCAAAAATTGACATATTCTTCAATTTTGGTTATTATTTCAAGGTTTCATGTTGATTTTGGTATTTATTTCAAAGTTCTAGGAGCATAATCGATACAAAAACTTAAAACAACGACCAAAATTGAATAGCGTTTATGGACCATATATAGTAATCATCTTTCTTGAAAGTTGGCATTTTATTAGCAAATTCTTCCAGCCGTATACAAGTTCAAGAAAGTCATTTGACTAAATCTCATGATTTTCACTTCTAAACAGGGGCTTCTAATACTCACCATGCAAGCCCGCTCAAGGTCCTTGAAACCAGAAAGTTGTTTATCAGCCAACAGGAATACAAAGTGCCAGGAAATTGAAGGTGGTAAAGAGGCGCTTTTGTTTATAGGCCTTTATTTGGTGGCATTGGGTGTTGGAGGGATAAAAGGGTCACTTCCCCCTCATGGGGCTGAGCAATTTGATGAAGATACTACTCAAGGAAGAAAAAACCGATCGTCTTTTTTCAATTACTATGTGTTTTGTCTCGCGTGTGGTGCACTTATTGCAGTTACGTTTGCTGTGTGGATTGAAGATAATAAAGGATGGCAATGGGGTTTTGGTATTTCCACGTTGGCAATCCTGATTTCTATCCCCATTTTTCTACTTGGGTCCACGTTCTACAGGATTAAGCTTCCAACTGGAAGTCCTATTACAACCATATTTAAGGTAGCATCTTTTTCTAGATGGTTGACCTGTTTAGTTATATAAATGATTTAATATTTTCAGCCCAATCTAATATTTTTAAATAAATAGTTATCTTAATCTGTTGTATTAAACATATTAATTGGAATTTTCAACCCAGCTTGGATTATTAGAAAAACGGGTTGACAGTATGTTGACCCATTTATAATTTCCTAACCCAAGATTTTAGTCAAAGGGGTTGGATCCGGATCGACTCACTTAAATTTAAATCTAGTTAAATAAGTTAAAAACCCAAATAATTTTTCGAGCGGTTGCGGATAACTGTTTTTAGTTTTCTAGAAAACTTTTTTGAAAACGCGTTTGGTTAAACTAATTGAATTTATTTTCGGTTTTAGAAAAACAAAATAAAACTAGAAAACTTAGGAAAACAACAATTTTGAGTTTTCCAAATTTTATGTAATTTTGGAAAATGAAAAAAATTTCATTTCTAGAAAAATTTTGGAAAATTTGATTAACCAAACGCGTTTTCCAACTTATCATTTTTCATAGAAAATTTTCTTGAAAAACTGAAAATTTTCTGTAACCAAAGGCACCATAACTACAATTTGATTTTCCAAAGAATATTCTAAACTTCTATAACGTGTACGCAAGTTTACTTTCACTAACGCCAACTTGACTTTCACTTTCAGTTTGACTTCCATGCTTGTGATCGGTGCCCCAAATGGTAATAGGTTTAAGACTTTAGGGTTTTGTTTTTATACTTTTTACTTTTATAAGATTTTGACAAATAAAATAAAATAAACATAGATTTGGGTTGACATGTTGTCATTAGATTAGACATTTCATACAAGAACTATTTAATTAAATCGGTTAATCATGATATCGGTTTAATTAAACAAGTTAGAAAATCTAAATCCAACCCGTTAATTTTGGGTTGTATTAATTTTTGCAAGCTCTAGTTAAGTCTAACCCAATCTACTTGGAACTTAGTGGATTAATAACGAAACTAAAGTGTTATGTTTACACCAGGTACTTGCTGCAGCAATTTTCAACACTTGCTTTCCCAAAAACGCAAGAAATGCAGTAGTGAGCACGAACAGATCCCCGACATCAAATTCACATTCAAAAAAGGAAGAAGATATAACAGAAGATCTCACTTTCCTCAATAGAGCAGTTACCAATACCTCCACTTTTCCAACATTTTCAGTCACCACCAAACAAGTAGAAGAAGTCAAAATCGTCCTAAAAATCTTCCCAGTATTCCTCTCAACCATAATGCTAAACTGCTGCCTTGCTCAACTGTCCACCTTTTCTGTCCAACAAGCCGCCACCATGGACACAAAAATCGGCTCGTTACTTGTCCCACCAGCTTCTCTTCCTGTGTTCCCAGTCATCTTCATTATGATACTGGCACCCATGTATGACCACGTCATCATCCCATTCGCAAGAAAGATAACTAAAACCGAAATGGGTATCACTCATTTACAACGAATAGGGATAGGTTTATTCCTGTCCATTATGGCCATGGCGGTTGCTGCTTTAGTTGAAAAGAAGCGAAAAGGAGTGGCTTTTCAAGAAAACCTAATGAACTCTACCCAACCGCTACCCATCACTTTCCTTTGGGTGTCTTTACAGTATTTGTTTCTTGGGTCGGCAGATCTTTTTACCTTAGCTGGCATGATGGATTTCTTTTTTACTGAGGCGCCATTTAGCATGAGATCTTTAGCGACTTCTCTTTCATGGGCTTCATTGGCTATGGGTTATTATTTGAGTTCGGTGCTTATTTCCATAGTGAATAATGTTACTGGTACCTTTCGTCACACGCCTTGGCTTTATGGGAGTAATTTAAATCATTATCATCTTGAAAGATTTTATTGGTTGATGTGTGCACTAAGTGGTGTAAACTTTCTTGTGTATATCATATGGTCGAAATCTTACAAGTATGGATCAAAATGTTCCACGGGTTCAAATGAGACACAAATGCTTTGCAAGTCATCGGGAGTTTGATATTTTAAGCGAGAATATCAACATCTATTTTATAGGTGATTGCCTATGTTAGTTATGTGTTAGTGAGTTGATGAGATTATATATGCATCTATCTTGGCTCAAAGGTTATGTATGTTCCTTTTGTATCGTTAGATTGGAGCCAGGCGTGATAGTACATATTACTTAGAATCAAGTAATCCAAGTTTTTACTTTTGGTATTGCTAGTGTTTGCTATCTTATTTATTGATAGTGTTAACTTGCTCCATATCCATTCTATCACTACACTCGATCCCGAAAGAACTCAAAAACAAGAAAATCCAACAACGAATCTATGCCAAGGCAATAGATCGCAACCAATCAAACTAATCTAATCTGATCTCGAGATCAAACTCAGAAATCAGATCTAAAACAATCCAGAACTACCGAATCAAATAACGAACGATTATGAAATAAATGCGAAATTACGATGAAATGTAAACAACAAAAACTTTGCATTCAACTAAATCCCGAATTAGAGCCGAATGCTTCTGAAAACAGGGACCAATCCAGATCTACGCAGACGATAGTGTTCTACAAGTCAGAACCTTCGATCACACGTGATGAACAATAATAGAAAAATAAATAAAAATACTAAAATCTAACCAACTATTAAATCTACTATCAAAGCTGTGAAATTTCAAGTCAAAGATGCCTAAGTGTCTCAAAGGTTCAATCTTCGTTCCCAAATCACGGAGTGGGAGCCTCTATTTATAGTTGCGGATTTGGCCTATACGCGTCGCGGGATAGCCTTCTACGCGGCGCGGGTCAACCTTATCTCCCGTTTCTTCGCACTTTGAATTTGAACTCTCATCTGGGTTGGACACATGTTCGCATCGCGTCTCTCATTCATATGCGGCAAGCGTGTTACTTCGACTTGAATCCAGCTTTGCTTCCAAACTTTGCCAATTTTTATACTTTATACTCTGTATTATCACTAAAACACACAACAAGCCCTTGACACTAAAAGTGAGTAATATCAGTCAATTTAGAAAGATAAATTAACTAAAACCCGGCTCAATAACGACTATAATGATTGACATTACTAGGCGTTATCAGTAGGCTTGATGTCAAAACATTCTTTCAAAATCATCTTATGAAACTTTCATAATCATATTATAACTACAATGATTTTCATATCATTTAATTATTCAAAAATGCCACATAAAAGCTTTATCAATAATTTGTCGTGTACCCCATAGTGGGAAAAGTCACATGTACTCATCTTAGTAGCTAGGTACGTCTAGCTATGCTAATCCACCCATCTCTTGTACTACTCTACATAATTCTAGTCTTTTGTTGCTTCCAAGTGTTCTTCGACTTCTATTAATCTAATAAAAGATTAGAACTTATTAGACAACTGAACATATAGCAATTTTCTAATCATTCTTGAACTATTTCTAGTCACAATCTAGTTCTGAAGGCATAATAACTATTTTGGACGATTTTACCCTTTTGTTCTCTTTTGACTAAAAATGGTATTTTAGGGTTCTACGTACAATGTTATTTTAGCAACTTTCTAGTTTTTGCATCTCCATGAGTTCACTTCAAGAGTTAGATGTGAAAACATATTTCTTATTTACTTGTTTATGCCATTTTGGCAAGTTTTAACAAATAAAGTTTTTAAAAATAGAAACCGTCAAAATCTTGATGCTTTCCTTCCAAATATCACTAATATGTTGTCAATCTTTCACAAGTTTCATCACAATTTCAACTTTTACGTTGATGCATCTAATTTAGACTAAAATAAAACATTTAGTTTCAATTGCGACTCTTTTAGTCCATTTTTAGACTTAACCAAAACATCTCATTTCTAGATCCAAACTTGGTTATTTCCTTCTTATATACATATTCTCATCACAAGGTATTATAATGTTCAAGTTTGGTGTCACTTTCCAACTTTTCGGTTTTCATGTTTTAAACAGCAACTCAATTGCCATTTTTACCAAATTTATAATTTTGACCAAATGTAAGTAATCACTCATATGGATGTTCTTGAGTTCTTATCAACCATTCCTAAGTTCACTTGTGTCACATAACATATCCAAATACTCTCATTTGTTTATCTCTCCCAATTTGACCAATTTACAAAAAAATTGTCTCATTTTAGTCTTTCTTTAAGTGATGGAATTCAAGATTGCATTCCTTTCTTCTAGATCTCAAATCCAAGCTTCTTAATAACAAGTACCATTCAAAAATCCATGTATAAAACAATTACCACGTTAATTTCCAATGTTTCATCAATCCTTTATATATCAAATTCAACATAAGTCTTAAAGTTTCACTAATATAAAAACCAAATCTCTCCAAGTTCCGAACCGACTCAAGTGTTCTTGATTCTTGAAACTATTATCAAGCATGCATTCAATCATCCAAGCCAAACAACCAAAACTTTTCAATCATAAGTGTTTTCTTGAATCCAAAAGTGTCATAATAAATAACCCAACTTCAATTCCAACATGCATGAAGTAACTTTCGATTTGACAAACTAGGGTTCCAAGAAATCAACCTTTACCTTTCACTTTTCTGTCCAAATATGAAGTCATAGGTGTTCTTGCCCCTTTTCATGAATTCCCTTATTTAATTTCATGTTTAAAACTATAAATCAACACCATTTTCGACATGCATTTCAGGAATCCCAAACCAATTTCTTAATCTGAATTTAGGTTTTAGAAATTATCTTTAACTTGGTCCCAAATAAGAAAAATCATAAGTTCTTGACCATTTCACATAAATCGGATTTTTAGGTTGCTTAGATGCTAGAAATCGGACTAGAACCCTCCTTTTCTGACCATCAGTCACCGTCGGTGACCCTCCGGCCTCCTCGGACACCGTGAACGGCGGCGGGCTTCCCACTAGCAGCCTCGCGCTACTTAATCTCTCTCTGTCTCGCATCTTTATTCCTCTTTCTGTCTACAGCAAACACGAACCAGCGCACACTTGTTGGGGTTGATGTCTGGTCGGCAGCAACGCCGATTGCCGCCTCCCAACTTCTTCAGGCGATCCTTTCTCTCGCGGTCTCCTTTCCCTTTTCTTTTCCCGATTTGCAACATGTGGATGCGTGTTTTGGTTTATCGAGAGGTTTGCATCAGAGAAATAAAACATGCACACGTGATTGGAACGTAAACCGGGTTCTGGTTTCTTGATTTAACCAAGTCCAAAAGTGCAATTAAAAGACTAAATTGCCCCTCCCTTAAATGCCTTATAATACTTTTAACATTTATACTAGATTTTTCTCGACCTTTACATAGTCATATCTTGCCCATACAATATCCATATTTTTCAAAATGTATACCTTTAGAAGGGTGGAAATGAGCTTAACAACTTCTCCCCACTAACTTAAGGCTGAATCTGAAAGGATTTTACATTACAGGCCCTCAAATATGCCACATTGGCCATTTTCACCACTTTTTTGGCCATTTTGATACCTTCATAATTTCTTTGTTATAACTCCTAATGGCCTGAATCTTTTTGCTATATTCTTCTTATCTTAAATATAACAAAAGTCACTCTGATGACTTTTTCCCAATTCCTTTTAGATTTTGAGATATTAATTTTAAAGATTACTCAATAAAGATTTCACTTTTAGTCATTTATTCTCTTTTTTGCCCTTAGGTCCTTAAGACCAAATTCAAAATGAATTAATCTCTCAAAATGATTTAATAAGAGGCCTTAACAACTGAATTCCCATACTTGCACCTTCTTTGACCGTTTTGCCATTTTCATTGCTCGTTTGGTAATTGTGAATATTAACTCCTCTTCATATGAAATACACTTATACTAGCTTTCCATTTATACAAAATTTTAGTTGCCACACTAAATTTCTGAAATCTGGCAAGTGTTTCCTCTTTCCAGTCATATGACGATAGCAGTCACTATCGATGTACCATTCTTTTTCGTACTGCTCATGATTCATAAGTTGTGATCGATGAGAAGGTTTAGGTACCCAAGTCTGTTTAGGTCCTAGATGGTAAGTTGTAAAATTCTCAATCCATGTTTCAATGATTTCATCTTTACCAGTTTCTGATGTTGAACCTTTTTCTGAAATAGATATTGACTTTTGAAGATTAGAAATCCCAGACTTCTGTATGCATTTCATAACATTCTTTGAAAAAGGTGATTTGGATGTAGACTTTAAATCGAGATTATGTGAATTTTCTAATTTGGGCTTTGATTGTTTGAATTATTTGGAACCCAATTTTTCTTGTTTATTAAAGACTTTCTGAATGAGGAACTACATGGAGTCGACTCATCTAGAAATTCTTTATATGTAAGCTTGAAGTCATCAATTGTAAGGTTTTTATAATTGAACAGGTGCAGCTTCTTATCCAACCAGACGTGAAAACTATCTACAAGATTGTTTCCGTTAAAAAAAGTATGTTTGGTAGGTTTTTCATGTTTGGGATGTGGAAAATTTCCTTTTTATGGAACAAAGACTTGTTTTTGATAATTCGGTTTTTTTGGCATTTTTAGTCTTTGGCTGTTGTTCTGATGTCTGATAAAAGTTGATACAATGTTGATTTTGAACTCCTTTTTCAAACATTGATTATTTCAAAATTTTATTCCCCTTTAACTTTCATAGAAAGCTTTTTGTTTTTGAATATTTTGTCTTTCATTGAAGTTTATTCTCAAGGAAGGATTTTGATGATTATTCCATGAGTTCGGGTTTTTCATTTGATTCATCACTTGTTTTCTAATGTTAATCTTAACATTAAGATATTCATTAGGATAATTTTCAAGATTTTTTTTCGAAGAGAAGAATCCTTTGAAAATGATAGTTTCATTGTCTTTGTGAACCTAAGATGTGAAATCATTATCAACATTTACTGTTACACCTTGCTTAAGAAAAACAGTACTTTTGAAATTTGAAATCTTTAGATATGTACATGCCAATGGAATAAGAACCTTGGATCTATCTTTTGAAATAAATTCAAATTCTTCAGAAGTGTCAAGAATTTGAAGAGCTTTTGAATTATTTTCACTCTTGATTTCTTCACCTTTTTATTAATTTTCTCAAATTTTTTTCCTTTTGTTGAACAGAAGAACAACTTTGAAAATCAGTATTCGAGGAATCACAATTCTCATATTTTGACTCTAAACCCAAATCAGATTCTAAAGAAATTTTGGCAGTAGATTTTTGCATTGACATATCCATACAATCAATTTCTTCAAAATTAGAATCGGAATAAGAATCACAATCAAAATTGTTAATAACATTCATAAACTTATCATTTGTACTATCATTCACAAACGTGCACACATTTGGTGATTGTTTGATGGGAAGTGAATCGTTCATTATAATCATAAGATCGTCAGATTTAAAAAAAAAAAATAAAAAGGAACTTCACCATGCATGTATGTCTAGTTTGGAATATTAGCAAAACAAACAATTTGTTCACATTCATAAGAATCAGAGAAGCATCTTGAAATTTAAATTGAAGAACGGTAAAAGTTTCTTGTGATGTTTCATGGCAATATCAAAAGGGCGATAGATTCGAGTAATGTAAGCATACAATTGTTTCACATTTTCACAAAAAATGTTACACTGTTTAAGGAGTATATCATTCTCAAATCTTAACTGGTTTGTAGTTTCCTTAAGAATTTCTATTCTAAGTGCATGTTTCTCTACTGCCCCTGGCATCCCTTCTAATTTATTCCTCGGAGAAGTCATTCCGTCCATAGCCTGACCTGCCTCACTATTTCTAGAAACAAGCAGTTGATTCATATGTAGACAATCATAAGTAATTTCATTTAAATCATCAATAAAGTAAGATTAAGAATATTAAGAGAGGTGAGTAAGTGTGATACCAGCTACAGGATGGTTAGTCGAGAATTGGATGAACCTTCGGATCGCCTATCCATGAGACATAGTTTAGTAACTTCACCACTAACCTCATCATCGTTGTCTTCACCATCTGACCTGACACCATTTCCTGTATGAGTTGTAAACATCGCACCTTGAGTCGGCATGAAAATATCTTGATCACCTTACCCTGTCGACGATACATCCCATCTCTATCATTTGAGGCAATGAGAGAGAGATTCTACATCTTCGCCTTAACTTCTTCCAGCTTCTTCACATAGTAGGCCTCATCTTTAACATGTTGTTTATTTTCATTTTTTTTTCAACATGCAGTCCTTCGCAAGATGATCAGATTCGATGAAATAAGCAACAAAAATATCGAGAACAAGGATCAAAACACAAATCGACAAGAAATATGAAGATAAACAGTGTCGAACGCTTTGATTATACGGGTTGTAAGTACAAATACAACTCCTACTTAAAGAGTGTAACGAGCATCTGTATGACGCATTAGACCTCTTACACAGTAAGATATGTACCAAAAACCGTAGCAATTAAAGCTATATATACAAAATAACATGGGCTAAAAACCTAATTCGTACAACCCAAAATGGCAAAACTAGTTGACTAGGCTAACATGAACAGAACCTAGGTGCACGTTAGTAGTTCAATAACAGTTTTGTGCGGCTTCAGATTGATAGCTAACTTGAGATGACAAAAGGACTTCGGATGACATTTGGTATAACACTTTGGCACAAACATATTCCTAACACAAGCCTAGATAGCTCAACACCCCAATGTAGGTTTTCAACTAAAAAATGAAGTTTCTTTCCTTACTTCTTCAAGAACGTGATTGGAATAACTTGTAGCTTGACAAAATTGACTGGTTCTTCTCCAAAACACTAAAAAACGATTGGAGCCTTTTCTCATTCTCTAGAAATCGTGTTTGAGAAGAAGTGGGGATGTTTCCACCCAACTTAACAAGGAACTCTCATTTAATTGCATATTAGTCCCTTCCCATAACTCAACTTTTACTAAATGACATTTTAGTCCCTCTAGAACTTATGAAAGTCTTGAATTCTCCTTTTTGCCGCAAACTCATAGATTACTAGCACCAATATGTCTCTAAAGTATTTTTCCCACTAAATACTATAAATTGACATTTTTGCCCATAAGAGTAAAAATGTCGCTTAACTTAACAACTTCGTCACATAATTGATAATTAGAAAATTTTATTTAGTCTAAATATTGTTATTATTATTATTATTATTATTATTATTATTATTATTATTATTATTATTATTATTATTATTATTATTATTAATTATATTATTTTTTATTTAAAATTAGGATGTTACAAATTGTTAAAGTTTTATTATATTTGAAGAGGTCATTCAAGAAATACGATTTAAGATTATTGATTTTGTTAAACATCATAAACCACAACCATTATAACTTTATCTTTTAATAGTTGTTTAACCATTACTACAAGGTTCAAGATAATGACAATTTTTTTATCAAGCTTTTGATCTAGTATATTAAAAGTGTTATTTCATGATAAATGATAATGAATCTAACATTTGTCACAAGATATATTTGTTATTCTTTTAAATATATGGTTATATCCTCATGAAACATGTGAGGATCCACCTAATCTATATCTATATCTATATCTATATAACTCTTATAATAGAGGTCATTCATGAATGTGGATCAAGATAACTCAAATACTTGCACCATATTGATTTGAAACCCCCAAGACTTTTCAACTTATATTATTTAATGTCTTTGATGTTTTGGCTATATAAGAACATCATTTTCCATGCTTGGTTACTCTTAAGAACATCATTTCTCATGCTTGGTTTCTCTTGATTCTTTTTTGTCTTTCCAATTTATTTTTGTAGAATATGTGGAAGTTTAGTACAAGATAGTAGTCATCTTATTTGTAAAACGAAAAGTTCAATGATGATCTTCTTTGGGTATATCAAATATTTGAATGTTTCAACTTTTCCAATGGTTTTAAACATGGTGATGCGCCTCTACGAATCTCCCACGACCACTTTTGAGGAATCTGCGTTGATGAAAGAAAACAAGTTAGTATGCTTAGAGAATTTGAATATTTTAAACATGAATAAGAATCTTATTTTCCATGGTTAGTTAGTATCATTTGTTTTTCTAATGTTTCCAAATCTATATCTATATAATTTTTATGTAGAGTGGGTTACAATGTTAGAGTTTATAGTCAGATATGACGTGTAAGAGAAAAGGTTATCATGAAATATGTAATGTAATACGATCTTCAATTCTATCAAACATTTAAAGGACACAATTATATGTTTGGTGTAAACTACGATGAAGTTTTGTATTAAAATTTATTTGATATTGTGTTTTTATAAATACACGATAAACTAAGAAACTTTTTTCGTATCGTTTTTTTATCAATACATGATAGAACACTCTAAATTTTTAACCCACTAAATGAATTAACCGCACATTGTTGAAATGATTTTAGGCAAGATTTGCGATTGAAATTTAAGTATTTCACATGTTATTGTAGAAGAATCAACGATTTAAAAAATCCATATGTTCAATCAATTGTTCATATAAATATTCTATATATAAATGAACACAAAATATAACTAACTAGCAATTATAACTTTCATTAACAAGAATTATATACAATATCATCTACAACAAACATTTTATTTCAAAAATCAACAAACAACAACTAAAACCCCAAAAATCCACAAAACCCTAAGTGTAAAATATGAGAAACACATTTCTAGATGAAGATTAGTAGTTGATTCTTGTTAGGAGATTGATTTTCAACCAAAAAGCTTCAAAATTCTGAGTGCTCCATGCCAAAATGAGCCGACTGTGGGTTTTTGCTGTTTACCGCTTTAGGGGCGATAGCTTAAGTGGCCACTTTAGGGCATTAGGGGGGACATTGAATATTTTGGGGCGAAACGTTGCTGCGTGTTATTTCGACCGTCGGATGAAACAAATTTTCAACGGTTAGGGTCAAAAGCAGTGACAAAATCCGGATAGAGGCTTTAGGGGCCATACCTTTAGCGGCGACACGCAACCCGCTAAGGCTGGCGTCGCCCCTAAAGATCAACCGTGCCACAAATATGCCTAAGTACGGGGTTTGGTAAGCCATATGGACAGAGAGCCACTGAGACTGATGTGAATTGAATTTTTTTTTAAGTATTTGTTCCACTCAAAATAACGGAAAAGTAGCCCTAGAAGCTTGTCCAGTCATATTCAGTTCTTTCGTGTCCTGTACGGTGTAACAAGCGCACCGCAAATTGGTGGTCAAAAACTTCAATGCGAACCTATAATGGAAAAAGAATAATTTATAGATGCCCTTTATCGTAAGGGGATAATATAGAACACTTATTTGTGGCGCTAGAGAATCTATGTTGCATCAATTTATATCATTGTATAGAACACTCCGGTGCTCCCCTATGTTTACTCACATATGGGTATGTCCTACATCTGGCCATTTTTCTCAGCTATTTATCCAATCTACACTTGTAAACAACAAGCTTGCTAAATCAAACCGAGCCCAAATGCATAAAACACTAAAAGTGCAATTTAAGAATCTTAAACAATATTAATATAACATATGACACATATCTCTCTCTCTCTCTCTCTCTCTCTCTATATATATATATATATATATATATATATATATATATATATATATATATATATATATATATATATATATATATATATATATATATATATATATATATATATATATATATATATATATATATATATATATGTTCAAATACATTTTTTAAATATTGTGTGATTGTAGGACTAATCCTGGACCAATCACCATTTAAGGGTATATTAGTCAATTTGTTTAATATAATTATAATTTATATAAATTAATTAATTAGATTACCCTAATTAAAAGCCTATATTTATGGAATCTAAACTTACCAAAACTTAATCAATCGTCATCTTATTATACCACGATCACCACAATATTGCGTCGATGATCAATTTCCTCATCTTGAATGTCGAAACAAAAATCACACGATGTGTTGCCACAAATTTGACTAAAGCCCTCATTATTCCAACGCTCAACTTCCTAGAAGCATATAACTAAAATTGGGGGGCCAAAAATTTTGCTCCGATTTTCATATGCATCATATTATCATTCTTTGAGAATATAAACAATATTAATTAGTTAACTATAGAATGGATAACGTCTCCGTAATTATAGTTATGATATTCAAAATTAACTTGAAAAGAATATTGTTTCTTTATTTGTAAATATATATGAATGTCTATTATACCTTTAACTGACCCATTTTAATTATTATTATTTAAAAATTTCATTTTAATTACACAACTGCCACTATCATCTAAGCCATTGATTTTTTCAATCTAATGGTCCAAAATTGGTCCCACAATAACACAATACTTACCAAATGTATTTAATACTAACTATATATATATATATATATATATATATATATATATATATATATATATATATATATATATATATATATATATATATATATATATATATATATATTCGAGTTGTAGAGAGAATTTAAATAAATAAAAGAACATATGAACTTTTTTTCTAAACAATATTTTTGAAAAAAAATTATACTCAATATATATATATATATATATATATATATATATATATGTATGTATGTATGTATGTATGTATGTATGTATATTGCCTGGTAACTTTTGGGACATCAAGAATTGTATTCAATTACAAAAAGGCTAATATTTTTGTAGCAAACAGGTAATTTCTCAAATTGTAACATGGGAGCGATTGAATATATAAATTATAAAAAGAAGTGGGCACTGGTACGGTTGCCGGTTTATATCTCCTGGAAATATAAACAAGACACTGTGGCATGCTTAAGTTAAATGCCCATATATTAATAAAGCTATCTTATGATTAAAAATCAACTTCACCTTATGATTAAAGATTACTAATTTTGATACTCTAATACATGTATATTAACAATACTTCAATTACAAGTAGTATACAATGAAAAGTACACAAGTGGCTGAAAACGCCTATTAACTGGAAAACAGTCGACTTTTCTTTTCACAAAAAAATACTACTAATAAAATAGTGGTCCTAAATTGTGAAAAACCAATTACTTACTACATTAGAGGATGCAGTCACTTTCAAGGTGTCTAGACCATTCCAGGTGGGGTTAATCCCCTTTAATGGCATATAAATAGGATGCCATGCATCATTTCCTCTTTGCGTTAAAGGATCATAACAATACATTCTATCGGAAGATCATCTTAAGTTCGCAAAACAATATGGTACCACTCCTCATTTAATTCCTTCTTTAAACTTATGTTGATTTTAATCCTTCTTCCAAGTTCTAACACAGTCTGCATTCCTTTTCATTATAACATTATATATTTTTGTCCTTCTCTTTCAGGACCAAGAATGCCAAATCACCAAGTCTAGCTTGTATGTCACTTGGAAAAACAAACCAGCTATAGAAGGCCAACATGGTGGCATAGTTGCAGCCTCTTTTGTTTTAGGTATGTATGCATGTATATATGTATCGAGTGTTATGGTCAAACGAGTCAAGTTTAGGATACAAAGTTTATACAAGAAACTATTTTTATATTGATTAACAGATCGTGGTTCTGATTTTGTGTTTGTGTAAAATATATAGTTGTGGAGGTATTGGAGAATTTAGCATATTTGGCGAATGCAAGCAACCTTGTGCTCTATTTGTCAAAATTCATGCATTATACACCATCTAATTCTTCCAACATCGTTAGCAATTTCATGGGAACCGCGTTCCTCCTTGCTCTCCTTGGTGGCTTCTTGGCTGATGCTTTCTTCACCACTTATTGCATTTATCTAATAAGTGCTACGATTGAACTCATGGTAAGTAGTATGAAATACGAGGTTTACTCACTCATATTTTTACTTCAGGCTTACATCTAAACTAGCTAGATCCAGATGTCATCTGGATGTTATATCTTCAAACCCCATGAGTTTTTTTGGCATATATAAGCCTCCTCTTGCAGCTTTTCAATATAGAAAGACACTCTTAACATCAGCTTAGTTCGTATCAACATTCCTTTTTCATCCTATTCGTGAACACCCATAAGAACTCACAAGTGGAATGATCGTTCAATAATCATCTATGTTGAGTGACACACGTTTTTTAGAATACCCAGTATATAGGGAATTAAGAATAGGACATGTGACCATGAATGAATATGATTCGTTATTATAATCTGGTTTTATTCGGATGCTTTCCTTTCAAGGATGAGCTGTCTATGATTTCATGGTGAGGCAAGCAATATTGAGTGCTAGATATGTTAAACCAAGAAGGGTACCCCTCCACCTGATAACATCTATATTTTTTTAATTCTATTTATTTAATGTGATAAAAATTTTGCCCTTATCACATGCGTGGTTCATGAATATTAACAGAAAGTGAAATTTTTTTAATTATTAAATTGAAAAGTATTTATATGTCCACTAGTATCTTCCATCGGATTTTTTATCGTGGCCTTCAACATTTATGGTCTCAGCACCGGCTCACGCATGCAATGCAACCCAATAAATATAACTTTCCTTATGCACATGAATTCATGAATTAAAAAAGATACAGTAAATTACAAGAATGGTCCATGTGCTTCTGAACTGCACCGTGTTTAGTCCAAATTCATGAATTTAAAAAGATAGAGTAAATTACAGGAATGGTCCATGTGCTTCTGAATTGCACGTGTTTAGTCAAAAATTGACATATTCTTCAATTTTGGTTATTATTTCAAGGTTTCATGTTGATTTTGGTATTTATTTCAAAGTTCTAGGAGCATAATCGATACAAAAACTTAAAACAACGACCAAAATTGAATAGCGTTTATGGACCATATATAGTAATCATCTTTCTTGAAAGTTGGCATTTTATTAGCAAATTCTTCCAGCCGTATACAAGTTCAAGAAAGTCATTTGACTAAATCTCATGATTTTCACTTCTAAACAGGGGCTTCTAATACTCACCATGCAAGCCCGCTCAAGGTCCTTGAAACCAGAAAGTTGTTTATCAGCCAACAGGAATACAAAGTGCCAGGAAATTGAAGGTGGTAAAGAGGCGCTTTTGTTTATAGGCCTTTATTTGGTGGCATTGGGTGTTGGAGGGATAAAAGGGTCACTTCCCCCTCATGGGGCTGAGCAATTTGATGAAGATACTACTCAAGGAAGAAAAAACCGATCGTCTTTTTTCAATTACTATGTGTTTTGTCTCGCGTGTGGTGCACTTATTGCAGTTACGTTTGCTGTGTGGATTGAAGATAATAAAGGATGGCAATGGGGTTTTGGTATTTCCACGTTGGCAATCCTGATTTCTATCCCCATTTTTCTACTTGGGTCCACGTTCTACAGGATTAAGCTTCCAACTGGAAGTCCTATTACAACCATATTTAAGGTAGCATCTTTTTCTAGATGGTTGACCTGTTTAGTTATATAAATGATTTAATATTTTCAGCCCAATCTAATATTTTTAAATAAATAGTTATCTTAATCTGTTGTATTAAACATATTAATTGGAATTTTCAACCCAGCTTGGATTATTAGAAAAACGGGTTGACAGTATGTTGACCCATTTATAATTTCCTAACCCAAGATTTTAGTCAAAGGGGTTGGATCCGGATCGACTCACTTAAATTTAAATCTAGTTAAATAAGTTAAAAACCCAAATAATTTTTCGAGCGGTTGCGGATAACTGTTTTTAGTTTTCTAGAAAACTTTTTTGAAAACGCGTTTGGTTAAACTAATTGAATTTATTTTCGGTTTTAGAAAAACAAAATAAAACTAGAAAACTTAGGAAAACAACAATTTTGAGTTTTCCAAATTTTATGTAATTTTGGAAAATGAAAAAAATTTCATTTCTAGAAAAATTTTGGAAAATTTGATTAACCAAACGCGTTTTCCAACTTATCATTTTTCATAGAAAATTTTCTTGAAAAACTGAAAATTTTCTGTAACCAAAGGCACCATAACTACAATTTGATTTTCCAAAGAATATTCTAAACTTCTATAACGTGTACGCAAGTTTACTTTCACTAACGCCAACTTGACTTTCACTTTCAGTTTGACTTCCATGCTTGTGATCGGTGCCCCAAATGGTAATAGGTTTAAGACTTTAGGGTTTTGTTTTTATACTTTTTACTTTTATAAGATTTTGACAAATAAAATAAAATAAACATAGATTTGGGTTGACATGTTGTCATTAGATTAGACATTTCATACAAGAACTATTTAATTAAATCGGTTAATCATGATATCGGTTTAATTAAACAAGTTAGAAAATCTAAATCCAACCCGTTAATTTTGGGTTGTATTAATTTTTGCAAGCTCTAGTTAAGTCTAACCCAATCTACTTGGAACTTAGTGGATTAATAACGAAACTAAAGTGTTATGTTTACACCAGGTACTTGCTGCAGCAATTTTCAACACTTGCTTTCCCAAAAACGCAAGAAATGCAGTAGTGAGCACGAACAGATCCCCGACATCAAATTCACATTCAAAAAAGGAAGAAGATATAACAGAAGATCTCACTTTCCTCAATAGAGCAGTTACCAATACCTCCACTTTTCCAACATTTTCAGTCACCACCAAACAAGTAGAAGAAGTCAAAATCGTTCTAAAAATCTTCCCAGTATTCCTCTCAACCATAATGCTAAACTGCTGCCTTGCTCAACTGTCCACCTTTTCTGTCCAACAAGCCGCCACCATGGACACAAAAATCGGCTCGTTACTTGTCCCACCAGCTTCTCTTCCTGTGTTCCCAGTCATCTTCATTATGATACTGGCACCCATGTATGACCACGTCATCATCCCATTCGCAAGAAAGATAACTAAAACCGAAATGGGTATCACTCATTTACAACGAATAGGGATAGGTTTATTCCTGTCCATTATGGCCATGGCGGTTGCTGCTTTAGTTGAAAAGAAGCGAAAAGGAGTGGCTTTTCAAGAAAACCTAATGAACTCTACCCAACCGCTACCCATCACTTTCCTTTGGGTGTCTTTACAGTATTTGTTTCTTGGGTCGGCAGATCTTTTTACCTTAGCTGGCATGATGGATTTCTTTTTTACTGAGGCGCCATTTAGCATGAGATCTTTAGCGACTTCTCTTTCATGGGCTTCATTGGCTGTGGGTTATTATTTGAGTTCGGTGCTTATTTCCATAGTGAATAATGTTACTGGTACCTTTCGTCACACGCCTTGGCTTTATGGGAGTAATTTAAATCATTATCATCTTGAAAGATTTTATTGGTTGATGTGTGCACTAAGTGGTGTAAACTTTCTTGTGTATATCATATGGTCGAAATCTTACAAGTATGGATCAAAATGTTCCACGGGTTCAAATGAGACACAAATGCTTTGCAAGTCATCGGGAGTTTGATATTTTAAGCGAGAATATCAACATCTATTTTATAGGTGATTGCCTATGTTAGTTATGTGTTAGTGAGTTGATGAGATTATATATGCATCTATCTTGGCTCAAAGGTTATGTATGTTCCTTTTGTATCGTTAGATTGGAGCCAGGCGTGATAGTACATATTACTTAGAATCAAGTAATCCAAGTTTTTACTTTTGGTATTGCTAGTGTTTGCTATCTTATTTATTGATAGTGTTAACTTGCTCCATATCCATTCTATCACTACACTCGATCCCGAAAGAACTCAAAAACAAGAAAATCCAACAACGAATCTATGCCAAGGCAATAGATCGCAACCAATCAAACTAATCTAATCTGATCTCGAGATCAAACTCAGAAATCAGATCTAAAACAATCCAGAACTACCGAATCAAATAACGAACGATTATGAAATAAATGCGAAATTACGATGAAATGTAAACAACAAAAACTTTGCATTCAACTAAATCCCGAATTAGAGCCGAATGCTTCTGAAAACAGGGACCAATCCAGATCTACGCAGACGATAGTGTTCTACAAGTCAGAACCTTCGATCACACGTGATGAACAATAATAGAAAAATAAATAAAAATACTAAAATCTAACCAACTATTAAATCTACTATCAAAGCTGTGAAATTTCAAGTCAAAGATGCCTAAGTGTCTCAAAGGTTCAATCTTCGTTCCCAAATCACGGAGTGGGAGCCTCTATTTATAGTTGCGGATTTGGCCTATACGCGTCGCGGGATAGCCTTCTACGCGGCGCGGGTCAACCTTATCTCCCGTTTCTTCGCACTTTGAATTTGAACTCTCATCTGGGTTGGACACATGTTCGCATCGCGTCTCTCATTCATATGCGGCAAGCGTGTTACTTCGACTTGAATCCAGCTTTGCTTCCAAACTTTGCCAATTTTTATACTTTATACTCTGTATTATCACTAAAACACACAACAAGCCCTTGACACTAAAAGTGAGTAATATCAGTCAATTTAGAAAGATAAATTAACTAAAACCTGGCTCAATAACGACTATAATGATTGACATTACTAGGCGTTATCAGTAGGCTTGATGTCAAAACATTCTTTCAAAATCATCTTATGAAACTTTCATAATCATATTATAACTACAATGATTTTCATATCATTTAATTATTCAAAAATGCCACATAAAAGCTTTATCAATAATTTGTCGTGTACCCCATAGTGGGAAAAGTCACATGTACTCATCTTAGTAGCTAGGTACGTCTAGCTATGCTAATCCACCCATCTCTTGTACTACTCTACATAATTCTAGTCTTTTGTTGCTTCCAAGTGTTCTTCGACTTCTATTAATCTAATAAAAGATTAGAACTTATTAGACAACTGAACATATAGCAATTTTCTAATCATTCTTGAACTATTTCTAGTCACAATCTAGTTCTGAAGGCATAATAACTATTTTGGACGATTTTACCCTTTTGTTCTCTTTTGACTAAAAATGGTATTTTAGGGTTCTACGTACAATGTTATTTTAGCAACTTTCTAGTTTTTGCATCTCCATGAGTTCACTTCAAGAGTTAGATGTGAAAACATATTTCTTATTTACTTGTTTATGCCATTTTGGCAAGTTTTAACAAATAAAGTTTTTAAAAATAGAAACCGTCAAAATCTTGATGCTTTCCTTCCAAATATCAATAATATGTTGTCAATCTTTCACAAGTTTCATCACAATTTCAACTTTTACGTTGATGCATCTAATTTAGACTAAAATAAAACATTTAGTTTCAATTGCGACTCTTTTAGTCCATTTTTAGACTTAACCAAAACATCTCATTTCTAGATCCAAACTTGGTTATTTCCTTCTTATATACATATTCTCATCACAAGGTATTATAATGTTCAAGTTTGGTGTCACTTTCCAACTTTTCGGTTTTCATGTTTTAAACAGCAACTCAATTGCCATTTTTACCAAATTTATAATTTTGACCAAATGTAAGTAATCACTCATATGGATGTTCTTGAGTTCTTATCAACCATTCCTAAGTTCACTTGTGTCACATAACATATCCAAATACTCTCATTTGTTTATCTCTCCCAATTTGACCAATTTACAAAAAAATTGTCTCATTTTAGTCTTTCTTTAAGTGATGGAATTCAAGATTCCATTCCTTTCTTCTAGATCTCAAATCCAAGCTTCTTAATAACAAGTACCATTCAAAAATCCATGTATAAAACAATTACCACGTTAATTTCCAATGTTTCATCAATCCTTTATATATCAAATTCAACATAAGTCTTAAAGTTTCACTAATATAAAAACCAAATCTCTCCAAGTTCCGAACCGACTCAAGTGTTCTTGATTCTTGAAACTATTATCAAGCATGCATTCAATCATCCAAGCCAAACAACCAAAACTTTTCAATCATAAGTGTTTTCTTGAATCCAAAAGTGTCATAATAAAAAACCCAACTTCAATTCCAACATGCATGAAGTAACTTTCGATTTGACAAACTAGGGTTCCAAGAAATCAACCTTTACCTTTCACTTTTCTGTCCAAATATGAAGTCATAGGTGTTCTTGCCCCTTTTCATGAATTCCCTTATTTAATTTCATGTTTAAAACTATAAATCAACACCATTTTCGACATGCATTTCAGGAATCCCAAACCAATTTCTTAATCTGAATTTAGGTTTTAGAAATTATCTTTAACTTGGTCCCAAATAAGAAAAATCATAAGTTCTTGACCATTTCACATAAATCGGATTTTTAGGTTGCTTAGATGCTAGAAATCGGACTAGAACCCTCCTTTTCTGACCATCAGTCACCGTCGGTGACCCTCCGGCCTCCTCGGACACCGTGAACGGCGGCGGGCTTCCCACTAGCAGCCTCGCGCTACTTAATCTCTCTCTGTCTCGCATCTTTATTCCTCTTTCTGTCTACAGCAAACACGAACCAGCGCACACTTGTTGGGGTTGATGTCTGGTCGGCAGCAACGCCGATTGCCGCCACCCAACTTCTTCAGGCGATCCTTTCTCTCGCGGTCTCCTTTCCCTTTTCTTTTCCCGATTTGCAACATGTGGATGCGTGTTTTGGTTTATCGAGAGGTTTGCATCAGAGAAATAAAACATGCACACGTGATTGGAACGTAAACCGGGTTCTGGTTTCTTGATTTAACCAAGTCCAAAAGTGCAATTAAAAGACTAAATTGCCCCTCCCTTAAATGCCTTATAATACTTTTAACATTTATACTAGATTTTTCTCGACCTTTACATAGTCATATCTTGCCCATACAATATCCATATTTTTCAAAATGTATACCTTTAGAAGGGTGGAAATGAGCTTAACAACTTCTCCCCACTAACTTAAGGCTGAATCTGAAAGGATTTTACATTACAGGCCCTCAAATATGCCACATTGGCCATTTTCACCACTTTTTTGGCCATTTTGATACCTTCATAATTTCTTTGTTATAACTCCTAATGGCCTGAATCTTTTTGCTATATTCTTCTTATCTTAAATATAACAAAAGTCACTCTGATGACTTTTTCCCAATTCCTTTTAGATTTTGAGATATTAATTTTAAAGATTACTCAATAAAGATTTCACTTTTAGTCATTTATTCTCTTTTTTTCCCTTAGGTCCTTAAGACCAAATTCAAAATGAATTAATCTCTCAAAATGATTTAATAAGAGGCCTTAACAACTGAATTCCCATACTTGCACCTTCTTTGACCGTTTTGCCATTTTCATTGCTCGTTTGGTAATTGTGAATATTAACTCCTCTTCATATGAAATACACTTATACTAGCTTTCCATTTATACAAAATTTTAGTTGCCACACTAAATTTCTGAAATCTGGCAAGTGTTTCCTCTTTCCAGTCATATGACGATAGCAGTCACTATCGATGTACCATTCTTTTTCGTACTGCTCATGATTCATAAGTTGTGATCGATGAGAAGGTTTAGGTACCCAAGTCTGTTTAGGTCCTAGATGGTAAGTTGTAAAATTCTCAATCCATGTTTCAATGATTTCATCTTTACCAGTTTCTGATGTTGAACCTTTTTCTGAAATAGATATTGACTTTTGAAGATTAGAAATCCCAGACTTCTGTATGCATTTCATAACATTCTTTGAAAAAGGTGATTTGGATGTAGACTTTAAATCGAGATTATGTGAATTTTCTATTTTGGGCTTTGATTGTTTGAATTATTTGGAACCCAATTTTTCTTGTTTATTAAAGACTTTCTGAATGAGGAACTACATGGAGTCGACTCATCTAGAAATTCTTTATATGTAAGCTTGAAGTCATCAATTGTAAGGTTTTTATAATTGAACAGGTGCAGCTTCTTATCCAACCAGACGTGAAAACTATCTACAAGATTGTTTCCGTTAAAAAAAGTATGTTTGGTAGGTTTTTCATGTTTGGGATGTGGAAAATTTCCTTTTTATGGAACAAAGACTTGTTTTTGATAATTCGGTTTTTTTGGCATTTTTAGTCTTTGGCTGTTGTTCTGATGTCTGATAAAAGTTGATACAATGTTGATTTTGAACTCCTTTTTCAAACATTGATTATTTCAAAATTTTATTCCCCTTTAACTTTCATAGAAAGCTTTTTGTTTTTGAATATTTTGTCTTTCATTGAAGTTTATTCTCAAGGAAGGATTTTGATGATTATTCCATGAGTTCGGGTTTTTCATTTGATTCATCACTTGTTTTCTAATGTTAATCTTAACATTAAGATATTCATTAGGATAATTTTCAAGATTTTTTTTCGAAGAGAAGAATCCTTTGACAATGATAGTTTCATTGTCTTCCAGCTTCTTCACATAGTAGGCCTCATCTTTAACATGTTGTTTATTTTCATTTTTTTTTCAACATGCAGTCCTTCGCAAGATGATCAGATTCGATGAAATAAGCAACAAAAATATCGAGAACAAGGATCAAAACACAAATCGACAAGAAATATGAAGATAAACAGTGTCGAACGCTTTGATTATACGGGTTGTAAGTACAAATACAACTCCTACTTAAAGAGTGTAACGAGCATCTGTATGACGCATTAGACCTCTTACACAGTAAGATATGTACCAAAAACCCTAGCAATTAAAGCTATATATACAAAATAACATGGGCTAAAAACCTAATTCGTACAACCCAAAATGGCAAAACTAGTTGACTAGGCTAACATGAACAGAACCTAGGTGCACGTTAGTAGTTCAATAACAGTTTTGTGCGGCTTCAGATTGATAGCTAACTTGAGATGACAAAAGGACTTCGGATGACATTTGGTATAACACTTTGGCACAAACATATTCCTAACACAAGCCTAGATAGCTCAACACCCCAATGTAGGTTTTCAACTAAAAAATGAAGTTTCTTTCCTTACTTCTTCAAGAACGTGATTGGAATAACTTGTAGCTTGACAAAATTGACTGGTTCTTCTCCAAAACACTAAAAAACGATTGGAGCCTTTTCTCATTCTCTAGAAATCGTGTTTGAGAAGAAGTGGGGATGTTTCCACCAACTTAACAAGGAACTCTCATTTAATTGCATATTAGTCCCTTCCCATAACTCAACTTTTACTAAATGACATTTTAGTCCCTCTAGAACTTATGAAAGTCTTGAATTCTCCTTTTTGCCGCAAACTCATAGATTACTAGCACCAATATGTCTCTAAAGTATTTTTCCCACTAAATACTATAAATTGACATTTTTGCCCATAAGAGTAAAAATGTCGCTTAACTTAACAACTTCGTCACATAATTGATAATTAGAAAATTTTATTTAGTCTAAATATTGTTATTATTATTATTATTATTATTATTATTATTATTATTATTATTATTATTATTATTAATTATATTATTTTTTATTTAAAATTAGGATGTTACAAATTGTTAAAGTTTTATTATATTTGAAGAGGTCATTCAAGAAATACGATTTAAGATTATTGATTTTGTTAAACATCATAAACCACAACCATTATAACTTTATCTTTTAATAGTTGTTTAACCATTACTACAAGGTTCAAGATAATGACAATTTTTTTATCAAGCTTTTGATCTAGTATATTAAAAGTGTTATTTCATGATAAATGATAATGAATCTAACATTTGTCACAAGATATATTTGTTATTCTTTTAAATATATGGTTATATCCTCATGAAACATGTGAGGATCCACCTAATCTATATCTATATCTATATCTATATAACTCTTATAATAGAGGTCATTCATGAATGTGGATCAAGATAACTCAAATACTTGCACCATATTGATTTGAAACCCCCAAGACTTTTCAACTTATATTATTTAATGTCTTTGATGTTTTGGCTATATAAGAACATCATTTTCCATGCTTGGTTACTCTTAAGAACATCATTTCTCATGCTTGGTTTCTCTTGATTCTTTTTTGTCTTTCCAATTTATTTTTGTAGAATATGTGGAAGTTTAGTACAAGATAGTAGTCATCTTATTTGTAAAACGAAAAGTTCAATGATGATCTTCTTTGGGTATATCAAATATTTGAATGTTTCAACTTTTCCAATGGTTTTAAACATGGTGATGCGCCTCTACGAATCTCCCACGACCACTTTTGAGGAATCTGCGTTGATGAAAGAAAACAAGTTAGTATGCTTAGAGAATTTGAATATTTTAAACATGAATAAGAATCTTATTTTCCATGGTCAGTTAGTATCATTTGTTTTTCTAATGTTTCCAAATCTATATCTATATAATTTTTATGTAGAGTGGGTTACAATGTTAGAGTTTATAGTCAGATATGACGTGTAAGAGAAAAGGTTATCATGAAATATGTAATGTAATACGATCTTCAATTCTATCAAACATTTAAAGGACACAATTATATGTTTGGTGTAAACTACGATGATGTTTTGTATTAAAATTTATTTGATATTGTGTTTTTATAAATACACGATAAACTAAGAAACTTTTTTCGTATCGTTTTTTTATCAATACATGATAGAACACTCTAAATTTTTAACCCACTAAATGAATTAACCGCACATTGTTGAAATGATTTTAGGCAAGATTTGCGATTGAAATTTAAGTATTTCACATGTTATTGTAGAAGAATCAACGATTTAAAAATTTGTGGTATCTATTCCACTTTTCAAGTTACTTTTTAGTTTAAAGTCAATAATTGGTTTGGAGTTTTTTTTATGTTATTGTCATACTAAATACTAAAAGGATTATGTAATTTTCTACTAAAACCATCCATATATATATATATATATATATATATATATATATATATATATATATATATATATATATATATATATATATATATATATTCCACTTTTCAAGTTACTTTTTAGTTTAAAGTCAATAATTGGTTTGGAGTTTTTTTTATGTTATTGTCATACTAAATACTAAAAGGATTATGTAATTTTCTACTAAAACCATCCATATATATATATATATATATATATATATATATATATGTATATATATATATATATATTATAATAGAGGCATATTTCAAAGCACCATATTCATTTAAAACTCCCATGTCTTTTCATATTTCCATTGATTTTCTAAATTTCTTTTAATACTTCAATATTGATTTGAAACTCTCATGACTTTTCAATTTATTTCCAATAATAATTATAAATTGGTAAATTAATGTTAAATAAGTGATTTGAAACCAAAATAACTATTCATATTTCTTCAATTAATATCATTTACTAAAAACTTTTTGTATTCCTTTCATTTATTCATGTTGTTGCTATATAAGTATATTTTTTCTCATAAAAACATTCATGTCTTTCAAGTGTTTGTGATCAAAATATGAAGAGCGGAAGAAATGAGAAAATACATCAAACGTATGTTGATTTTATATAATTGTTTTTAGTTTTTTCTTCAAATTGTTTCTAAATTCTTTGTATGATTTAAGAGTGTTTGATGTATTTTTTAATGCAAATAGTAAAATAGTTATTTTAGTACTTTTTGTTATTAAAAGTTGTAGTATTTAGTTTTTTTTCATAGTATTTGCTATTCCAAGGATTGTGACATATAAAATCATGAAGTTGTTTATACAAAATTTCTATGTTTTTGGAGGGTTTGACGTGGTTTATTAATATAAATGTTTTAATAGATCTTTCGATGTTATTATGTTATTATTTATTTCATAATTTTTGTTGGTCGTTAGATTTCGATATGTAAATCATGAAATAGTTTCTACGAATTTTGTGTATTGTATAGTAGTGTTTGGTTGTTATAATAGATATTTCAATATTTCATGTTACTAAAAATTGTTGTATTATTTTTTATACTATTTGTTATTCATTAGATTGAGATATCTAAAATGACACATACACACACACACACACAATATATTTGAGGAAAAAATATGTTATGATGAAAAAAGTAAACCAAATCTAAATATTGGACGGTCTAGGCGTTTGTGCATCCGACATGGTTATCATGAGATTACTATTGAGAATTCCTATTTTAAATTAAACCAAAGAAGATTAAATGGAACTAAATGTAAGAGAAAATTAGTTAATTATTCTTAATATTCAATGTGTTTGTCCCACTTTGTTAATTTCTCACTCGAATTTGAACTTTAGAATAACAAGTAATCATTTTTAATAATACAATAACGAAGTAAATATATTTACTCTTTTTATTGAAGTTTGTTTTTTGCACGGTTTATATAATAATATATTTTAATGATATCAAATTTAAAATACTTAAATAAATTGTTCAAACGCAACTATATGTGTGAGTTTTTTTATTCAATCGCATTTCATATAATTTTAGAAAGTTAGAATGTGTACATCTTTATTAAATTTATTTTGTAATGCTAACCTATAAAATAAATCGTTTAAAAAAGGAAAGAGCGTCACAATTTAGATATTTCAATTAAAAGAAATTACTTAAATATAAAACTATTGCATGGAATTTGGAGAGTTATAGTATTTAAATTAAACTTTAATGCAATTAACTAATTTTTATTACATTGAAGCTTTTCATGTCAATCATATTTAATGATTCTAATTAATATGAATTATGTGTCATAACTAAAAAGACTTTTTGGTTGTAGTTGTTTAATGTTATATAACTATCACTAGGAATTTTAAAAGTTGCAATATTAATAGAAATCTTAAATACAATTAATTAATTTTCATTACATTACATTAATGTAGTTTAAGGCATATATATGTTGAGTCACATGATAACATATCATTTTTACTAATGATCTTGGCAACTCTACTATTGGGATAGCTCTACTACTAAGATGACGTATGCTAAGATAAGTGAACTTACTCCTTCGAAGGAGGATTGGGTAGTGCAACTCTGATTGTGTAGAGTGTGGGAAGCGGTCAACTTTAAGAATAACGATGATGTAATGGGATTAGAGATGATATTTGTTGATGACAAGGTAAATTATTTTCTTCCTTTCAAATAGATGCATGATTACCATGTCAAAAATTTTGACATTTGAATTATGTCCAAATATTATTAGGGTGAATCAATACAAGTTTTCATTCGGAAGAATCATATTAAGAATATCGTATCTACTTCAATATGATGACTATGGTACATAAGCTCGCAAATGAAGCTCATAATATCCCTTCAAATGTCTTCTTCTTTACGCCTGATGAGACTCATGAAGAAAGGGTTAACAACAATTCGATTCTCAAGGGTAACCTTTGTTTTATTTTAAATTAATTAATTAAGCATTTAACGAAATGTTCTTAATTGAAATATATTATATTGATTAAATTTTTTGACTTTTAAGTAGTATATAGAAATAAAAGCATATGGTTTGATAAAAATAAGTATCTCTTATATATTAATTTCGAAACTTTTATTTAATTAAATTAATTTTAACTGATTAAATCGTTATCTTTCTTTATTTTTATATTTATCTTTATAATCTTTATAATTATTATAATAAATACCTTACAATTCAACGTGGTTCAAGATATGTCATCTATCTTGAACCATGTTTTTTTTTAAACTACCAAACTCTTCAACTTAATCTAATTAATTGGTTAGTAATTTATATTGATTAATCATAAATAAAAACCTTTCAATTCTCAACTAATTAATTACTACAACTTAAGAGTTTTTCTAACTTATGATATTTAATCGGTGATTATGGTTAATATAGATGTATATATAGTTTATTGAGATGAATCAATTTGACTGGCTTAAAGAATGAGATGAAGGAAAATAAGACTTGAAACACATTATTATATTTTGCTAACATCCCTTGAGATTTTGTGATTTACTTTTATTATATACTAACTTACCTTAATATTTCTTTTTTTTCTAGGTATTTATGTGTTCATCAAATGAAAAAGAGAAATATAGAGAATTTTTTTGGATGGTGTTATATGTATATGAAATTCATACTACGATACTATTCAAGAGACAAAAGTGATTCTTTTTTCTTTAATTATCAATTAAAGTTAGTTATGTTTAAAGAAAGTCTTTAAGTTTGATTTTGTGAAATTATTTACAAGTCAAAGTATATTGTTAGTTTTTATAATAGATAGGGTAAACAATGAAATGTAATTATTCAAATGTAACTAAATAATAAAATCTGCAAAAGTTATTATTCATTACCTTTGATGAAACTCATGAAGAAAAACTGTCATAATAATACAATTCTTTCTCAATGGTAACATTTGTAATATTATTACTATGTTTATTTCTATTTTGTTTTAGATGTTAAGCTAATTCATGTTAAGACATTTTCTTATGTTTTAATTACACTATCCATATATAATACAAAATTACTATTGGATGTTTCATTGATGTTGGTTAAATTAACATGTTGATAACATTATAATTATATTAAATATATGATTATGATATTGTGTTTGAGTTTTGTGATGAAAATTTTATAATTGATACATGATATATATTGTGATGACATATTTATAATTAAACCTACGTATTTATATTAGATCTAATGTTTTCAGATTCTTATATAATATAACAATATCTTTTACCAAATATTTTTATTCATGCGCAATGCGCGGGGATACGCCTAGTAATAATAATAAAACAAGAAGTGACATAATAATGACAGTATTGTGATAGAATACCTTGGCATCGGTAAACCATCATTGATTACCGTAGAAATATCGATAGATAAAAAGTATCAAAAATCCCCATGGAATTGGTACGCATAGATATCCAAAAAACTTAAAAGCCCGCCCCCACTTAACCCCCCCCCCCCCCCACCCCCATGGCCGTTAACCCGGTACATAATTTGTCAGTATGTCTAAAATCCCAAACAAGAGGGAGTCAGGGTTCCAACCCGAGTCTCCGAAGTGGCGGGGATTGCAACTTTTCACTCGGCTGTTAAGCCTCATCCATACATCCTTCCCCTTTATTGTTAGTTTTATTATTGTAACGGATTCGGGATCATTTGTCGCAATAATAATAATCTAGTATATACTTCTTATTTTGAAGGATAATTTAACATCATATTTTTATATGTACGCATACCCTCAAAATAATAATAATAATAATAATAATAATAAAATTCACAAATTAGAAGTTCGTAGATATGCATGTGTATTAGTACGAGTATGTGCATGTGTGTTGGTATATGTATTTAATAAAACGTCGCAAATCAAGGAAGTTTGTAGATATGAAGAACTGAAGGAGACATTTTCTAGTATGGAGAAGACATGCGAACCAAGGGTCAAACCTTAATTTTTTTTTAACTTCATCTTTTACACAACTTTATTATACATATTTTTTTAGAACGACAAATCTGTCATACTCCTGCTCCTAAACTACTCTTGGATCCACCTATAACGAAATAGTGACGGACTGATAACAAGGTCATCGGTAAAAATTACTGACACAATATTTAATTTAAATGACATCTTTTTTAATTTGAGATGCGTCGATATGCCGCCGGGAACAGCCGACTGATTACCAATGGTTTTGATTTGCGTCGCTATTTCGTCACAAATTTAGGATTTTCTATTCTATCCCGACTCCGTCGGTAATTCGTTTGGTAATTACCAATGGATTTATTCTATCAGAAAATTTCGTAGGAAAATCAACGCTTTTCTAGTAATGAATATTTATCTGCTATCAATATGTTCCTAGTATCAACTAATTACACCGACTTTGTATTTGTATCCATACAATGTTTACCTTTTTATCCTTACTCCTATTTACCTTTAGTTTTATTGCACGTATATATGGATTTTCTCTAGTTAAAGACAATTGCTAATTGCTTATTGTGGGTATGAGAGATTTTGGTTTTTATATCAAAGGTTATTAGTAAAAAGTAGTCTTCCTATCTTGTGTCACGGTGGAGTTCATCTCTTCCAACCCTTTCAACTATCATGTCGCATCAGTTTTCTCCTCTTCTCTTACTTTCATCTTTCCCTAATCACCGGAAACCAATATTTTCTCAACCCACAACACTGTAGAAATAAGAAACGCACATTGCACAACTCATTCCACCAGCCATCACGGGTTCAAAAATGTGAAGCCGTTGGCCCCTCCCTTTCTTTTGCGAACCCGAACTCGGTTCCGCCCACCCTTACCTCCACTTTATTATATTCTTATTTGACTTGGTTTGTTTTCAAAATCAATTTGTGCATCAAGATCACATTAGGTTGGTAAATGAATCAGAAGGTAACCCTAAATAAAATAGAAAAGCAAAATCTGATCATGAATTGATTTTTTTTTCGTCAAATACAGAAATGGAGTTTTTTACAAAAATAGGGGAATTTGTAATATGCTTTACAAAAATAGGGTAGACAAAAATATTGTTACAAAACTATGGTGGCTTTCGAGGGTCCCACAACAAAATGATAGGGCTTTGTTTTTAAGTTTCATTTTAAACCTTTTGAAGTTACATTTATAACCCTTCAAGTTTTACCTTACTTTTTATTTATACGTAGTTTTATCTGTCAGCATTTTATTTCTTATCGTAATTATATTTTATATATAAACTTGTTTATTTAAAATATTTAATTAAAAGTTTATGTGTTATCTCTAACAAGCTAAATATTTATAAAAGAATGATTAATACCTTGTAATTGATACCAATATTGAATATATTATAATGTTATAAAATCATAAGTTCAATTATAAACGAAATTACATTATCAAACTAACACGAAATTAAAAGAGAAATTAAACAGGGAAGTAAAAGAGGAATTAATCACACAATTACAATATCGATAAAATGTTACATGGTTCACATTGCATTAAGTTTGGTTGAGAATTTGGACAATTTCTTCTGTTGCGACCACGTTAATGGCATAAACCACATCTACAAGGTTCATCAGGACGACGAACGTCCATCTGGTTACAAAATCGATTTGCATGCCTTCGATCTCGACCTCCAAATTTTTTTGAGTAATCTACTTTGATAGCTCAATTTGACTCCAACCAATATTCAACATGAAGAAGTGGTGTAAAAACATAATGATAATAGCTAGGTTATCCCCTCTATGACGACAAACTGCAAGTGCATGTGAACATGGAAATCTTTCCATCTTCCATTTACACATGTGTTGAAAATAATGAACAATATGCGTATTTTCTCTGGTTTCACATATTTGTAATTTTGTCACAATCCTGTAAGCATCTTCGGTGCAGTCAAACTCTGATAAAAAAGTGGCTTTGTGCATGGATGTAATTATTTTTATGATTTTTCAGTTACCAAAGAGACGTCACATGTATGATGGTAAATAACAAAACGTAATTGCACAATAAATTGTAAAATAAATTAAGTAAATTATTATGCTACATTTATCATTTATGTTTTCACATTAAATATATAAAATATTTTAAGACAAGAGTATGTACCTTATGATTAAGTGGTAAAGGAAAGTCTGAAATTGAATACGCAAACTGAGAATATAATTTTGAGATCAATTTATCAACGAATGGTGATGAAATGATATGTATCGGGTAATCATATTTATAATGCAAAAATGTATATTGAGAAGAATTGATTGATAATTTATGTAATTATTTTTATGAATTTTCAGATAAATAGTTGTATTACTTTTTCTTTATTTGCTTTTGATTCTTTTACTGTTTGAGATGACAATTTATAAATGATATATAAGACATAAGTATTTGCAATTTCGTTTTTATTTTTTATTTTAAATTTCGTCTTATTTGTGTAGTTTCGTTTTTAATTGATTTTATATATTGTTAGAAACCATATATAAAATTTAATAAATATTTTAAATAAATAGATCTATATATAACATGTAATTAGGATAAAAAAATTTAAAATGTAAAAGCTAAAAATAAAAATAGGCTAGAAGTTGAAGGATTAAAAGTGTAAGTTTCAAGAGATCGGAATTGTAAAACTTTTTAAGAAAAAATGTATCATTTTATAGGACCTGAAAAGAGAGGTTGTATATATTCCTACTAAATCTTCCTATACATCTTCCTACTCACTATATCAATACAAGTGTCAAAAACAATGGATGAGATTAAGAAAGATAATTAGTGGATTCCACATGATATTATTTAGTGGGTAGGTGTAATACCGTGTTTTTAAATTATAGAGATTTTGAGTTAATCTTGGTGTGATTAAGATTAATTAGGTTGTTGTATGAGTTTGGGTGATTAGAAACCCAATTGAGTAAAGTTTGGAGTTGAAATATACCAAAGCAGGCTACACGGGTCGTGTTTGGTCACACGGGTCGTGTAGCATCTGTTATAAAAACATACCGAGGCGAGATTGGGTCTCACACGGGTCGTGTGAGTCTGTACAGGTTCAAGATGGCTTACTATAGGTCTCACACGGGTCGTGTGAGCCTACACACGGGTCGTGTAGCGCGTACAGACCCATTTAAATGAGACGGGTTTCTTTCATTTTGGGTCAAATTCCTTCTGAACAAAAACATCCCAAACCCTAGAAAATCGATTTCAAACCCCCAAAGTCGAGATTTAAGCTCGTTATTCTCGAATTGAAGCTAGAGATCAATACTTTGAGCTTGAAAGGTAATCCTCCTTAATTTTTGGTTTCATTTCCATGGTGAAATTGGAAGTTATAATTATGGTAGTGTTACTATCTTTTGATTGTAACTCTTCTATGTGATTATGATTCTTGGTTATTGTTGATATTGAGTATAATTGAGATTGATAAAAAGTTTGAGTATTGAAATTGAGCTATTGTATTCCAGCTAAGGCTAGACAAGATCACACACGAGGTTCTGGAGTTCCATATTCCGATTCAACCTCAGGTGAGTAGTTAATTGTTAAATGAATTATGCTTGTTGAGATGTTTAATGCATAAGAATTATGCTATGTTTTGATTGGTTGAGTATAACCAAATTTGAATATATGGAATAAAGAGTTATAATGTGTATATTACACTTGGGACTGAGATAGTCCATTGAGCTTAATTAAAATGAAAATTGATTTAGACTATGGTGAAATAACCAAGTCTAGCGAACAGGAGCCCGGTACGCGTAATTCGGGGGTTCCAAATACTAAGTCGTTATCAGGTTGTTATTGTCGTAATCAAATTGTGGAGTAAATTGTTATCTGTGAATAACAACAACCGAGTTGAACATACATATTGATTGTATAAACTGAGTAGATGTTAGTGTAGTCACATTAAAGAGTTTTGAGTCAAATTGTATAGCCATGAGGGCTATTGAGCTGGAATAGAGTTGGAGTGATTGTGTTATATGTGGATAACAAGAGATGAGTTGCAATCTATATTGAATATAATAGTAGGGTATGTGATAAATTGGTTGAGTTAAAGAGTCTTTGAGTTTAATTGTTACATGCATGAGAATTGCTATGATTGAGTATAAGTTGGTAGTTAAAAATGAATATTTGTGAGAATGTGGTCGAATTACGAGTAGTACTAAGTGTGGTATTTTTATTGAATTGATGTTATTAAATATTAGCTGGTATTTGTAAAGCTAATATGTTTGCAGATTTCAGAGTTAAGAGAAAGTGGATATTTGCTAATGAGATTAGTAAAAGAGAACGATAAAGATGTTTACTGAGAGGGATTACTGGAGTGTAATTGAGATTACTCACTAAGCTTTATAAGCTTACACTTGAGTTGTATGTCGTTTTGTAGGTATCTGTAGCTGTGATAGGGGAAGGCATGTGAGAAAGAGAGACAGACAAATTTAGAGCCTGTCCTTTAGTCGTATTTGATTTATTTGTAATTCCTGGTTGAAATTTGTAATGACCTTTTGTGTAAATATTCATGTTGATAACATCTTGATCATTGGTTTGAGTACAAGTATACCCATTTTGATGTATAATTATTGAAAATTTTTTGATGTACTTCGTATGAGAAACCGGGTGTTACGGTAGGAACATGAAGTAGGAAGATTTAGTAGGAACAAATACAATTTTCCACATGAAAAAGCACCCTAGTTTTGCAACATCATCTTTTTCTACCCTATTTTTGTAAGACACATACTAAAATCCCCTATTTTTGTAAAAAAAAAAAAAAAACTCTACAGAAATGCTCAAAACTATTTATTGCAACTTACAGTCAAGGTTTTCACTTTGATGCATATCCAAACACCTATTGAGAAAAGCCAAGCCAAAGGAAAGAGCTAGAACAACTTCGTTAAATTATGTCTAATCAAGATCATTATGTGGCTCTAACAAGGTGGACCATATGAAGTGATAGCACTTGAAGATGATCATTTCTAAAGTGCGAGTGTTTCTTCAAAATGCATTTGAATTTCCATTTGAGGAAAGGATAATAATGAAGATTAACTTTTTCCCAAAAGCGTAAATCGCATCCCACCAAACTACCATACAATATATCCGTGACAGCTCATATTAGATTGAATGATTAATGACTAGAAGATAACGACAGATCACAAAGTGGTCCAACACTCAATGGAAGGCCAAACAGTCGTCATCGATCCACAAATCCTGATACGAATTTCAATTTTGACGTATATTAAGGATGTGATTATTATCAAAAACAAAATAACTCGAACTTTATATCCCCATTATGTCTGTACTTTTGAGCGGACATGTACGCAATGCATGGTAACTACAAATCATAGAACCATTTAAAGTATAGAAATACAAGAAACGATGAAAACCAATCAAAACTATACTATCATTTAAGAGAAAGCCACTGCCGGTATAAAGAATCGTATTTGTTATATATCTAATCAACTGCTACAATCTATGAACAGGAACTGAGTTTAACAAAAGTAAATATCTAAGAAACTATACATACAAATAAGCGTTTAGCATGGAGGAACTGAATCAAGGTAATCGGAGAACTCAAAACAGACGTTGAGATCAACTGAATGGAGCGGTAACATTTGAGCACGCTCGTTATTTTCATACGAAAGGGATCATAAAAAAGTGACATTGAAATGATAAATTAGTAACTATTCATCAGGGGATGTAGCTCAGATGGTAGAGCGCTCGCTTAGCATGCGAGAGGTACGGGGATCGATACCCCGCATCTCCAAAAATTTTAGTAGTGGATGCGTTATAATTTGGCATGCAAGGCTTTCCTTGTTAATCGGAATTACATTTGTTTTGTTAATTAAGATGCTAAAAATGAGGAATTACAGCTGCTTAAATTAAGGAAATATAGTTGCCTAGCATGCAAAGAGTTTTGGAACATCCAAACCACTCAAAGAGTTGTAAGAATAACTCCATCTAATCTTGTTCTCAGCATCACTTTTGATAAAATAAAAAAAAAAATAAAAACCCAGAGAAAACGAAGTGGCATGCGAAATTAATAACGATTATGAATCTAGAACACATGTTGAAGTCGAATATTTGAATGAGTTTAATCACAAAAATGATATGATATGCACAGCATATTACAATGAAAAAACCTCTCCGAAAGTAAATGAAGCTCTCTAATATTTCTCTTTCTAATTCAGAGTTTGTAAATAACGACACTTACAAAAAATGAGACAAAAACTCATATTTATACTAGGATTTTTTCTCTTCCAATGCTCTTTCCTCAACTTCCAAATTCGTTTCTTATTGTCTAATATTTCCAATCTTCTTTTCAAGATTTCTTTTCTTCACCAAATTTAACTCACGATTTTCATATACATACTTTAACAATCTCCCCATAAATATTTCAAAATGATGAGTATCCTGACCTTCACATTCTTTTTAAATACCAAACCCCGTGCCCCCACCCTCTCCTAAAATTGATAGACTTCTCATTTTTCTCAAAGTCTTCAAATCAAAGCTTTAACTCCCTCTTGATTAATGTATTGGATCATCTAAAAATTTTATTTTATGACGTATATGTTTTATTTTCTGAAGTATGAAGTACTGTTTGTCCGACATGACACAGTACGTGATCAGGCGTGTATGCGCGGAAGTCTTTACCACACGAAAGTCCGGTATGTCCTTAACAAACTATTAGCTTAATTCTTGTTGTTTGATGTGAATGTTAATTTTGTTATCCTTAACAACCTTAAGGGTAAATGGTCAACCCAAGAAGTTTGAACTCGTACCATGTGAAGATGCAGTATACCCAAGCCCTACTAATTGTCAATTTTCCTCCAAATGGAGACGACGACCTTCTTCCCGTTGCTCTATCTCATTGTTCCCCCTGATCACTCCGGCGAGCCTGTGCTCATCGGCCATCCCTTCGGGTTCTTCAGTTTCTAACACTGCAAACCGAGAGCCCTATTGCTTATTGCCATCATGTTCTCGCTCACCTCCGTGAATTCCCCTTCTCTGATTTCAATTTATCACTCCGCGTCGTCCCCTTTTCTGACATATCATCCAAGGACCCTATTTTTGTGAAGGTTTATTTACTACAACATTTTGCTTCTCTTGCTCTATATCATTTCTCATAGCATCATTATTGTCCTTCCCTGCACTCGTGTCGGTTTGATTTCAGTCCGTTGTAAACATGACTCGGATTTTCCACAATATAATAAATAAGTAAATGACCAGTTGTTTGGATAAGCAAATCACAAAGAGGAAAAATAATAAAGTGAATATACACATCTCTATTCTTGAGATTAACTCTAGTAGGTACACGACGGTCAAGGCAAAACATTATCTTTGATAGGAACGAATATTCCAAGATTGATACGCAAACCATTGTAAACAGTCGAAGATACTGTTAAGAAAGACAGTCGAAGAGATGTAAATTTCCCATGATTTGTAATGTTAGAATCACTGTAGAATCTAAATAAAATAACACAAACTAGAAAATAAAGCACTATCTGATGGGTCTAGTAAACTATATCGGATTTGGAATATAATAAATCAATAATAATATCTAACTCAAGTGAGATTCAGACACTCCTACCATGGCGAATAAGTAAATATTGCACCACAATTGTCATGACCCACGAATCCTAGAAAAGACCCACGAGCAACACACCAAATTATAAACCGCATGAGTGTCATTTGTTGGACCAACAACACGATCAACATTAGCAACATATGCTTTTCCTCTACAATGTTACAATGAGCAACTTCCTCACCCGTTGCACTAGTAAGGGTGGTAGATAAAGAACAAGCAACATGATCAATAACACTTAGTGCGAGCAGATGGTCCACTTAAATCACCCATAAGAAAATTTTCCTGAGAGTTGTCATATGGTGCGTCAAGATCAACAACAATGGGCAGATTGATAGTACATATTGAAAGAACAATGGAGTAAGAGTTTCATACCAACATCTACATTTAACCTTCTAAGTTATAAATAACCATCTTTTGTATTATGTCTAATCCACTCGGTTGATGCATAACCATCTAATTCCTTAATAACACACTTTGGATTGGTCATCAAGCATGTATGTGGAGTGGTTTGCCAATGTTTTGTGTAGACCGATTTTTCTTTACGTTTGGCAACATAAGCAAACAAATTAATGACATATTAGACACTAACGAGTGTCAAAAACCAAAATCCTAAGTTATTATCATACATTTAGAAATGATAATAGATATGTATATAGTCTTGATACTCTTAACTCTTGCATCATTGAATACATTTCACGACCCATCAATGTCAGAAAAATCCATCAAACTTATAGTTGTTGGATTAGGTGTCTAAGCCATGACTAATAATTAGTATTTATCTAATTAATAGTGGCATACTCCATTTGGGTTGCCCTCATAGCAGGAGGTTTGATAGAAAGTTTAGTAGAGAGAAAGATTGATTTATCATATGATTAATAAATCAATAGAAATTAAATAAATAGTTTATTAATATATTAAAGTGATAATATATTAATTAGAAACTATATTAATTAATTAGGAATTAATCTAGAATTAATTGGAATTAATTTGGTGATTAAATTAATTAATTAAAGGTGCAGGGACTAAAACTGTAATTATTCAATAGTTGAGTAAGTGACAGTTTGAGTAAGTGAAGTGGGCAGCGAAATATATATATGGAAATATATAAATTTCGATTTATATATATATATATATATATATATATATATATATATATATATATATATATATATATATATAAGAGATAATTATAGTTTGAATTATTAAGATAAAGGTTTATCTTAATTTGAATTCAAAAAGGCTTATTCTCTCTAGAAATTTCGTTCTCCCCTCTAGCTCTTGGGTGTGACTTCATTTGAGGCAGGACAATTGTGCTGCTCAGCTTCCAAGAAATCCTAAAATGTTAGTTTTTCTGATTTGGTTCTTTTAGTTATTTTCTTGTGGCCTTTAGGAATTTATTATATGTTCAATTAGAAGAAAACATAGATCCTTATAGGTTGCATGTGAACTTAGGATTTTTAGTTCATATATTTGCATAAAAACCTTCAGTGGTATCAGAGCTTTTTGGTTGTTTTCTTGTTGAACTGCTGTAATTGGTTTCCTAAAAATTAGGGTTTATAGCTTCTAAACCCTAATGGGGCTAAAATTGATTTAGGGTTAGGGTTTTGAAAACCCTAGCCCCTCCCTCTTATGATTTTCGAAAAATATGCTAGGGTTTTAGAAGGTATTCTATTTTTGGTAACTTTAATTTGATTAATTAAATGGATAACCTTAAACCCATTATTTGAAATCGAAAATTAGGGGGTTTAAGATAGGTTTTAATTAATTTGATTAATTTGATAAAACCTATCTACATTTGAATTAATTTAATTAATTGGTAATTAAAAGATAATTCAAGGATTTAATTTAATTTAAATTTAATTGTTTTAAATTGGCAAAAAATTAAAGGATAAATCCTAAAAAAATATTTTAAAAGGTTTAAAATATAAAATTTAATTAATTGGTTAATTAAAAGATAATTAAATCGTTTTATAGGTTTAATTTAATTTAAAATTTAATAGTTTAAATTCCAATAAATTAAAAGATAAACCAATAACATTTTAAAGGGTTTAAAATTCATCTTATATATATTATAATTAAATGTTAATATTATATGTATAAGATTTAATGGTTAGTCAAATCAATAGTAGGCCTCATTCACGAAGCTGATCTATAAAGTGGGTATAAGGATACTGCCTATAAAATGGCAGTCTAATGGGTGTCCACTCTCACCCACCGCTCGCCTAATCAGTGGAGGGTCGTTAGCCGAACGGGTTTGATAGGACCAACTTAATCTCATTAAAAGTATAAAGTTATTAATGAAAGTACTAGAACATCTTTAAAAAAAATCCCAAAATCTAGTTACTTTAGGAAAAATGTGAATAGATGCTAACCCATGAAATTGCACATTACACTTTATGAAACATTAGTGGAGCGTGTGTGGTTTACCGGCACACTAATAGGGGTTCATAAAGAGTGGTAATGGGTTTCTCATGATTTATCATTTTTGATGGAGCGCGTGTGGTTAACCGACACATCAATTAGAGATGATAAATGACATTGAGATTACCAAGCTAATTTGCATGGTTATTCACATCCAATTTGTGATCCTCGGCATCCCAGTCACAAACAGTGGAGCACATCTGAGATTAAACATGCCATTAAAAAGTTCAATGAATCTCAACAGTTCTAGGAATTTCATAGGATGAAAATGATAAATGTTTATCTACCTTAATGACCAATATGTTGTGATTACAGCATCCCTCTTCACACCATAGTTGGGGTATTTTGGATCCTAGCCTTATTAAATAACATATTGGGTAATTATTTAAAAGGATCAATTAAACTAATAAATTCTGGTTATTTTATAGATGTCTAGTGTCAATTCTCCTCTTTCTCCTCCTTCACCCATTTCTGAAAGCATCAGAATGCACCTGCCAAATATGGAAAGGCTGACTGGCGTGAACTATATGGTATGGCTTCATAAATTGATAATAGTTCCCTGTTTTGTTGGCAAGCCATATCTGACTGAGTGTCCGCCCCCCCCCCCAAAGCATGACATCATACAGTAGCTTGTGATGAGCATGAGTCCTTGATTGATAAGTCAAGGAAAGTTCGTTGCCTAATACTATTGATCATTGACCCCGAGTTCCGCAGGAATTTAGAATTCCTGGGGTCAGATAAGTTAACACAGCTAGTTGTGGAAAAGTTCCATGAACTGGTTGAGAAATGTAACATCCCCCAATCGCACGTATCACAATATTGTCCGCTTTGGGCCACCCAGCGTGGGTCAACCATCATGGGATTTCTCCCACCCGGGCACGCTTAACTACAGAGTTCTTATGGGATCTGCTGCCCTCACGGCTTTAAAACGCGTTGTGTTAGGGAGGTATCCACACCCCTTATAAGGAGATGCTTAGTTCTCCTCCCCGGTCGATGTGGGATCAGGGATCTCTCCCCATTCACCCCCCACTACAGGGTTCGACGCCCCCGTCGAACGCACCAACCTCGTGCACCAAGCTCAGATACCATCTGTAACATCCACCAATCGCACGTATCACAATATTGTCCGCTTTGGGCCACCCAGCATGAAAACTTCCCAGGGGGTCACCCATCATGGGATTTCTCCCACCCGGGCACGCTTAACTACAGAGTTCTTATGGGATCTGCTGCCCTCACTGCTTTAAAACGCGTTGTGATAGGGAGGTATCCACACCCCTTATAAGGAGATGCTTAGTTCTCCTCCTCGGTCGATGTGGGATCAAGGATCTCTCCCCATTCAAAATTGTAAGACCCGTTCCGCCGAGTCGCGGCCCGAAGGAATCCGCGGCGCGGCTTTAGGAAGAATCTAGAATCGCGAAGGATTTGTACGCACGGCGCGGTTCTAAAGAACGCGCGACGCGGTGCGCCTCTAAAGTGAAAAACCCTAATTCGGATTTAAACGCCTATATAAAGGGACCCAGCCCTAGGGTTCGTGTTTTTGGGAGTTTTCTGGAGCAGAGGCGTCTGGTTTCGGTAGATACTCGTTGGTCTCGAGACTTTGAAGGCTTTGAGAGGTATTGGAGACCTTAAGGAAGGAGAAGCTTTATGCAAAATTATCCAAGTGTGACTTTTGGCTACGGGAGGTCCAGTTTTTAGGTCACATCCTCAACGAGCAAGGAATCATGGTAGACCCGGCTAAGGTAGAGGCCGTGATGCGGTGGGAGGTTCCGAAAACTCCCTCGGAGATTAGAAGTTTCTTGGGTCTGGCTGGTTATTATCGTCGTTTCATCCAAGACTTCTCAAAGGTTGCGGTACCTTTGACTCAGCTAACTAAGAAAAACGCTGCTTTCGGTTGGGTGAGGAGCAGCAGCAGGCTTTTGAGATTTTGCGGCGAAAATTGTGTGAAGCTCCAGTTTTAACCTTGCCTGAAGGCATGGAGGACATGGTAGTTTATTGCGATGCATCTATCTCGGGATTGGGGGCAGTCTTGATGCAACGAGGTAGGGTGATTGCTTACGCCTCATGACAGTTGAAGCCCTATGAGGCTAACTATCATACTCATGAGTTGGAATTGGGAGCGGTGGTTTTCGCTCTCAAGATTTGGAGACACTATTTGTATGGAGTGAAGTGTACCATCTATACCGACCACAAGAGTTTGAAGTATCTAATGGATCAGACCAATCTAAATATGAGACAGAGAAGATGGTTAGATGTGTTGAAAGACTATGATTGTGAGATACACTATCACCTTGGAAAGGCCAATGTGGTAGCGGATGCGTTAAGCCGTAAGACTTCAGGTACACCCCTTCGGGGCGTTTGTCTAAGGATGACAATTGTGACACCGCTGCTTGAGCTGATAAGGAAGGCTCAGGTGGAAGCAAGCAAGAGCGAAAATCAAAAAGGTGAAAGAATTGTGGGTCAGTTGGCAGCTATGGTCAAAGATAGTAGAGATCTGTTAGCTTGCCATGAGAGAATTTGGGTACCGAAGCTGGGCGGGGTTCGTCAAACCCTATTGGAGGAGGCACATAAATCCAAGTTCTCTATCCACCCTGGAGCAACTAAAATGTATAGGGATCTGCGCAAATATTATTGGTGGCCAGGCATGAAAAGGGAAGTAGCTTGGTTTGTCGAAAGATGCATGACCTGTCGTAGGGTCAAGGCCGAGCACCAACGGCCTCATGGTAGACTGCAGCCTCTCGAGATCCCAGAATGGAAATGGGAGCATATCACAATGGATTTAATCACAAAGTTGCCAAGAACCCCTCGACATAAGGACACCATTTGGGTTATCGTGGATAGGTTGACTAAAAGTGCTCATTTCCTCCCCATTCAAGAGACCTTCTCTGCAAAGGAATTGGCTAAGGTCTACGTAGATTAGATTATCTCTCGGCATGGTATACCGGTCTCGGTGATATCCGACCGGGATGTCCGATTTACGTCTAGGTTTTGGAAGAAGTTTCATGAGGAATTAGGCACTCGCCTTCATTTCAGCACAGCATATCATCCTCAGACGGATGGGCAGAGTGAAAGGACGATTCAAACGCTATAGGATATGCTTAGGGCGTGTGTCATCGATTTTGGTGGCAGTTGGGATTCTCATCTCCCTTTAGCTGAGTTTTCCTATAATAACAGTTATCACGCGAGCATTGGCAGGGCTCCCTTCGAAATGTTGTATGGAAGGAAATGTCGGACACCTATTTGCTGGGGCGAGGTTGGCCAGCAAGTATTGGGTAGTACTGAGGTAGTGCTCAAGACAATTGAGTTAATTCAGAAGGTTCGGGAGAGATTGTTAACGGCTCAAAGTCGACAGAAAAGTTATGCAGATCGGCGACGGTCCGATCTCGAGTTTCAAGTTGGGGATTATGTTCTTCTTAAGGTGTCACCTTGGAAGGGAGTTATTCGTTTTAGGAAGCGAGGAAAGCTTGGCCCTAGGTACATTGGACCTTATCGAATCATCGCGCGAGTAGGAAAGGTAGCTTACCGGTTGGAGCTGCCCGAGCAGCTTAGTCAGATTCACGACACGTTCCACGTTTCACAACTCAGAAAGTGCATTACCGAGGAATCTACAATAGTGCCTTTGGAGGATATTCAATTAGACGAACGCCTAAATTATGTGGAGCGACCAATTGCCATCATTGAAAGGAAAATAAAGACTTTACGAAATAAAACAATAGGATTAGTTAAGGTGCAGTGGCAACATCGTAAAGGGTCCGAATGGACTTGGGAACCGGAGGAGGAAATGCGGAGACATTACCCAGAATTGTTTACAGGCACGGATTTTGGGGACGAAATCCAGTTAAGTGGGGGAGAATTGTAAGAACCGTTTCGCCGAGTCACGGCCCGGAGGAATCCGCGGCGCGGCTTTAGGAAGAATCTAGAATCGCGTAGGATTTGTACGCGCGGCACGGTTCTAAAGAACCCGCGACGCGGTGCGCCTCTAAAGTGAAAAACCCTAATTCGGATTTAAACGCCTATATAAAGGGACCCAGCCCTAGGGTTCGTGTTTTTGGGAGTTTTCTGGAGCAGAGGTGTCTGGTTTCGGCAGATACTCGTTGGTCTCGAGACTTTGAAGGCTTTGAGAGATTAGAAGAAGGAGAACCAACGCGGGAGAAGGTTTGGGACGGATCGTGGGCATCACTCTGTCCTTCAGAAGTAAGGTAAGAAGATTTACTATTTTGACTTTCCTTTTTATCCCGTCATATGGTGTTACCCGTTGATTAGTAGTCTTAGATGACTTGTAACACTTAGGGTTTAGACCAAGGACATGCATGGACTTGCATGTCCATAAGGATGTGATCTTAGGGTAGTTTCTGATCCCAGGAAGGGTATGGATTGAAACCCTAGTCGATGACTGAACTGATTAAGGGCTAATGAGACTTTGGATTGATACGAGTCCGCGGCGCGGACAGGCTATGTCGGCGACGCGGGTTCAAGTAGAACCCCGTAAGTGTAATGATAGTCCGCGACGCATAAGAGAAAGGTCGCGCCGCGGCGAGCGACTGTTTGACCCAAAAGCTTAGTTTTGACCAGTGTTGGTTACCTAACGTGGGGTCTGACCTTTAGGCAAGTCTATAGAAGTTTAGTCAATGCTTGACATGTTGTATATGTGGGATATAGGTGTGTGGACGAGCTAGTGGAGATATTAAAGTATATCTGTGCGGTTTCGAATCAGGTGAGTATCCTCACCTTACTATATAATGTTGCATGTTAGGCATCTTGTGTGTTATTTACAGTTATATGATTTGCTCTTTATCTGTGGTTATTTGTTGTTGGGCTTAGTACTGATGTGTGTCCCCTCGTAGCTGTTGTATGGCGAGTTGGACTATTGCCTTGTCCCATAGCTGTTGTATGATGGGCTGGGCCATAACCGGGAACCCATAGCTGTTGTATGATGGGTAGAACCTTCCCGTGTCCATAGCTGTTGTATGATGGACGCCCGTAGCTGTTGTATGGCGGGTAGGGTCGGGTCGTTCTCAAGGACGGGTTGTTAAAATGTGGGCATGTATGGTAATTTGTGGACTCACTAAGCTTTAAGCTTACCCGTTGATTTTATAACATTTCAGGTATTTCAAATGACAAAGGGAAGGGCAAGGCTTGACGGCAGTGCATCGCATACAAGAGATTTATTTTAATGAACTATATTAGTATTTTCAAATATTTCCGCTGTTGGTTTAAGTAACATGTTGAACAGTTTTACTTTTTGGAACAAATATTTTATTGGAACCTTGATAATAAATGAATTTTAGAAATTATGAAATTGGGGCGTTACAAGAAAGGACGAGCTAAGATCTTCAAAGAGTTTGAAGTGTGCAGGAAGTAGCACCAGTTCATATGTTCTCAAGACTGAGAGACGCATAGGTGAACTGTATAAATTTCGACTCGCTGATCCGTTCATCCTGATGTACAGGAAGGGAAACCAGATAAGACAATCGTGGATATGCATTCAATGTTAACTCTGTATGAGTCGTTCATAGAGAAGCATAGTTCCATTGATTCAGCTGCTTCGGGATTGAGTCCAGTAATAGGACACATCAAGAAATGATCCATATCGTCTGGATCGGTTCCTTGATGTTTCAAACTGGGAATCCACAGGGTGGGACACAGTCACGGAAAGATTGGAAAAATGCTCTGAAGCCGAACAGTTTGACAAATCAGGAATATCTTAAAATTCAGAACCCCTGATCCTTAATTCCTTGATACAGGATGTGTTTCTCACATTTGCTCTATATGCATGGACACTGTAGGATGTGGGATGTTGTTCAGACTGGATCTGAAGCTCATGCAGTTTTAGAGTTTAGTTGGATATTGAAATCATGGTATTAGCTTATTAGATGCGTATGACATTGTCTATCATATAATACATTGTTCAAGGATTTTGTTTTAATAAAATTGTCAATTTTCTTTTAACACATGTTGTTTGAAATATCCTTGAAATGTTGTATGATTGTGTTGAATGCATGATTAGTAATAACTTGAATATTGATACATCCAAAGTGTTTGGATTTAGGAATTGTGTCCCTTATGATTGTTAAGACAAATGTTGTAAGAATCAATTCAACCAAAGGTCCAGTTGGACAGGACTTTGGAATCATTTGAATTAGAGTCTCATGATGAGTTGAGTTCTTAATGTGTCAAGAAATGAATCACCCAAAGATCCAGTTTGATAGGACTTTGGAATCATTTGACTTAAAGTCAGATGATGATTAAGTTCTTTATTAAGTGCATATGGCAAGAAATGAATCACCCAAAGATCCAGAGGATAGGATTTTGGAATCAGTTGACTTAGAGTCAACCGAAGATTGCAAATCTTGAACAGAATTAACAAAGTCATAAGTTTACATAGATATGTAAAAGGCATTGAGATTAGGAGCAACGGACACATCAGTTGCTATGTATTGCTCGAATCTTCAAACATAACACAATTGTTTGTACTTCACGATATTTGTCATTCGATATGACGAATATGGCTTCGCTTATCAGAATAAGAAATTGAATTGAAACCTTGAACAGTTCAAGGACTTCAAAGGAAGTACAAGATCCGCAGAACCTGAGTGACAACATAAACTGGGAAAATGTTTCATAGTTCATTCTCTTCCAAGAATATTAATAAGTTATAATGTGTTTTAGGGAAGATGATGGAGCATTGGTCGAAACAGTTCGATCCTCGATGTATGAGATACATTGTCAATTAGTTTCCAATAAATTGAATTCTAAACCAGTCAGACTATATTCCGACCACATTCTAGACTAAGTAGGCTTTGGAGATACTGCTGAAATGTGAAGCTGGGATTATCCCACTTGCACATAGAGAGTCCATGGTCTTGTAGTGTTCGTCTGAACCTCATGACTAGCCTAAACCTGATCAGCAATGTCGTTTCACTGGCTATCCCGCTGTAACTGTAAAAGAATAACTCTTTTAGAAAGAACTCATGTTCTAAGGAAACAGTGGGAGTTGGGACAGTCCTGAATGAGTTCAGGATTAGCCAAGTAAAAAAAACTTTTAGTCATCACTAGGCTTGGAACAGAAATCAGATTTTTGTTCTACAACTGACATAATCTCCTCTTGACCAGTAGTATTGATCACCATCATAAGTAGTTATGATCAAGGTGACATACCGATTGGTGGTAAAACACTATAGTTGGTACGGATTTATAATCCGACTACTTGGAAGTATTGGTGAGCCCGGTTGCTTCCAAACAAGAGAACCTTAGGGCGAGATACAGTCTATATGGCATTTTGATTGATTTTACACCTGGTCTAAAAACCAGTGGGAGTAAATGAATCATCAAAAGAATACAGCATGGACAGAAGCGTACCTTCAGAACATCTGGTTGAGTGAGACGATACTCAGAGTCAAGTAATTGGCTCCGAGAGGAGCACTCTCAATAGAAGATGAAATCCGAAAGGATACTGCATATTGTAAGTCCGTAGTGGAGCGCATGTGGATCACCGACACACTAATGGGGGCTCACAAAGAATATGCCAGTATAAAGGTACATGGGCCCGGGATTTTCCCACGGGCATCTCACAAGAAAGGATATTCAGATTCTCGAAATATGCCAAAGGATTGGATTTGGGGAATGTGCTGAAAGATTTCCATTAAGATGTCAAAAAGGGTTTGGATTCACAAAAGGTGCCAAAAGTTTTGGATTCTGTGAATAGTCCATAACCGTGTCAAAGCTAGTGGGAGTATCGTTGTTATCTACTATCTCCATATGTGAGTTACATACTATTTCTAGGAAACGTCTCCTTTCATTACAAAGTGTAATGACTTGGTGTTAAGAGACGGATCGCTGTGAAAGACTTAATAGAGATACGACATACTCAAGTGGTTGTAAACATCTATAAGATAGATCGAAACTCTGCCAAGATGATCTTGATGAGATTCAAGATTCATAGCACCAGGAAACGATTTTCCTATCATTGCAAAGTGTGATGACTTGGCATGAAAGAAATAAAGAAGGTGCAACATACTCATGTAATTCACAGTCATCTATTGGAAAGATGAAATCGCCAGCATAGACCTAGCCATTGTAAGCATGATCTTGATAAGATTCAAGATGCACGAGAAAAGTCTCCGAAAGGAAAATAGTTTTTCGAAAATCATGACACAAGGATTATAAATAATCCTTGGATTCCGAAAGGGTTTGGAATAGGATTAGATCGGGTTCCACAAGTTTTGGATCGATCATAAAGTCATGAACATGTCCTGATGATTTAATGCTTAGGGCATAGTAAGTTGGATTCAGGACATTGCTTGGCTGGGAATACTGGATGGATTGGTTGAACTCAAGTGAGAATTCATTAGGAAATGATTAGGGTGAAAGTGATTGTATTAATTTGAAAGATTTTCAAAGTGGTAATTATTAACATCAAGACATGATGTTAAAGGACTTCATGGTTAAAGAGTCTCGTTGGTATTCTGATGGAGCACGTGTGGTTCACCGGCACATCATAACACCTCGAAATAGTCTTAGGGTGCAGTCAAGTAGACTAAAGACCCCAGAACCATAGGAAGTCACAGTACACATTACCAGAATGGAGTTAGAAGAGAAATTGACAAGATAACTTATTGAGATGTTATCGGATAAGCATCTGATTGGATCATTTGCAATAAAGTGTATAAGTATAAGATACTTTGGATACATAGAAAGAGTGTAAGGTTCATAAAGACATAGCTGTAAAATTAGAATTGAAAGTTTAAAAGAAATCTTGAAACCGATAATAGTTTATGACAAGGTCTTACTTGGTGATTACCTTGTGGAGACTTGGTAATAAGCAGGAGTAGCTGCCATTCAGATTTTTATGTTTCGCTTTCGCATGTTTACTTCCCGAATAATTTAATTATTCAGAAAGGTCCACAGTCGCTCATACTTTGGGAAGTAAGTGTTGAATCAAGACTGCCATGAATTAGTTTGTAGACTGTCTAAGGAGTTAGACATAGCAATAGGATTGCTACAACATTCATGAGTACTTAGAAATAGAGATTTGAGTATTGGATAAACCCACGCTCAACAGATTGCTTCATGGATTATATCACAAGCAATGTTGAGACGATAATATCTTATGATCATGAAGTGGAGAGATATGAGTTATAATTTACAAGGCAGTTGTTCATTGATAATACGAAAACGCATCGGTAACTCGATGTTATAAAACGTGTTGTTGTGAATGATTTGTCTGGTAAAAGATATAAGCATATAAGTCGAAGCTCATTCGTTCCTTAACCCTGATGGGTAACGATATCTGTAGGCCTCTCGATGATTTTGAAGTTGACTAAAGTGCTGGCCAGCCTGGACTAAATTGATGTGTTCAATTAGAAGTTCTAAAGTCATAAGCAGAATCGGAAATCGGGAAACAGAGTATCAGACCGAGATTGATCTCAATCCATGTCTCGTGTCTGAAAATATCTTGTTGGACGAAGGATCATATGATCACTTATCTATGGACAGAACTGACTGGGTCAGAGTTCGGCAACAGTTTCTAGGAAGCTACAGTTTGTTGATTAATTAGAGGTTAATTAGGTGTCTAAGCCATGACTAATAATTAGTATTTATCTAATTAATAGTGGCATAGTCCATTTGGGTTGCCCTCATAGCAGGAGGTTTGATAGAAAGTTTAGTAGAGAGAAAGATTGATTTATCATATGATTAATAAATCAATAGAAATTAAATAAATAGTTTATTAATATATTAAAGTGATAATATATTAATTAGAAACTATATTAATTAATTAGGAATTAATCTAGAATTAATTGGAATTAATTTGGAGATTAAATTAATTAATTAAAGGTGCATGGACTAAAACTATAATTATTCAATAGTTGAGTAAGTGACAGTTTGAATGAGTGAAGTGGCCAGCGAAATATATATATATGGAAATATATAAATTTCGATATATATATATATATATATATATATATATATATATATATATATATATATATATATATATATATATATATAAGAGATAATTATAGTTTGAATTATTAAGATAAAAGTTTATCTTAATTTGAATTCAAAAAGGCTTATCTCTTAAACTTTATGTGGTCATCTGATGGAGGCTATAAATAGGGAGCCCCATAACCTCATAACCTGCGATTTTTACCTATTCTCTCTAGAAATTTCGTTCTCCCCTCTAGCTCTTGGGTGTGACTTCTTTTGAGACAGGACAATTGTGCTGCTCAGCTTCCAAGAAATCCTAAAAGGTTAGTTTTTCTGATTTGGTTCTTTTAGTTATTTTCTTGTGGCCTTTAGGAATTTATTATATGTTCAATTAGAAGAAAACATAGATCCTTATAGGTTGCATGTGAACTTAGTATTTTTAGTTCATAGATTTGCATAAAAACCTTCAATAGTATCATTTATGCGAAGTCTCACAGGGAACTTGGTAAACTAGTCACAATGATGAATCTTCAATAAGACTATCGTATCCTTTAAGAACGAATAAATGCATAACCACAAAAAGTAAACTGTTGTTTGTTTAGCTCTTACTGGTTAGTAAGAGGTTACGTCTGAGTCAGTCCAACTCAAACCGTTTGATAACCCTAAAATTTACCTCTGACTCAGTCTGAGTCAGACCATTTGATATGTTGTGTACAGCGAAAGAACACCAACAGATACAGCCAAGTATTTTGACAAACATTCACCAACTATCAAGGCTAGTGAGTCATGAAAAGATTAAGAATAAAAACACAATGATATAAAGTGGTTCATCCAACATCGAGTTGGGCTACGCCCACTGGGATAATCGAGAGAAACTTCATTGATAAAATTCAATGATTTACAAAAGAGAATCCATGACTACACTCATACCTTTGATATGTTTAACATGTTGCAATAAGTTGTCAATGAGATGTATTAATAGCGAGATATGGAAGGCTGAACACTCAAGTATTTAGGCGAGAAAGAGCAAAAGGACAAACTAGCCCTGCACATTGTCACTTTATAAGGTAATAAAGCTGACAACACCATGCTGCCCATGCTGCCCTTGACATAAGGTATTGTTCTTTGCGTGTTCCCAAGATTCTTCTGACACGAGATGTGACAATACCAATAATGAGTCTAACCAAAGCCTCGCCTTTGGTTGAAGAACTCCTCATTGGTCTTCGATTGAGATCTTCCCTTCGAACGAGGGTGTAACTGTCTAACTTGTGCTTCTGCAACTCCTGTCGAACTTACACTTCGTATAAGGGCCAACTCTTCCTTCAAGAACTCTTACGTCTGAACTTTGCTTTGGCTGGAGGATACTGCTATCTCATCTTCTTCTGCTGATGACATGTTCACTACTGTGACTATAGCCAAGCTACTGATCTCACTATGAACATCTGTCCGCATAAGATACTGATGAAGCTTTCCATGGACACAAATCCTTAGTTCAGACTTAGTTATTATTACTTTGTCACATGCCTTCGGTCTGGTAACCTCCTCGGTCTGAACGGACATTCTCGAGTATGACTGGCCCTGATGTCAATCTTGGATGTCTTCCTGCATGTCCATGCTGAGGAGGTATCTTCTAATCCCGATGAGGTTTGGCCTTCCTCGATCCAAATGATTAGATACCTTCGGTTCAGGCACTGGACATGGCTTCGGATCCGGACAAGGCAAGGATGCCTTAGTCCTGCTAATCTTCAAGCCTTCGGTTCAACGTTTTACTGATCTTCTGAAGGATCACCTCCTTCTTATTCTGATTTGCCATGGTTGATTTGATCGGAGCGAAGGAATCCCATTAGACAGAAGGTCTAGAGACTTGTTTGAGATGCACACATTAACAGCACTAGTTTCGTCTCGCCAGTTTTCTGGTTACTTCAGACAACTGTTCCACTTTGATTGCCTTGGATCTTCCCCCGGTTCATATTAGGCTCCACATTTTCTCAACAATCTCCCATTTGAGACTTATTTGAACTGATATTTCCGTCAACCAAGTTCTCTTGTTCTCTCTGGTTTTCCGCCTTCTTCAAGGAACGGCCGTTAAGGACACTCCTGCCTCAACATTTGCTTTGAAAGTGAATAATCTTTAAAGGGGGAAAGTAGTTGGTTTTCAGCAACTGTCTGATGAACTTCTCTAAGGACATTTCAAGATTTGCTTCGACTGAAACTCCTTCGGACGTCTGAAGCTCATGTTGTGACTGCTTTCTTCCAATATCAACTAAGATTTGTCGAGTTCTCTACTGAACGTCCTGGACCACAACGTCTAAGCTCGTTGATAATCTGTATAATGGATCCCTCCCCCAAAATAACATTAACTGTACAAGTTGAGGATGATGAATGAGGTGTTCTGGACTTCCTGGAGCAGCAATGAGAAAACTCATTTCTGGGATCTTGTTCTTCCTCATTATCCATACAGGCTTCCTTCCGTGCACACCTGGTTTTCCATCAGCAACTGGAAACTGCGACTGGTGTAGCAGTACGAAAAAAGGGGAAGTCACTTGTCTTTTCGATTGACGTCGTTTTTAACCGAGACTCAGGTTAAGCTCCGTCTCGGAACCTTGTGGGGTTAGGAGTAAAGCATCCCGAGGTTGGCGCATCTCGTTGAGCGTGGAGAGCCCGCACAAGGGTGGAGCATATGGTTTAATTCTGGGAAGATGTTCGGTCTGATTGTATACAAGGATGCGAGTCTTCGCATCTGACCTTATAGGATAAACTCCACCACGGCTAAGGTACCAAGAACCTTGGATGCTCATCTTTTTCACAGTGAGAAGAAAGGATCTTATTCAACTCTACTCCCATTGTTTAGGACTTTCCGCACCCGCTCTTGTACTTCTTGTTTTTCGGTAATCTCTGACGCCTGAACGATCTTCGACTCTGAAGTGCCACCTTCTGCTTATTTTACTTGACAGAGAACCAAGTCTCGTTTCTGTCAAGCTGAGCATCTCTCGTCTTTCTAGCCATATTCCACTATATGGAATCTTCATCCTAATGGGTCTGGACGAGGTGTCTGATACTCCCCTTCGGTTAGCAATTTTTGCCAATACCGCATCAAGGGTATTAAACAGACAATTCACCTTCCATGGCAGTGAATGTCGACACCCTGATGTAACCAAAACTTCTGACGCTCCTACTACCTTTGACTCTCCTGCTACATGGGCTAGTGAACTGCAGTGGGTTCATTTAAGGTATATTGGTCTTTCTTCTGGATGGACTTTGCCTTAGTCGTTGTCGCTTGTCTAGTTCTGACAACTGCGACTCATCCAAATACTGAGGTGCCTGAGTTTAGATCTGCACATTGTTGTGAACGTACATCCCCTTTGGTTGGTTCTTCGGTCAAGACTAACTTCGGACTTGAAGTCTTTGGCCTTGGAACTTCTCGGATCTGGGGATCCGTGCTTTCACTATGTCTCTCTTCTGACTTTTGGCATTGACTTCGGTCAGAGACTGTCACCTCGGTTCAGACCGACGTTGTAACTTCTGACAGGAGTGCTGACTTTCGGCACTTCAGTGGAGCTTCTCCCACTTTTTCTTCCAGAAGAATGATGGGAGTACCCGGACTTCGCCTATTGATGTGTCAGAAGAGCATTTGTCCAACCTGAGACGTCGGATGCCCTTTATCCGTGTTACATTTTTCAAACAGCCAGTGGAACCTGGCTTCGGAAAAATGAGGCTCCACAATGGATCCGATTTAACTGTCTCGTGGAAGCAGGCATCTTCTTCTCGTTGGCTTCAGAGTGACTATGGTTCAAGCCTTAGTCGACACTATGAGGATGCAACCATCATCTTTGGACTCTCTGTCCGACTCCGTCATCGCTTCTCCGGATGTAGTCAAACTCTCTTTCTTGTCGTTGACGCCTGTGACTCCTGCTCCCATCTCTCTCCGTCCATTCCCGATTGGAAACTGGAGCACGGATCACTATAACGAAAGTTCTCCCTCTATATTATATATTATAGGTGATGTCAGGCCTGCCTCTGGATCTATTTTCTCTTCAACTTGGTTCTTCCTCCGCCATTGCCACATCTCCAGGTTGTTCAAACCATCGACAGGTGCAGCAGATCTGGCGGGATCAACCTTACATCTGCATACCCCAAGAGTCAAAGTCATGAACTCTTGTTTGCCGATCTTGGACCTCCTGACTTCAACCATGAAGGTCTGATACCAGTTTGTTGGGCACAGCGGAAGGGCATCAACGAACACGACCAAGTACTTCGACAAACGTTCCTCAATTATCAAGGCTAGTGGGTAATGAAAAGATTGAGAATAACAACACAAGGATATAAAGTTACAATGATTTATAAGAGAGAATCTATGACTACACTCATATCTTTGATATGTTTAACATGTTACAATGAGTTGTCAATGAGATGTATTAATAGCGGGATATGGAACGTTGTACACGCAAGTCTTTGGGCGGGAAAGAGCAAAATGGCAAACTAGCCCTGCACCTTGTCACTTTATTAGCTGTTAAAGCTGACAACACCATGCTCCACATGCTGCCCCTGCCACAAGGTACTGTTCTTCGCGTGTTTCCAGATTCTTCTAACATTAGATATGACAATACCAATACCAAATGCAACCAAGGCCTCGACTTTAGTTGAAGAACTCCTCATTGGTCTTCGGTTGAGATCTTCCCTTCGAACGAGACTGTAACTGTCCGACTTGTGCTTTTGCAACTTTTGTCGAACTTACACTTCGTACAAGGGTCAACTCTTCCTTCAAGAACTCTTCCGTCTGAACTTTGCTTTGGCCGAATGATACTGCTATCTCATCTTCTTCTGCTGATGACATGTTCACCACTGTGACTATAGACAAACTACTTATGTCACTGTGAACATTTGTCCGCATATGATACTGAGGAAGCTTTCCTCGGACAAAACTCCTTGGTTCGAACTTAGTTCTTACTTTATCGCATGCCTTCGGCTTGGTAACCTCCTCGGTCTGAACGGACCTCCTCGGTTATGACTGACCCTGATTTCATTATTGGATGTCTTCCTGCATGTCTATGCTAATGACGTATCTTCTAATCCGGGTGAGATTTGACATTCCTCGATCCGAATGATTAGATACTTTCGGTTTAGGCGCTGCATCTGGCTTCAGATCCGGACAAGGAAAGGATGCCTTAGTCCTGCTGATCTTCAAGCCTTCGGTTCAACTTTCTACTTTTGAAGGATCGCCTCATTCTTATTCTGATTGGCCATGGTTGATCTGACCGGAGCGAAGGACTCCCACTAGACTGAAGGTCCGGAGACTTGTCTGAGATGCACACCTTAACAGCATTGGCTTCGTCTCGCCTTTGTTTTTAGGTTGCTTCAGATAACTGTTCCACTTCGATTGTCTTGGATCTTCCTCCGGTTCGGATTAGGCTCCACACTTTCTCAACATGATAACCCTAAAATTACCTCTGACTCGGTTTTAAACCCTAAAATTTACATCTTACTCGGTCAGTTTCAGGATAAGTTTAACCGGGTAAGACGTTGACTCAGTCAGTTCTTACTCAATCAACAAATATTACTCAATCAACAAATATCAAACACCCTAAGTTGAGACATAGCAACAAAATCTCGAGAGAAAACCAACAAAAATGAAAACAAGAGCACCATTGATCAACGACCAAGAAAAGAAGAGACTCTAAATCACCATAGAGTGGTTGCTTGATTAAAACCAAAACCCTTGTGCATTTCTTGATCACCAATAATAACCAACGTGACTAGATCATACGTACCGAAGTCAAAAATGTTTATCACATGATACATAAAGCTACAAGCAATTGCATAAAGATCGAGTAATCAAAACAAGCATTTGATTTTTCTAATAATTTTCTCAGACATATTATAAAAGTTATAATGTGTAAATACATTCCTTGGTAACAAATTTGAATTATAATAAACATAGATTATTCACAATCCAAAACTTCCATGAATGACACATAGGAACGAACACCCTAATCAGCTTCCTGTAATCCCTCTAATACAATCGAACCAACAAACAATCCGGTAGCGGTGGCAGCAAGCGTACCTGATATGACAGTCTGCACCACCACGAGAGCACTGGAATCATCTGGAATGTATACAATTGCTAGTATCGCCGCCACTAGAACTGGCAGCGCCGCCGAAGCTAAAGCTGCAGGAGAGAATCCGGCTGCCGTTTCAAGCAAGCTGAGAAGCCCTAGCTCCTCCGCTTTCGACAGAATCCCCAATTTCTCGATGGAAGAAAGAGTAAACCCTAGGTTCTCCGCTTTCGACAACAGCCCTGCTTTCTCGACGTTGCTCAATACTTTACGTTTTTCAAGCTTTTTGAATACGTCGACATCTACTTCTTCGCTTCCTTCGAAGAAAAGTCCAGCCCCAAACCACTCTTTTTTCCAAGCTTTGTCATACTTGTTCACCTGTATTCGTAAAATTGTACTTAACTTCTAAATCAAAAGACTAAAACAACTTGAATTTAGTAGAAGTATATGATTGGATCTTATTACACAAATGTGAAGATCCATAGTTATTCATGATAATCGAGATGATTTCATTTTTATTTTGAATGATGAACACTAAATTGAAATTGAAATTGAAATTGAGATGATCAACTAATAGTGTTGTGTTTATTGTGTACCTTCTTTTTCGGTGCCATGGCTAAAATCTTGGAGGATTTTTTGGCGGGAAAGATACGACGGAGCGGCGAAGTGTTGACAGCAGTGAGACGACGGTCGACTGTCTTGAGAAAAGCAGTAGTATGAGTAGTCGGAGGTGCTGTTGTCACCGCCATTTTTCAGCTTTTCCGGAGCTTTTCTCGAAGGGCGGCCTCCGCTCAGCTCTTCCTCAGTCTCTGTATCTGTGTTTGGGGCCAAATTGTTCGCACTTTGGTAAGCCAATCAAATGCCGATAGCCCTATCTATCTCCAACAAAGAAAAGAGGTTCAATTACCGGTTTACCCCTCTTTTGTAAATTTGGTGATAGATGGCAAGATTAAAATAAATTACAGGAAAGTAAATGATTTTTTATCTTTAACAATATATTTTTATTATGTTAATTTTTCTTATTATTTTGGTTATTGTCAAATAGAGTAACTTGTTACTTTATATTGTTTGAAATGAGACCCACCCCACCTTAATTCTTTTTCCTTTCCCAAATAAACGTAGACTACCTAGTTTTCGGCACCAGGTCTCGTTACCATCTCCAACCGTAGAGCCAAAGATACAGTATCATAGCAATCACCTCAAATTCAAGACATAGCTCCTTAATGGTCAACTATAAATCTATAATACATCTAAAATCGAACTTACAACTCAAATCCAAAACCATAATTGAATCCACAATTCAAATCCAAAACCAAAATCGAACCTACAATTCAAATCTAAATCCAAACCTAAATCGAACCTGTGACTCAAATCCAAATCCAAAATCGAACCTGAAACTCAAACTATAATTCAGAACTAATATCCAAGATGCAATAATCTCATATACAATCCCATATGCAAAATTCCCAAATACGATCCCAGCTAGAAATCAATTAGCAAAAAAAAAAAAAAAAGTGAATCAATATATAAAATAACAAACCATCATCGCCTATAAATCGACTTTAGAACCTATGAATCAATTGTAGAACCCATTAATAGCACCTTTGATCGTGCGTGCTTTCATGTGTGGTGCTTTTGCGTTTGTTTTAATGCGTGTAAGTTGTTTGTCATTTGGAAACTGTGGGTAAGACCAATAGGTGCCATTACCACTCACCCCAATGGGTTGTCGTGCCACGTATGCACCACCTCAATTTACCATCACTAACGAGTCACCCCTTAAATTCTTGGAAATGGTATACCGTTAGTACCACTCATTTCTTTTAATTAAATAAATAAAGAATTAAACCAAACTAAGAATTATATATTTTTTAAAATTAAAGCATTTCATTAATTAAGAAATAAAAATTACAACCGTAAAATAAAACGACAAACGTCAATCCATGAATGGGTTAACGCGATTTCTTCGACGGTTGGCCACTTTTGTCTATCAGCTCTACCTCGCCTATGCACCGCGGGTTGGGCTTCCGGTTGGGTTTCCAGCACTTGTTCCGGTGAAGCTTGTGTGTTTGGAACAGAATCGGGTATTGAGGTTTGGAATTGTTTGGTTGGTGTGTCAGGAAATGAATTAAAATTTTGGTATAGATTTTGCAGTTGTATTGGCAGGTAACCCGACATTTGATATGGGAAAACGTTGAGTGAGAAAATCGGATGGTCCATTTGTGGACGGTAAACGTTAGGTGTGTAGTATTGCTCGAAACTGAAAACATTTTGTTGATTTCAATTCGATGGCGAGATTTGATTGTTTAGGGAATCTTGAGAAGAATTTTTTTTTTGAAGTTGTTTTTAAGAGAATTGGATGTAAAAGAGTATATAGAAGTGTGGTTTTATTTGTGTAATGTAGAGTATATATAGATGAGTAAATTTAAAAAAAAAAGTGATTTTTTAATCTAGCCGTTAATAACCGTTTGGGGGGGGGGGGGGAGGGTTTGCAAAAGTGTTCAAACTTTAGGGGCCAAACTGTAACTCAAGAGGCTGAACATCGCATGGTGTGGGGAAACTTCACTTGAGCCTTCACCATGGGCACCTACCCAACAAGGGCAATGTACCTGCGCGGTGTTGGCCTTCCACCATGGACATCGCACACCGGGTCGTCATGGTACCATTTAGTCTAACAGTAATTAGGGATGAAGACTCGAGGTCAGAGATTGATGTATCAAACATAGATTGATCTTGCTGATTCACAGAATACCATGACAACCTCTTTTAAACCATGTTGATTCAACGAATAACATAGCTAGGCTCAAATTCTGTTCAAATCAAAAACAAGAAGTTTGGAGTAAAAATTGAAGTTTCATAAAAATCAAGTCTGAACGGCTAGGGCACACAAACAAAACCCTAAATAAGAAGCAAAAAATTGAATGTGCCTAAAAAGAGTCATGAATCAAACACAAACCCAAAAAAAAAACCTAAAAATTACGAAAAAAACCTAAAATAGTCTAGAAATCCATCTAGAAAGCATTTTTTGGGCTCAAAAATAGGTAAGGCCTCTTTGTGTCCTGAGGACGCTATGCTCCTGGCTCCAAGCTTTGATTCGGTTGGTCGCAGGCGGAAAACGGAGCCCCGTAGAAAAAGTTATGGCCATTCCGTGATACCCTTTTGTCACACGAACTTGGGCCTCCAGAAACATAAGGGCCCGATCCTCTATGCTAGGGCTCACATCAGAAATGAAGACTCAATGCCGAGTCTTTTTGAAGAAGGGAGGATGATGCAGCGATCACAATTTAAGATTTTTAATTTCAAATATATATTATTAAAGTTTGTTAGGATTTAAATTAATTAGAGATGATATCTTGTTTAGGGTAATTTTAATTATTTTGATATCTGTAATAGTTTTGAATTATCTCGTAAATCAGAGATAATTCTTTTTTTTAGAATTAGCATCGTATATTATAACTAGTATTTATCATTGTAGTTATTCAGTTTTTGAATTTTAATAAAGTTTTATGAAAGAATTTTGGGAAATACATCCAAAATTGGACGAGTTAAAAACATTAAAACATGTTGGGAATTAATGCCGGATTAGAGATATAGAAGATCCAGAAGTGTACCAAGAAACGGTGATTGAATGAAAATAACATTTGATAGTTTTATTAAGGGTGATCTTAAATGAACACCTTCTATGTGTGTGAGTGTATGTGTTGTATGGGTTAACTTTCACATACACATGTCACATTATGAGGTTTTTTTTTACCAATACATTTTATTAAGTTGATCGATGACTCAAGTTATGATTTGAGGGTTGTAATTACTTAAATGATTGTCACTAAGAATTCATGAGACTATAGACATATCGTTTAGACAATTTGACATAAATTAGTCTGACAAATTTAATGATGTTTGTGAATATTCTACAAAATTACTTCTTTCATATATTGGTAACGCGCAAGCTGTTTTCACAAATTAAATGAACATTTTATTATATAAGCTGAAAACATGATTATTTTATAATACATGACTTCTATTTTTAGTATTTAGTGAATAGCTCTTTCGTTCTCATACTTTCCAAGTAATAATAAAGACCCAAAAATTAATACGAAGAACCTGCATGCGGGTCGGTTTAACCTCTCTAATAAAGATTTTTTTTTTTTTTTTGGAAACGGCGAATATATATAAATAAAAGAGCCACGCCTAGTAAGACACTAAGCAATGACAGAAAAAAGAAACAAGTACAGCAGACACAATTACATCAAATGAAATGAGAAACGGACCAATCCTCCCGACTACATAACTCGCCTTTTCCTCTGCATTTAGACCATAAATATACTAGAGATTTAACATTTTCAACTATTCTAGAGGGAGGGGTAAAAGCCGCCTGAAAGAGCCTTTCGTTCCTCGCCTTCCACAGTGCCCATAGTAACCCGTAACAAATCGCAGTGAGTCTTTTTCGTTTCTTAGGGCATCTCCCCCAATTTGCTACAAACCTAGTGAGGTCCATCGTAGTGTTAAAGGTAGCACCATTTATACCACACCAGTCTAAAATTCTTTCTCGCACCTGGGTGGCAAACGGGCATTGAATTAGAATGTGATCGATGCATTCCACTTTGTTGAGACAAGCACCACAGAGATTAGAATCAATCTGCACGCCTCTGTACCTGAGAGCTTCCGCCGATGGAATCCTTCCTTGTGTAGCCCTCCACACAAAGCTAGTTACTTTTACAGGAATTAATTTACTCCAGGATATTTGCATGTTGTTAAAATTATGAAGTAAATTGCTCTCTAGATGCTTACGAAGAAGATCAACCGAATATCTACCATCTACCGCTAATTTGCAAATCACTCTAGTCGAACCAGGTCCGTTACTGAAAATGCTGTTGAAACACCAACCCATAGACGCAGAGTCTTTTCTCGCGCTCACAATGTTTTTCCAGACCCCCGATATTCTTTTGTTGGTGAGGTATTCAAAAGGCTTATTATGAGTGTCATGAATTCCAGCAACCACTTTACCCCATAGTGACTCGGGTTGTGATTTCAATCTCCACCACCACTTTGCCATCAATGCAATATTTAGAGCCCGGATGGACCCTACTCCGAGACCCCCGTCTTCTTTGGAAGTTATCACTTTCTCCCATGATACCCAATGTATTTTATTTTTCTCTTCGTTTCCGCCCCAAAGAAATTTCCTGCGGATCTTCTCTAAAGACTCAACTACCCCAATCGGAGCTTTGAATAACGATAGGAAGTAAATGGGCAAGCTACCTAGTACTGACTTTATTAGTGTTAAACGGCCACCTAAAGATAAAGAATTTGCTTTCCACTGTGATAATCTAGCTGTGGGGATATTTATGGCATTGATATAGGATAAACCTATATGAATTAAAATACTTCAGGATCTCGGTTATACCATTTAACCAATCATATCTGCTTTCTCTAAATCTTCCCATTAATATAATTTACAAATTTGTCGACTAGTATCGTTCGAATATGTTACGCCACTACTGGTATCTTGCCGACATGCCAATAAATACGTGCAGTTGCATGTGACAGTTCATAAACCACAAGAAGAAAACAAAATCTCGAGACACAGGATGGCGGTAGCCCCATTGTTGACGATTTTGATAGGAATGATGCCACTAGTGGGGTGGTTGTTGTGGTGGTGGAACGATATATGGTACGGATTAGTCATGACAACTCTTCGATCATCTAAAGGCGGAACCAAGCTGCCTCCGGGTCATATGGGCCTTCCGTTTCTCGGTGAAATGATCACATTCCTATGGTACTTCAAATTCCTTGGTCGCCCTGACGACTACATCAATTCAAAGCGTGACAAGTAATTATGTTTTACGTACTCTTTTTCTTTTTGTTTTATAAACTCCGCCATGTATTTAAGATTTTAACCACTTTTAATCATCGATTATGAAATTAAATAGGTATGGGGATGGGATAGGGATGTATAGGACACACCTATTTGGTAGACCATCAGTCATTGCCTTTTTAACCACCACAAATAAAGTAGTACTTCGAGATACCGAAAGCTTCAAGTTGAAATGGGCAAATGTCGAGCTTGTAGGCAAGACCTCACTGGTTGCGGTTGACGGAAAAAGACATCTTTGGCTTCGAAGTTTTGTTTCTAGAAGCATAAACCAGCCTGATGCTCTTCGTCGAATTGCTCTTGTAGTGCAACCACGCATGATTTCTGCCCTCCAATCATGGGCGGAATGTCCTAAAATTACGTTCTATAATGAAATAAAGAAGGTTACATTTGAGAACATTGGCAAGTATTTTGCTAACTTCGAGCCAGGCCCTACACTTGACAGGCTTAACGAATACTTTGCCAGAGTGCTTAATGGTGTGAGAGCCTACCCGATGAATATACCTGGATTTACATTTTATCGTGCGCTTCAGGTATAATTCATGTTTAACTTCAATTTTATTTTCCAAGTTAATGGGTATGGTGTATATAATATCTGCTCCGTTATATTCATAAGTCTAAAAATGTATGTTGTAAATTTTTGCATCAGTGTCGTAGAAAAGCCCAAGAGATTTTCCAGAAAGAATTGGATAAAAGGAGAAAATACTTCGACGGAAGCAATTCAAATACAAATGATCTAATGGACGGTTTGATGAATTTGAAGGACGAGGAAGGGAACCATTTAAGTGATATCGAGGTTCTTGATAACATTATTAGTATTCTTATTGGTGGCTTTCAGTCAACTGTGGTCGTCACAATGTGGGCTGTTTATTATCTTGCGAAATACCCAAAGGTTTTACAAAAGCTCCGGGTACGCCTTGCACCTAACCATGATTTACTTCTTTCTCAAACTTCTTTTAATTGTTCTCATGTTAAGCCATATCAATGTACCATTGTAGGACGAGAACATGACTCTGAAAAAGAGTAAGAATGAACAACTTATAACCAGCGATGAAATTTTAAAGTTGGAATACACCATCAAGGTATGATTACCTTCGTTTCCTAAAAATAATCCCTTGGAGTTAATGTTGATGGATCTATCTTCCTTTTTGAAATTCATGCGTTCAGGTTGTTGATGAAACGATCTGATTGGCGAATGTCTCTGCGTTTGTATTACGTACGACAACAAGAGATTTTCAGTATAAAGGTTATTAATGTTTTATATATTTACTTGTTTTATGTTATTATTGCTAAACTTTATTTATTTATTGTGTAGGATACACTATACCAAAAGGATGGAATATGATTCTATGGCTTAGGTATGTGCACACAGATGCAAAAAACTTTGACGATCCATTGTGTTTCAACCCTGATAGATGGAATGTAAGTCCGATGTCAAGCTTGTTGTCATTGCTCTATGATTTTCCTTTCTTTCTTTTTGTAAAACTTAAACTGGTTTATATTTTAAGGGATTAACGCCACCAGAAAACTTCCAAGCATTTGGTGCCGGTCCAAGAATCTGTGCAGGAAATATGCTCGCTCGTTTACAACTCGCCTTGTTTCTCCATCATTTCTCCACGAGATACAGGTGTTAGCCTAATAAATAATGTGTGTGTTTGGGCCTTATTTAGCCCACTAGTTTCGTCTTAGCCCTTAGTCTCTTAGGTCTTAGCCCTAAGTATATATTTGCTCTTCTCTTTGTATGTTGTAAGAACACAATATGCAGTTCATGATTTTCCTCTCAAACCCTAGCCTCTATATTTCTTGATATTGATAATTAATATGGTATCAGAGCTAGGCTGTTAAGGGGATTTGTAGCAGGCACCCCGATAATGCGCAGATCGAACTCCGCGATGAGTTCGCTGGGGGTACGAGGGCAGCGCGCCCCGTTTTCGGAATTTTCGGCACTCTTGGTATGATTTCCTGCTTCGTTTATGTGTTCCGATTGGTATTTTCGGCTCGATTTGGTTGATTTCAAGAGGCTTATTTTTACTGTTAGTCTGTTTGTTCGAACGAGTAAGGTTTTCTGAGAAGCTGTTCTGATTTTTGGGTTGGTTCTTTGATTTTGAGGGTTTTAATTGTTGCTGCTATTATTAGCTTGTTTGTTCATCTGCATAAGGAAAATTTTGGTATAATTGCTTGACTGTTTATTGATATTATGGCTCCAAGAGATGACTCTCTTCAGTCCATTAGTACACAACTGGATGGTAAAAACTATGCGTATTGGAGCTATGTAATGAAGAATTTTTTACGGGGCAAGGCTATGTGGGGGATTGTTACAGATCTAAAGGGAAAACCAACAGATGACAAAGCTGCAAATTTTGCTATTTTATTGGACTCTTGGGAGACTGATAATTCCAAAATTATTACATGGATTAATAATTCTGTTATTCAGTCAATTGGCACCCAGTTGGCAAAGTATGATACAGCAAAAGAAGTTTGGGATCATTTGGAAAGGCTGTATACTCAATCAAATTTTGCAAAACAGTATCAACTAGAATTTGATATTCGAGCCCTCCAACAAAACAGTCTAAGTATTCAGGATTTTTATGCTTCTATGTCTGATTTGTGGGATCAATTAGCTCTCACTGAATCTGCAGATTTAAAGGCTTTCAAGCCTTACATTGCCAGAAGGGAAGAGCGGAGATTGGTCCAGTTTTTGATGGCATTAAGGTCAGATTTTGAAGGCTTACGTGGGACAATTCTTCATCGTACTCCTCTTCCCACAGTTGATTCAGTTGTTCATGAGTTGATTGCCGAGGAAACCCGCATCAAGTCCCAATCTGACAAAGGGTCTAAGGCAGTAGCCACTCCTACTGTCTTTGCTGTTCAACAACGACCACAGACCTCTAATCAGTATAAGCCGAAAGTTGCATTTGATGAGTGTGCCTTTTGTAAAAAGAAAAATCATTGGAAGTCTCAATGTCCATTGCTGTTGGGGAAGGGAAATTATCAAAACCAAACAAGACCATCTGGACAGTTTCAGCCTCCACAGTTCACTGCTGCTGCTACTGTACCTTCTACAGAGAACGATTTGAATATGACACCACCATCAGCTTTGGATCCACAGGTTTTTGAGCAGTTTTGCCAGTTCATTGCTTCCAATCCTACTGCCATGTCAACATCTATGTCTCACACAGGTCTATCGGCATCTAGTCCTTCAGGTATTCCTTCATCCTTATGGATATTGGATTCTGGTGCATCTCATCATATGTCACCACATTTGTCATCCTTTTCTTCGTTATCAGCTAGTTCTCATGTTTCTGTTATGTCAACTAGTGCTACACCTATGCCAGTAGAGGGTATTCGTCCTGTTGTTACCCCTCATATCTCTCTCGCCAATGTCTATTATATTCCTACACTTGCTTTGAATCTTGTTTCGGTCAGTCAGTTGTGTAAATCTGGTTATTGTGTCTTCTTTTCTGATTCTCTTTGTTGTGCACAGGACCCACAGTCTCGAAGGGTGACTGGGATCGGCCGTAAACTTGGGGAGCTTTATGTTTTGGAGCAGCTCCATGTTTCTGACATTGCGGCCTCTAGTATTGATTTGTCGTCTTTTCGTTTAAGTCATTCGTCTTCAAATTTTTATCTTTGGCACTCTCGTTTGGGTCATGTTTCAGCATCACGCTTACAGTTTTTATCCTCTACTGGTGTGTTAGGTCTTTTGAACAATGGCGATATTTCTGATTGTTGTGGTTGTAAACTGGCAAAATTCTCTGCCTTACCTTTTAATAATAGTGTCACACGTTCTTTTGCTCCTTTTGATCTTGTGCATTCTGATGTGTGGGGTCCTTCTCCAATAACCTCCAAAGGAGGATCGCCTTATTATGTTTCGTTCATAGATGATTATACTCGTTATACATGGGTTTATCTTATGAAGCGCAGGTCAGATTTCTTTGCCATTTATAGCAATTTCAGAGCTCTTGTGAAGACACAACACTCTGCTGTCATAAAATGCTTTCGGTGTGATTTAGGAGGGGAATATACCTCTAATGATTTTACTCAGTTACTAGCATCTGATGGGACTGTTCACCAATCATCATGTACTGATACTCCTCAACAGAATGGTATAGCAGAACGGAAACATCGACACCTTGTAGAAACGACACGATCTTTGCTATTATCTTCTGATGTTCCTAGTGTCTTTTGGGGAGAAGCTATTCTTACTGCTGCTTATGTGATTAATCGCATCCCTACTCGCCACAACTATGGAATGTCTCCTTATGAAAAGTTGTATGGTCAATTGTCTGATTATTCATCTTTACGGATATTTGGGTGCACCTGCTTTGTCTTACGACCTCATGTAGAACGAAACAAGTTGTCTCCAAAGTCGGCTCTTTGTGTATTCTTGGGATATGGTATTGGTCAGAAAGGATATCGGTGTTATAACCTGGCGAATCAGAAATTGTATGTCTCTCGACATGTTACTTTTTTGGAGCACATTCCTTACTATGCTATTCATGTACAGTCTCACAACATGACTCGGTCAGAACTTCAAAATATTGATCCTTTTACCATTAATAGTGATGGCACTACATCTAGTGCCCCAGTTGATGATGCTTACATAGCTCCAGACAACCCTCCTGCTCAGTCTGCAACTTCTCCCACTCCTGTTGTTGCTCAAGAAAATCATCCACCACCATCGAGACCTGTACGTACTCATAAGACTACTAAACTGCCAGATTTTGTATATTCTTCTTATTCGCCAACATTTGCATCTTTTATTGCAAATATACATCGGCTTTCTGAACCGGAGTCTTACAAAGAAGCTGTTTCTGATCCTCGTTGGCAGAATGCTATGGCGGAAGAACTTACAGCTCTTTATCAGACTCATACGTGGGATCTTGTACAGCTTCCTCATGAAAAACGTACGATTGGTTGTCGTTGGGTATATAAGATCAAAACCAAGTCTGATGGCTCAATTGAAAGATATAAGGCAAGGCTGGTTGCAAAAGGATACTCGCAACACTATGGCATGGATTATGAGGAGACTTTTGCCCCAGTGGCAAAAATGACTACTGTCCGCACTCTGATAGCAGTTTCCTCTATTCGTCAATGGAAGATATTCCAAATGGATGTCAAGAATGCATTCTTGAACGGTGAACTTCATGAGGAAGTTTACATGTCTCCTCCTCCAGGTATTGCTCACCAACTAGGTGAAGTTTGTCGGCTTCGGAAAGCCTTGTATGGTCTCAAACAAGCCCCTCGTGCTTGGTTTGAGAAATTCTCTACTGTAATTACTTCTCTCGGTTTCACTCCTAGTAATCATGATTCAGCGTTATTCGTTAGATGCACGAATGAGGGTCGGATTCTCCTATCCTTGTATGTTGATGACATGATTATTACTGGTGATGATCATGATGGTATAGAATATTTGAAACGTGATTTGGCTTACCGCTTTGCTATGAAAGACTTGGGATTGCTACGTTATTTCTTAGGGATTGAAGTTGCACAATCTTCAAAAGGTTATCTTTTATCTCAAACAAAGTATACCTCTGACCTATTTGAACGTGCTCAACTCTCTGACAACAGGACAGTTGATACTCCCCTGGAGACTAATGCCAGGTATTCTCCAACAGACGGTGTCCCCTTGTGAGATCCAAGCCTATATCGAACTATTGTGGGAAGTTTGGTTTATCATACTGTTACTCGACCAGACATATCTCATGCAGTTCATGTGGTTAGCCAGTTTGTTACCGCTCCTTCTACTGTTCATTGGGGAGCTGTTCTTCGTATCTTGAGATATCTTCGGGGCACTCAATTCCAAACCCTTGTGTTTCCTTCCACGTCCTCTCTCAAGTTGTGTGCCTATAGCGATGCTGATTGGGATAGCGATCCTCATGATCGAAAATCCACCACTGGTTTTTGCATATTTCTTGGAGACTCATTGATTTCATGGAAGAGTAAGAAACAAGATGTTGTCTCTCGGTCCTCTACTGAAGCTGAGTATCGAGCTATGGCTGTCACCACTTGTGAGATTGTTTTGCTACCTAGGTGTTTGGGCCTTATTTAGCCCACTAGTTTCTTATTAGCCCTTAGTCTCTTAGGTCTTAGCCCTAAGTATATATTTGCTCTTCTCTTTGTATTTTGTAAGAACACAATATGCAGTTCATGATTTTCCTCTCAAACCCTAGCCTCTATATTTCTTGATCTTGATAATTAACAACAGGTATAAAGTCATTTGAATATGTGTCATTGTATAAGTAAAACATAGATTTTAATTGAAAACGTGAAATTTCTTATTAATAATATTTATTGTCCAATTTTGAAACTGATTTCAGCTGGGATTTGGTGAATCCAGACGCGAAAGTAAACTATCTCCCACATCCCAAACCAGAAGATGGTGTCGAAATTACCATTAAAAAACTATGAATCATATGACATAGTCTGCTCTTTTTAATATCTCTTGCCAAGCAAGTTAACAATGTATGGTTGGTAATTCAAAAGTAATACCCTTGTAAAATTATGTGATTCAAAAGTAATACCCTTGTAAAGTTATGTTAAATAAATATCTTTTTTTGATATTATAGTATAAATTTTGTCGCATCTCAAACTTAATATTCACGAGAAAAACCTAGTTTTTAGTTTCATGATAATTGTTGAGATGAGAAAGAGACAATACATGGATTATCTCTAACAAGTTGAGGAATAGAAAGAAGAGTTTTTGTGAGTTGAGGAACAAGAAGAACATTGAAAAGATGTAATGTACAATTTGCAAGTTTAAGTTTATAGTAACCAACATGAGTAATAGTTAGAGCCATACCATTACCAACAACAACCTTGTCATGACCCGTGTAACTTTTGGCATTATGAACAAGATTTGCATCAAAAGTCATATGAGCAGTGGCTCCAGAATCAGGTAACCAAGAGTCAACAGTAGCACACACATCAGCAAACGAATCTTGTTCAACATTTACAGCATAACCATGTGGTGGAGCCCAATACTTTGGTTTGTTTTGTGAATTTATAGTTGAAGCCCAATTTGCAAAATGTGTAGGTCCAAAACCAGTATCTGAGATTGCAGAAGCATTTGAAGTCTGAATTCCAGGGTTATTTGTGGAGGTATTCCCAGAAAAAGACATATTTACCCCTGGTTCAGGAAAGAGGAAAGGAGGGAGAAGAAGACTGAGAAGGATTCCATGAAGTGTTACCACTGACTTCATAAGGAGATTGCCAAGGAGCACTTTGAAAAGAGGCCATATGACCTTCATAACTTCCATTTCCACCAGTGTTATATACATGACCAGAATTACCATTTCTGCCTCCTCTATTACCAAAAGAGCCTCTAAAATTCCTTCCTCCACGAAAAGAACCACGATTACCACGACTGAAGTTATTTTTTTGCCTTCCTCTTCCTCTGTTGTAACCTCCATTAGTACCATTATCAAATCTCCAAAAACACTTAGCTGCTATATGTCCTTCCTTATGACAAATTTGACAATTATTTCCAAAATTGACATTTGATTTATCTCCATTCGAATTTGAAGCTGACGTAAGATGTGGAGGTGTTTTTGATGCAACCATACCAGAGACTTCAATAGTAGAATTCTCTTGAGATTCTCTTATCAATCGTTGTTCATATACAAGAAGTTTTGAAGTAAGCTCCATAAACGAAGGTAATTGAGTTGCATTTTCAATGTTAACAGGAATCACTTTATAATCATGATTTAGATCATTAAGTGCATGAATAACTAAATCAGATTCATCAATATTAACTCCAATTGAAACAAGAGATTGAGATATGTTACTTATTTCTTTGCAAAACTCATCAATCTTCTGTGTACCTTGCTGAATTTGATAAAGTTTCGTTTGAAGTTGAATTCTCTTGGCTGAAAGTTGCTGTGCGAACATCGACTGAAGCTTTTTCCATAACTCATATGCTGTTTTAGTACCAACAGCAACATGAGCAATTGATGGACTCAAAGTTGCATTAATACAGATCTCAACATATTTGTTCAGCTTATTCCATGTAGAGAATTCTGGACTTGCTTCTGCAGATTTAAGAGATGTTCCATTGATGAACTTTACAAGATCAAGAGATTCAAACACTGATGAAATTTGATGTTTCCACACTAAATAATTCTCTTCATCAAGCTTTACTGAAACAAAATTGGAGATATTTGTGATTGCAGGCATTTGTGACGAAGGATTGGATGTTGAACCAGTACTTGTAGTCTCGGTTCCTGACATTTTCAATTCACAAACAAAAATCAATTGAGATTTGAAGAAATGATTGAATTTGACTGAGAATTTGAAAGAAAACGATGCTCTGTTTTTAGATCTTATTTCAGATCTGAAATTGATTCAGATCTGAAGTTCATCAATGGAGTTTCGATACTCTGATACCATGAAAATGTAATAAATAGAAAGAGAAAGTTGAGAGAAAGAGAGATTTCATTATTCCATTACAAAATGAGAGTACAGACTGTATAAAGAAGACTGACTTCAGAAACATAACAGAATTGCTGACATGGCATTCTCTAACAAATTCTCTCAACTAACATTTTAACAGAACTGCTGACCTGTTTTTATGAACGTTATCAAATACCTTTATTAAATTATATTTATATAAATATGTGAATTAAACATCAACAAACATGTATGATGTATCATCATCATTTAATCGGATTAGATAACAGAAAACGTGTTGGGTGATAGGGATAGGGAGTTGCGATTATGGTGTTGGGTGATACCTTATATATAGACAAACCACATCTGATTGATAGTTGAAGACGTATCAACTATCACACTATGGTATTGGGTGACAGGGATAGCTAAGGAGGAAGCTGGAGGGAGGGAGTGTAAGAACCCGCAAAAGTTGTAAAATGGTAAAACAGTCCTTTTACACGTTATAAGATTATTATGTAAAATAGTGTATATTTGTGAAATAATAATATAAGAAATAAAAGTCTATATGAAATTTGGAGTTTTAATGCGTGAATAGTAGAATTTGGCCAAAAAGGGCAAAATGGTCATTTGACATGAAAATGACCATTTTGTTAAGAAATTTCAGTAAGGAGCTAAGTTAGTAATTATTAGAACTTTATTTGCAAGGTTATGGGTCTTAGGACCATTTTTATGAAGAAAGTGGAAGGCTAAGGGTTAAAGTGTAAATATTTTTATAAAAACTAAATATAAATAAGAGAGTTAATCAACTCTCATTCTCCAGAACATCATAGAAGAATCGGGAGAGAACGAGAGAGAGCTAGAGAGGAGCACGGGAAGTTCAAGCATCTTTGCAAGGAAATCAAGAAACAACATTGGAATTAGTGATTCCAAGCTTCAAGAGGTAAGGTTTTCAAGCTCTAAGCTCCTAATTCGTGATCGGGAATCAAGCTTTGATTTCTGATTTTCCAGAAATCATGGTTCCAATATAATCATCCAGTTCATCTTGCTCAAAATCACCACAAAAGCATGTTCTAGCCATGGAATATGTGAAAAATTAAGAAAATGGGGATTTTGCTCAAGAACCCTAATTCATGGGTTTGTAATATCAAACCTAGTTTTTATGGTTTTCTTAAGTCAAAATGATCACTTAGGATGTATTAAGACACTCCTAAGTGGTTAATTTCAGAAATATGAATTTTTAGTGAAAATTATCAAAAACGGGTTTTCAAGGAATTGGAATTGGAATTGGAATCAATGATTCCATGGCTTAAAACCTGATGTAAAGTGAAGGTTTTAGTCATGGAATGATAGTAAAACGATTAAGCTAAGTATTAAGCACTTAATAGGTCAGAATATAGGTATGCAGCTCAAAAATTGGACTAAGAACAGGATCTGTAGCAAGGACACGAGTCGTGCCTTTTTACACTAGCGTTGGCACGAGTCGTGCTCCACTGTAGAGCCAAGAAAAGGTATTCTACTATTGGCACGAGTCGTGCTTCCCTTAGCACATAAAGAGCACGAGTCGTGCTCTTGCTGGGCAGCAATCTGTCCAATTTTTAAGATATGAACTCGATGCTAGGTTTGTCAATTTGGTCTGTAATTCATACCATAGCCTTAAAATGGTATGAAATCATATGGAAAATTGTTAAATTCATAAAACGACCTCGCGGAAAAATAACTGTAGCGGCAGTGGCTAAATCTCAAGTTAATGTCAAAACTTGATTTTTGGGATTTGAGCTAGACTTGTCCGATTAACTCCAAATTTGAAACATAAGTCTAATATGGCCTAAGACTTCATGGAAAAGTGTCGGAATTGAAATACGACCTCCCGAGAGTACTGTAGCAAAATACGCGTATCTCGGGAAAAAATTGTAAAATTAGTAATTAAAGGTTATACATTTGTATGGCCTGTAGTTATGTCATATGAGACTCTTAAGTAATAGAGTCAAATGTAGTATGTATTAATTGAGTAAATAAATATGATACTTGCATAGGTGGTGCTTTAAATATCATTGAGCACGGGAAAGGAAAAGGAGTACGTGAAGCTTAGTGAACCCTAGCAGAATCAATGTGAGTTTTATGAGGATTTTTCTAGTACATAGCAAAATGATCTTTTTAGAAAACGAGATTTCCAAATATTTTTAGATATTAAAGTTTGGAAACAGTTTTGAAAGTAGCTCTAAGAGCTAAATGTTTAAAAGAGATTTTAAAGAAGTTCAGTTTTTAAAGAAGAATAGTTTGAAAAGTTTTGAAAGAAGCTCTATATAAGAGCTAGAGATGTTGAAGCTAGTTTTGAAAGTATTTTTGATTATGAGTTTAAAAGTTTATAAGTTTGAGTTTATTATAAATTGTGTCCCATTTGACCAATTTGAGATGAAATGAAGAAAGTAATCAGACAAGAACTAAAGCTAAGAAAGTAATAAGAGTCAGTTGTCCGGACTAGGATCACCCACATAATCGGGAGATCTGAAGACACTACTGGGGTGGTACCTCCCGTCACGAAGTAGTTGTCTAGCTTAGCATACCCTTTGTGTTTGGATCTGTTCCAAGACACGAAGGGGAGACAGAGATATCATAACCTTGCGGATGGATCCGTTCTGTCCCGCGAGGGGAGTTAGTAGAATGAATTTAAATAAACTAATTCATGAGTTTCAGTTGGTCATAAGAAAATGAGAAAGAAAGTAGTTTTTAAGAAAGAAAGCAGTTTTTAAAGAAAGAAATAAGTTTTAAGGAAGAAAACAGTTTTGAGAAAAGAAGTAGTTTTTCAGAAAGAAAGTATTTTGAGATTTATTATGAAAATAAATTCTAAGCAATTTACTTGTTATTATTTTAAGTTTTGAGCAGAAAAATTTTGGGTCTAAACCCATATTACTCACGAGGCTTTATGTCTCACGTACTATTTTTTTAAATGCTATGTACTTAGGTGAAAGGAACAGGAGTTGAAGTTGGGACCAATGTATAATACAGTAAGTTTAAATTATGGTGTTCTGTATTGAGTCTGTAATACCCCTTCAGAATAAGTTTGTAAAAAATTTTTTTTAAGTGACTACTTCATTGTCACGAGTTGTAAAATATGTTTGTAATGTAAACTGTATTTAAATATGATTTGAGAAAGGGGTGTTACAGTTTTGGTATCAGAGCCATAATTTAAGCGAATTAGGTTGGAATACCATCTTAGGCTTAAACTAGCAAGAGTAGTAGTAAGGTGCCTTAGTAAAGTAGAGGTACACTTAGACTTATAGAAGTTATAGAGTGAGTATGACTGCTACATAAGTGCAGTCCAGATAGGGAGATAACATGCTACTGCTTACGAAATACTATATAGAAATGTGTATTAAACATAAAATTTTGTTTATCTATATAGTAATGGAAGGAGGAAGACAAACACCATCAGCTGACAGGGGTGAGGGCAGTCACACTTCTTCAAGAGGAAGTGGACCCGGACATGTTATTCGAAATGATGGGGCTGAGCCAAACCCACCACCACAACCTGTCACTGTGGAAGCAATTCAGTATCTGATCAATAATTTACGAAATTAGCTGAAGCAAGATGTGAATAACATTATCGATAGCCGAATGGGTGAACCTAGTGCCCATTCTTCACAAGAAGTCTCTAAAAAGACGACCGAGGAAGAACTTAGTGGAGAAAACAGGAAGAAAGAGAAAGGCTGTTCCTTTAAGTCCTTCATGGCTTGTAAACCGCCCGAGTACCACGGCAATTTTGAGCCAAAGGTGACAATGAGATGGATCCAGGAAATCGAACAGGTGATGCAAGCTAGTAAGTGTAGTAAAGAAGACCAAGTCAACTATGCCTCCCGGCAATTGAAAGATGATGCTTTAGTGTGGTGGAATACCAAATACGAGAGTTTGGGGAAAGACGTTGTGTATGGCTGGTCGTGGGCGGAGTTTGTCTCGTGTCTTAAAGATAAATTCTGTCCCACGAGAGATCTAGAAAAGATGAACGAATATTTCTTGATGATAAAAAAAGGAGACTCGTCGATTGACGAATATACGAAGAGGTTTTGTGACATGCTGCCTTTTGTGGGGGAATCTTATCCCTCTGAGCGGTCCCGAATTAACCGCTATGTTCGGGGACTACCATGGAACTACGAGTTAGAAGTAAAGAAAGCTGATACTTTAGACGGTGCCATAATTGCTGCCCGAAACGTGGAAGATGTAGGAAAGCGTCGAAATGACGAAAGACCCAGTTTTAGTGACAAGAGAAAGACAGTGAGTAACAGTGGAAATTCAAAGAAGAAAGGGAAAACAAGCCTTAGTCAGACTCGACAGGGGAATGTAAGGAAGTGTGAGAAGTGTGGAAGAGAACATAGTGACGAGTGCCGTGCGGGGTCTAGTGCCTGTTTCAACTGTGGCGGATTCGGTCATAAAATGAAAGACTGCAAGGCAAAGAAAGCAAGTGAAGTGGAGTGTTATTCGTGCCACCAGATTGGGCACTATAGTTCCAACTGCCCAAACAAGGGAGGGGAGACTATGGTGTCCACAGCTCAGAAAAAGACGGAGCCACAGAAGGTGAAGACTCGAGCCTTTCAGATTACTCGAGAGGAGGCAAGGGAGACGCACGATGTTGTCTCAGGTATACTACTGATCAACTTGATACCTGCATATGTGCTATTTGATTCTGGTTCTACGTATTCGTTCGTGTCCCATGGATTCGGAGCCAGTCTGAAAGTACCATTAGAATTACTAGACATGATCTTTGAAGTAGAAGTAGCGGATGGAAAGTTTGTCGAAGTTCAACATGTGTACCGAAATTGTGAACTTGATATCGATGGCAAGAAGTTTCAACTTAATCTTCTTCCTATTGGAATTAAGTCCTTTGATGTGATAATTGGGATGTATTGGCTTGGTGCCAATGATGCGAAGATAGCTTGTGGGCAGAGGAGGGTGTCTGTTAAAACCCTAGGAGCTAAGGTATACGTGTATGGAGAAAGAAGCAAGCATGTGCCAAGTCTCATTAGTGTGGAAAAAGCCCGAAGATGTATCAGGAAAGGGTGTGTATCTTTCCTGGCTTATGTGATGACTGAAGACAAAGTAAAGCAGACGTATAAAGACATAGAAGTAGTGAAAGAATTCCCAGAGGTTTTCCCAGATGAGTTACCAGGTTTGCCACCAGAAAGGCAAGTTGAATTCCGGATAGATCTTGTTCCAGGAGCTTCCCCAATAGCACGAGCACCGTACCGGTTAGCACCAACAGAGATGCGGAAATTAATGTCCCAGTTGCAGGAGTTACTAGATAAAGGCTTCATCAGGCCTAGTTCTTCTCCGTGGGGTGCTCCAGTCCTGTTTGTAAAGAAAAAAGACGGATCAATGCGGATGTGCATTGATTACAGAGAATTGAACAAGATTACTATCAAGAATCGTTACCCGTTGCTCAGAATAGATGATATATTTGATCAGCTACAAGGTGCAGATTATTTCTCAAAGATTGATTTGAGATCCGGATATCACCAAGTCAGGGTGAAAGAGAGTGATGTGGAGAAGACAACGTTCCGTACTCGATACGGGAATTATGATTTCTTAGTGATGCCATTCGGTCTTACCAATGCACCAGCGGTTTTTATGGACTTAATGAATCGGGTCTGTAAACCGTTCCTAGATCGATTTGTTATAGTGTTCATTGATGACATATTGGTATACTCAAAGAACAAAAAAGAGCATGCGAGTCACTTGCGAGCAGTGCTTGAGACTTTGAAGCGAGAACAGCTATATGCAAAGTTCTCCAAGTGCGAGTTTTGGATGCGAGAGGTGCAGTTCCTTGGACACGTTGTTTCTATCCAAGGTATAAAAGTGGATCCATCAAAAGTTGAAGCAGTGATGAAATGGGAGCCACCCAAGACACCCACAGAAGTTAGAAGTTTTCTCGGACTTGCCGGGTATTATCGGAGATTTATTTAGGATTTCTCCCGTATAGCTGTGCCACTTACACGACTAACCCGGAAAGAAGAGAAATTTAGATGGCAAGAAGAACAAGAAAGAGCTTTCGCTACATTAAAAGAGAAGTTGTGTAATGCGCCTGTCCTTACGTTACCAGATGGGACAGAAGACTTTGAAGTGTACAGCGATGCCTCGCATCGGGGGCTTGGCTGTGTGTTGATGCAAAGAGGGAAGGTTATAGCATACGCTTCCAGACAATTGAAAGATCCAGAGACAAAGTATACTACCCATGATTTAAAGCTTGCAGCGATCGTATTTGCCTTGAAGATTTGGAGACATTACTTGTATGGTACAAAGTGCAAGCTATTTACTGATCACAAGAGTTTACAGTATGTGTTCACTCAAAAAGAGTTGAACATGAGACAGAGCACATAGCTAGAGCTGATCAGTGACTATGATTGCAACATTGTATACCATCCAGGTAAAGTAAATGTAGTAGCAGATGCATTGAGTAGAAAAGTTCCTGAGAAAAGAATCAAGGCAAGATCGATGCGTATAAAGCTAGTGTCCAGCATTATAGAGCAGATTAAAGCAGCTCAGCAGAAAGTTGAAGAAAGTGGAGACTTAAAAGCTGAGAAACTAGGAAAAGACATGCAGTTTGAAACCAACAGTAAAGGGTTGAAGACTTTCAGGAACCGAATTTTGGTACCAAAAGCAGGAGGATTGAGAAAGATGATTTTAGAAGAGTCGCATAAGTCAAAGTATTCCATACATCCAGGGAGTACCAAGACTTATCAAGATCTGAGAAGACAGTACTGGTGGCCTGGAATGAAGAAGAGGATAGCTAAGTACATCTCCAAGTGTGTCATTTGTGCACAAGTCAAGACGGAACATCAGGTCCCGCATGGAGATGCTCAGTCATTGCACATTCCAGTCGGAAAGTGGGAAGATGTAACCATGGACTTTATTGTCGGGTTACCGAGAACGAGAAGAGGATGTGATAGTATATGGGTCATAGTGGACCGGTTGACCAAGAGTGCACTATTTCTAGCCATAAAAGAAACTACTCCATTAGAGAAGTTAGCCCAGTTGTATATAGATGAAGTGTTAAGAAGATATGGTGCACCATTGTCCATCATGTCAGACAGAGACCCCAGATTTACCTCTAACTTTTGGAGAGCTTTACAAGAGAAAATGGGGACGAAAATTCAGCTAAGTATAGTGTATCATCCACAAACGGATGGTCAGAGTGAACGAACGATTCAGACAGTAGAAGACATGCTACGATCATGCGTGATGGATTTTGGAGGCAGTTGGGATGAACACCTGCCCTTAGTGGAGTTTGCATACAACAACAGCTACCATTCTAGCATTAAAATGCCACCCTTTGAGGCATTGTATAGTAGAAAGTGTAGAACTCCTTTATGCTGGCTGGAGGCTGGTGAGACTAAGTTGATAGGACCAGAAATTGTTAGAGTGACCAATGAGAAGATTGGAGTGATTCAGGCTAACATGAAAGCAGCACAAGACCGACAGAAGAGTTACTCCAATTTAAAGAAAAGACCGTATGATTTACAAGAAGGTGATTTAGTGATGATAAAAGTGTCACCGTGGAAGGGTGTAGTCAGATTTGGCAAGAGAGGAAAGTTGAGTCCAAGATACATTGGACCTTTTAGAATCCTAAAGAGAGTTGGGTTACAGGCGTTCAAGCTGGAGTTACCACCAGAACTCAGTTGAATACATGATACCTTTCATGTATGCTACCTAAAGAAGTACTTTGGAAAAGAAGAGTTAGTGATACCATATACAGACTTGAGGGTGGAGACTCCTAACAGACTGATTGAAGAACTTGAGGCGATTTTGGAAATGCATAATAAGAAGCTAAGAAACAAGGAGATTGACTTAGTACTAGTCAAGTGGAAACACCCGTTGGGGTGGAACCTAACTTGGGAGACGATGGAAGAGATGAAGAGAAGATATCCAGATTTCACAGATTATGAAAAGATTCCGAGGATGGAATCCGTTTAAGGAGGGGTGACTGTAAGAACCCGCAAAAGTTGTAAAAGGGTAAAACAGTCCTTTTACACGTTATAAGATTATTATGTAAAATAGTGTATATTTGTGAAATAATAATATAAGAAATAAAAGTCTATGTGAAATTTGGAGTTTTAACACGTGAATAGTGGAATTTGGCCAAAAAGGGCAAAATGGTCACTTGACATGAAAATGACCATTTTGTTAAGAAATTTCAGTAAGGAGCTAAGTTAGTAATTATTAGAACTTTATTTGCAAGGTTATGGGTCTTAGGACCATTTTTGTGAAGAAAGTGGAAGGCTAAGGGTTAAAGTGTAAATATTTTTATAAAAACTAAATATAAATAAGAGAGTTAATCAACTCTCATTCTCCAGAACATCATAGAAGAATCGGGAGAGAACGAGAGAGAGCTAGAGAGGAGCACGGGAAGTTCAAGCATCTTTGCAAGGAAATCAAGAAACAACATTGGAATTAGTGATTCCAAGCTTCAAGAGGTAAGGTTTTCAAGCTCTAAGCTCCTAATTCGTGATCGGGAATCAAGCTTTGATTTCTGATTTTCCAGAAATCATGGTTCCAATATAATCATCCAGTTCATCTTGCTCAAAATCACCACAAAAGCATGTTCTAGCCATGGAATATGTGAAAAATTAAGAAAATGGGGATTTTGCTCAAGAACCCTAATTCATGGGTTTGTAAGATCAAAGCTAGTTTTTATGGTTTTCTTAAGTCCAAATGATCACTTAGGATGTATTAAGACACTCCTAAGTGGTTAATTTCAGAAATTTGAATTTTTAGTGAAAATTATCAAAAACGGGTTTTCAAGGAATTGGAATTGGAATCAGTGATTCCATGGCTTAAAACCTGATGTAAAGTGAAGGTTTTAGTCATGGAATGATAGTAAAACGATTAAGCTAAGTATTAAGCACTTAATAGGACAGAATAGAGGTCTGCAGCTCAAAAATCGGACTAAGAATTGGATCTGCAGCAAGGGCATGAGTCGTGCCTTTTTACACTAGCATTGGCACGAGTCGTGCTCCACTGTAGAGCCAAGAAAAGGCATTCTACTCTTGGCACGAGTCGTGCTTCCCTTAGCACATAAAGAGCACGAATCGTGCTCTTGTTGGGCAGCAATCTGTCCAAATTTTAAGATATGAACTCGATGCTAGGTTTGTCCGTTTGGTCTGTAATTCATACCATAGCCTTAAAATGGTATGAAATCAAATGGAAAATTGTTAAATTCATAAAACGACCTCGCGGAAAAATCACTGTAGCGGCAGTGGCTAAATCTCAAGTTAATGTCAAAACTTGATTTTTGGGATTTGAGCTAGACTTGTCCGATTAACTCCAAATTTGAAACATAAGTCTAATATGGCCTAAGACTTCATGGAAAAGTGTCGGAATTGAAATACGACCTCCCAAGAGTACTGTAGCAAAATACGCGTATCTCGGGAAAAAATTGTAAAATTAGTAATTAAAGGTTATACATTTGTATGGCCTGTAGTTATGTCATATGAGACTCTTAAGTCATAGAGTCAAATGTAGTATGTATTAATTGAGTAAATAAATATGATACTTGTATAGGTGGTGCTTCAAATATCATTGAGCACGGGAAAGGAAAAGGAGTACGTGAAGCTTAGTGAATCCTAGCAGAATCAAGGTGAGTTTTATGAGTATTTTTCTAGTACATAGCAAAATGATCTTATTAGAAAACGAGATTTCCAAATATTTTTAGATATTAAAGTTTGGAAACAGTTTTGAAAGTAGCTCTAAGAGCTAAATGTTTAAAAGAGATTTTAAAGAAGTTCAGTTTTTAAAGAAGAATAGTTTGAAAAGTTTTGAAATAAGCTCTATATAAGAGCTAGAGATGTTGAAGCTAGTTTTGAAAGTATTTTTGATTATGAGTTTAAAAGTTTATAAGTTTGAGTTTATTATAAATTGTGTCCCATTTGACCAATTTGAGATGAAATGAAGAAAGTAATGAGACAAGAACTAAAGCTAAGAAAGTAATAAGAGTCTGTTGTCCGGACTAGGATCACCCACATAATCGGGAGATTTGAAGACACTACTGGGGTGGTACCTCCCGTCGCGAAGTAGTTGTCTAGCTTAACATACCGTTTGTGTTTGGATCTGTTCCAAGTCACGAAGGGGAGACAGAGATAGCATAACCTTGCGGATGGATCCATTCTGTCCCGCGAGTGGAGTTAGTAGAATGAATTAAAATAAACTAATTCATGAGTTTCAGTTGGTCACAAGAAAATGAGAAAGAAAACAGTTTTTAAGAAAGAAAGCAGTTTTTAAAGAAAGAAATCAGTTTTAAGGAAGAAAACAGTTTTAAGAAAAGAAATAGTTTTTCAGAAAGAAAGTATTTTGAGATTTATTATGAAAATAAATTCTAAGCAGTTTACTTGTTATTATTTTACGTTTTGAGCAGAAAAGTTTTGGGTCTAAACCCATATTACTCACGAGGCTTTATGTCTCACGTACTATTTTTTTAAATGCTATGTACTTAGGTGAAAGGAACAGGAGTTGAAGTTGGGACCAATGTATAATACAGTAAGTTTAAATTATGGTGTTCTGTATTGAGTCTGTAATACCCCTTCAGAATAAGTTTGTAAAAAAAAAATTTAAGTGACTACTTCATAGTCACGAGTTGTAAAATATGTTTGTAATGTAAACTGTATTTAATATGATTTGAGAAAGGGGTGTTACAGGGAGAGAGAGAAAGAGATGCGAATTTTAGTATGATATGATCCATTGAATTTCTCTCTACATGTATATTTAATTAAATAGTGACCAAGGGTATTACCACTTTAGCCTTGTTTACTTTCTCAATAGTATACATTAGGTATAACATATATAAGACTTATTATTTCATTAGTACAAGGTAAAATTACCCATAGAAAATAGATATATTTATATTATAGAATATTATAACTTAAGATGTCCTAATGTGCACATATATACCAATATTCTCTTGTTTGGTATTGTGATCATTTATTGTTAGATTGGCTAACTATGTGTTTCACTGCAACAAAAGCTACTAATTTTCGTCTAATATGTTGTTAATCCGTCGCTAAGGAAGATTTCTGAGGGAATCGACACATACACAACTATCGGAAAAATAATTGTGGGTACTTTTTGTGACGGTATTTTTCCGATTTCCAACGGACTACCTACCTTTGACCACATTTGACCAAGATACCGACATAAATGTTTATCGACAAATTAGTGACAGTAATTGTTATCGACGGTTACCAACACATAACTGTTTGTTAGTGGAGCCGCTTAATCTTTAAGTTCCATTTACGTTTGTTGTAATTTCAGATCTGTTTCTAGTTGTCTTTGTTGCACTTGTCATTGTATTTCATTTTGCATGTCAACTTGGTTTTGTTTCATAGTTGCTTGCTTGCCTTGTATTTCTTTGCGCAATATTTCGACATCATTGTAATACAAACATATATAGTTAGTAAATGCATTTCACCTTAATATTGTCATAGTAATGTACTTTACTTTATCATAAGAACATATTGTCAATTACCGAAAAATCATTGATTCTGCCCCATCTCTAAAATTTGGTAATAAATTCTATAAGAGTGGTTTTAGGGTGAGGCAAGTGGCCAGAGAACCATGAGTGACTCTAGTTTCTGTCACTAGCGGAACTCTACGACAGTTTGTTGCAGCTTGGTCAGAATTGATAGATTTGATATGTCAACTTGTAAATATCATAATAACTGTTAGAAAATCGTACGACAATGTGCTTGATATCCCTGAAAAGCTAAATCATAGTACTTTGCTTCTCTCTTGAACCTATTCCGTGGAATTGGAATTTAGATAGGAACAATGGAGATTCAATAGACTGTTGTTCAGTAAGCAAAACATAAAGGACTATTGAACAAACATGTAATGATTAGGAGTTGGGTTAGGCAAACCAAATGTGTAATTTTCTATGGTTGTGTAGGTTGAGACATGTGTGTGGTTGCACCATTTTCTTTGATCAACCTCAAGTTATTCAACTGCGAAAAGTGAGTTGCACTAACTTATATATATATATATATATATATATATATATATATATATATATATATATATATATATATATATATATATATATATATATATATATATATATATATATATATATATATATATATATATATAATGTTGACTATGCATGCTTATGTGTAACTGGTTCATGTATGTTTTCTTGTTATATGATCATGATGCCAAGACAAGCCCTTTAGGGGAATTCGTCAGGGGTAATAGGGTCAAGACAAGCCCTTCGGTGGAATCGACCTGATCAGAAAGTTAGTACCAATACTTATGTCTTATGTGCTATAGGCTATGTGCTATGTGTTTATATGTCATTTGATAAGGGTTCTAACCATGTATATGATTGATATAATTTGTGAGTCATGAGTATGCTCACTAAGCTTTAACTTACCCTACTATACTTATGGACAAGATACCATTATGTGATTGTTAGTTTGCAAATTCTTATGATATGATAAGATCAGCCTATTGTGTAGATGTGATAATATGGTTATGTGTAGCTGACCCACAAAATGAGGAACAAGGACCAACAAGGCAGAGTTTTTGGTATAGGAAAAAGCAAATCAAGGAAAAAAGGAAATTCAAAAGGAAGAAAAGACATCACCTGCTGGAACTGCAAAAGAAAGTGGTTAATTTAAAACCAGTGCTCGAGACCTTTCGCATATAAAGCGAGGAAAGAGCTGAACATGGTAGAAGACTATGGTGACACAATTATTTTCTACATAGAGAGTTCCGTTGTGTCTTAGATAATGGACTCGGGTGCCTCGTTTAATGCAAGCCATTATCGGGACATACTGTAGAACTTCAGGCATAACAATCGCAAGGTCCTACTTGTGGACGATTACAGCCTGAATATCACCGGAATGAGGGATGTTGTCCTCCGGGCAAGCTTAGCCACGAAGTGGACTTTGAAGAATACCAAGTTCATTCAGGGGTTGATATCGGTAGGGTAGTTGGGCGATGAGCAACATCACATCGAGTTTGACAATCACTAGTAGAAGATCACAAAGGGTAACATAGTTGTCACCAAAGGCCAAAAGAGAGGGACCTTGTATGCGGTTGAGAAATAAAGACTTCCATTTTATGGCACTAGGGACTCGATTACATGAGTTAGAAGGGGATGAATATGTTGATATACATGGGCAAGATTATGAATATGAAGAATATCACCTCGGAATTCAATGACCCTTGTGTCCTCGGGAAACAGAAGGTCACATTTGTTAAGGTGGGACAATTTCCTATACAGGAGAAGTTGGAACTTGTTCATTCCGATATGTTTAGACCGACTTCAGTTTCTTCGACATGAGGTTCTAGGTAGTACATCACTTTCATAGACGATTCCACGAGGAAGGTAATCAAGGTTATCATCTCGGTCAAAAGTAAACCTTAAAACAAAAAGATACCTAGAGCAACTACGGTCAAATCCACGAGGAGTTCATGGTCAAACTTTTTGTTGTAGAAGTCCATGAGAAAAGGATAAGACTTGCAATTGTGAAGAAAGAAGTTTAAAACGAGATTAACTAAAAATTATCATTAAGACAAGCAAGGAACTTCCAGTTCAGTGTTCGATGACTAAGACTCACGTGTTTATATTCTCTTAAATGTCAACTTCCTTACAAAAACATAACCAATGTCAATTACTATGCAACAAATAACTTTGGGCACACAATATGTTATTCGACTAATTGTCTTACTTTCTAAGTCTACTTGGATTAGGAAAAATAAGTGATTTACCAATTTTTGTCTTACACTTACCAATTACAAAGTTTAGCATTAAATCACAAGTTTGGAAATAATACATGTTGATTCAACCAATCGTCTTAGTTTTTAAACTATATGAATCTGAAACGATTGGTGAATGAACAAAACGCTACCAAACGCATTCAAGAAGCCTAACTTCTATTATCATTACTAAATATCATAACTCTAAGAATGAATTATAACTAAAATTTATTGGAATAAAAGTAATAATCAAAACATGTTCATAAAATCATCCTAGACATTGCCAAAAGTAACCTTAATGATTTAGCCTTCCATAATTATTGAAAAACAAACTACATTTATCAAAGTGAAAGAATCCATTGTAAAATCCATAAAAAACCTAGAAATCATAAACAAAATGATGTTTGATAATCAATAAAGCATAGAACAATGGAACCTTAAGGAGCAAGTAATCATAATTTGAACTTGATGGAAATGATGATGATCTACTCTTTGAATAATCTTCAAAAGTCGAATGATTTGCATTGGATAATCCCTCGCCTTGAATTCAGAATAGAATGGAAGAGATTCGTGTTATAAAGTAATCTCAGGAAGTTTGGAAGACTCAAAAACCCTAGGAATCCTCTGAAAATCGAGTGTGTAAACCCCCTTAAACGGCTGCCCCCGGTCCCCATTTATAATGCATCTCAATTAGAGCAAGTAATCATAATTTGGAACTTAATGGAAATGATGATGATCTACTGGTTGAATAATTTCACAAGTCGAATGATTATGCATTGGATAATCCGTCGCCTTGAATTCAAAATAGAACGGAAGAGATTAATGTTATAAAGTAATTTCAGGAAGTTTGGAAGACTCAAAAACCCTAGGAATCCTCTAAAAATCGAGTGTGTGAACCCCCCGAAACGGCTGCCCCTGGTTCCCTTTATACTGCATCTCAATTAGGGCACTTTTAATGGACATGGGATGTCAACACTACAAGAAAACAGCGAGTTAGCAACGGACAAATTCCGTTGCTAAATCTTGAAATTCTGTTGCTAAACGGGTTTTGCAACAGAAATTGTTACGGAACTGTTCCGTTACAATAAATCCCGTAGCGAATGAGTTTGCTACGAACTTTTATTTCCGTAGCAAGTTTTCTACGGACTGATTTCGTAGCGCATGTATTCCGTAGCGAATTCCGTAAGTGGACTCTGTAGCGATTTCCGTAGCCGTTTGTCCGTAGCGAATTCCATGGTTCTTTTTCCGTTGCTACTTCTGTAGCGGGTTTCGATGCAAATTCCATTGCAATAATTTTGTTACAAATTCCATAGTCAAGCATCCATAAGTAAAATCTCTAACAATAATTTTATAGCAAAGGTGGTCCAAAAAGCAATCCAACTCGGTGGAAATCAAACCAAATCAAAATAACTCGGTCCACAGGTGGTCCAAATCAGACGAAGCAAATTTGACCCACTCGATCAAATAGGCCAAAGCCAAAGTTTTTTCCCTCCGTTTACACATTACACAACACACACAAACACATTACACAACACGCATATTGCTTACATATTACACAAACACGACTTATCCTTTTTTTAAGCACACACAAACTGTTTCCACAACCCACACATTTGACATTACATTACCTATTTTTTTAGAGTACACACGACACAACACAAACATCAGATATCGTAATGATTTTCACCTTTTAAATAGATTAAATGCAACACTTAATTCAAACTTTAAATTGAAATGGTTAAAAAGTTAACAATTATATGTATATTTAAATTATTACAACTTGCAATTACGTAAATCTCGTTTGTATTTTTTAATTCCGTTTTTAATGATATGCTTGAAAGTAAATCACATGATTGATAATTACGTTCCATCTTATATTCGACCACAATTATGAAGATAATTAGTCTACGATACACTTTTATATATATATATATATATATATATATATATATATATATATATATATATATATATATATATATATATATATATATATATATAGGGAGAATTTCGTTTATGTCCTTATAAACCTTTATAATTACGTATATATCATTATAAAATCTATAAATTAACATATATACCCAAACATTTAACTTAATGATAATTAAACTTTTTAAAAAATTAAAAAACTTATGTTTAATTGATTTTTATTATTAAAAAACTAAATAATTTAAAACAAGATCATATTACCCTTCTCCCCAATGTCAAACATATAGATACAACCACATGTTTTGAAACAGCCATCGATTCAACATAGGGCGATTCCCATCAATGATCGAAGAATCATATCCTAATCATGATTTCCTCCTGATCACGACTCCTTTTGCGGAAATTATTATTGCATACCCTTCTCCCCAATGTCAAACATATAGATACAACCATATTACGTCTTGATGGCATCAATGATCGAAGAGTTTGGGTCTTCCTGATCAAATCCAAAATCATACACGATCGATTGAACATAGGGTGATTCCCAATTCCAAAACCTGCTTCTAATATGTCCCCGCCTTTTGCTGTTACATCTGCCTTCGATCATCCTAAACTCGATTCTAAATTCCTCATTTTTTCTTCGATCACTGTTAATGAGAAATTATGGGGGTTGTTTCCTGAAACATAACCATATTAGCCTTCTCCCCAAATGTCAAACATGTGGATACCAACGCACGTTTTGAATCAGCCATCTATACCAAGCACATGTCTGGATGTCATCATCGATTGAATAGTCTGGAACTTCCTAATGAAGTCCAAAATCGGAAAACTGAAATGGATCTGAGGGCGATCGAAAATTTAAATTCGACTATAAATTCCTCATTTTTTTGTTGTTATATCTGCAATCGATATTGTTAAATGGAATTTTGGGGGTTGTAAATTGATACATGCAAGGTGTCGACTGTTAGAAATTCGTTTATATCTACCATCAATCAATATGTCATATGCTACTGTTAATGGAATTGCTAATAAACTTGTATTGCAATTCGTGTCTGCAATTGTAATGGAATTGTAATGCTACTGTTAATGGAATTGTCAAGTCGAAGAAGTCCTGGTGGTTTGGCTAAAGATGGTTGCTATTATAGGTACATTGTTGTTAATTAGAGGAATTAAATGCAGGTCTGTTACAGGAGACGAAGAACATTATGTGTAGCAATCTACATCCAGTCGACAATCACCACAGATCGAGTATGCAATAACAATTGCCGCAAAATGAGTCGGGATCAGGAGGAAATCGTGATTAGGATATGATTATGGGAAGGATTGTATAAGGTTATTCTAGTAATTTAATTACAATCTGATTTAATAAGAGTTTTTTAATTTTTAAAAAGATTAATTATTATTAAATTAAATGGTTGGATATATATGTGAGTTTATAACTTTTATAATGATATATATGTAAATTGAAATTTTATAAGGATATATACGTAATTATAAATGTTTATAAGGATATAAATGAAATTCTCCCTATTATATATATATATATATATATATATATATATATATATATATATATATATATATATATATATATATATATATATATATATATATATATATATATATATATATATATTATCCAATCCGAGTACTCCCCGAGTAACCTGAATACTCGCTACTCCCAGTCTGCCGAACGAGTACCGAATATCGAGTTCCACAACATTGGTAAGATCCGTTGTCAAGCTTCCGTAGTAAGATCCGTAGGTATAATTCCGTAGCAAAACTTGTAGCACATTTTTGTTACGAAGAAATTTACGAAACAATTTACAAAAATAAATATAATCTCCAATTATTTGGTACCAATATCTAAAAACACAAATACGTACAACAAATTTCTTTAGGTTATTAGCTACGAAACAAAATTTCGTAGCATACTAGTTTCGTAACAAAATTCCGTTGCTAAATCCCTATAAAAATAAATTTCATAGCTATACTAGATTCGTAACAAAATTCCGTTGCTAAAGTTCTATAAAAACAAGTTCCATAGCTAAATATCTACGGAAATAAAGGACGTAACAAAATCCATAACAAGGGTACCAACGTATATTGATTCCATTGCAAAACAACTACGGACCACAATTCCGTAGAACATTTCCGTAGCTACTTATCTATAGAAATTCATTTCATAGCAAATCAGCTATGGAAATTAATTTCGTAGCAAAATTCCGTAGCAAAATAACAACGGATTATAATTCCGTAGCAAAATAACCACGAATTGTATTTTCGTAGCAAAATAACCATGGATTGTATTTTCGTAGATATTTTCGTAGCTAAATAGCAACGAAAATCCAGTCTATAGCAAAATTGGCAGCAATATAGCAACGAAATTTGATTTCGTGACAAAAACCGTAGTTATTCTTGTGTTCGCTACGGAATTTTCATTTCGTGGCAAATGTTGTAGTAAATTTGCCATGGAAAGTCATTCTATAGCATAAATCGTAGCAATTTGGCTACAGAAAGGTTTTCCGTAGCACCTTTCCGTTGCTATTTGGCTGTTTTCTTGTAGTGCAAGCGTCCTTGATAGCATCCTAGAAGTTGTGTAGGATGTTTGGGCGTCCTTAATGACGTTCTTTAGGCTATCTGTTGCCCTTTATTTGCATTGGAAAATGGCCAAAGACGAACGACTTGGCATCTTTGGAGGCATCTTAGATGCCATCTAGGACTCCTATGGGGTATATGTACCCTTCAGCTTCGAAATCTGCCTAGGATGATGACTGATTTTGAAAAAGGAGTCCTAGAGGACATCCTAAACGCTTGGCGGGCGTCCTTGGGCAATGGATGTCTTCTTAGCTCTTTTTGCTGGTGAAAAAATTGTTGAACCCACTGAAAAGCAAAACGCAAAAGATGTAGGAAATTTTGTCTAGTTTCAGAAACATTTGGGTTCAAGTAAATTAGAGCTGCAGAGCTTAAGATATGATTAAAACAATGAAGGGTGGTCAATTTGTCGGGCAACATCCTCTCATAATGACTTTGGGCAATTCGTCCCCATGCTTGTTAGCTTTATTTTGCTTATTTTTCTTGCAAGTTTAACATAATTCCTTCCTATTTAATTTCCTACACATTTGTTCAAGAATTCATCAAAGTATGGCAATTCTTGGCTAAACACGCATCAATTTAAATTTAACACAGATTATCACCTTCCCAAAATGGTTTGATCAGAAGGTGTGGGTTTATTTCCTGAAGAATAAATTTTAGGTATTCACCACCTTCAATAAGCGGAAAGCAAGTGTAGAGGTTGAGACTAACCTCAAAGTCAAATGCCTAAAGTCATATAATAGAGGCGAGTTCAGCAGCCGATAATTCTTTGAGTACTGTGCTGAGCATGGGATCAAAATGTTAAAAAACAGTCCCAGCAACACCTCAACAGAATGGAGTTGCTGAACAGATGAACAGGGCACTAAAGAAAGGGCAAAAAGCATGATATTACATGCAGGATTGCCTAAGATGTTCTTGCTCGATGTTGTTGACACAACAATCTACCTACTCAATTGAGGAACCTCTGTCGTAGTCCTTGTAGGGTTCAAGATTCTAGAATATGATGGTGATGTTGTGAGATATCCGTCGGTCACTTGAGAGTGTTCATATGCATCTCATATGTCAAGGTTAAAAGACAACGAAAAGGATACGTTAGAGGAAAAGGAGAAAGAGTGCTTCTTTATCGGGTACGTTTTTCATAGCATCTGGTACTACTTTTGGTATATCAAAAATCATATTTTCATCAGAAGTCAGGATGTGACATTTAATGAAGGTGTTTTGTACAAAGGCTTTTTCACATATTCTTCTAACCAAAGTAGAAAATTTGAGAATAAGAAAGTACAAGTGGAGGTTGATATTCCATAAAATGATATTGCAGAGCCTTTTAGTACCACAGGAGAAGGCCCCAAGACCGAAGGTAGTAGGAGTGCAGAAACATCTGGTGACACTAGAGTGAGTCAATGGGTAGTTTAGACTCTAACAATGGTTTCTCATACAAAGAAGACGAATGTACTAGTTCTGTAGCTCGAAGTATCCTTCGCTAATCCACTCGAGAAGAAGACTTCTGGTTCGGTACCCAACATGGACTTATTTGCTTCTGATTAAAAACGGAGAACAAGTGGATATTCAGGGTTAAGGAATCCAAGTGGATATTCAGGGTTAAGGACAAAGTTGATGGAAGAAAGGGCTACAAGGCTAGATTGGTGTTTAAGGGTTTCCAACAAAATGAGGGGGTTGACTACAATGAAATATTATCTCTGATTGTGAAAACTGAAAATGAGCACAATAAGAACAATCCTCGGTATTGTGGGTTCAGAATATTTATATCTTACACAGCTTATCTGAAGACAGAGTTCTTGTATGGTGACCTTGATGAAGATATCTACATGACACAACCATAGGGTTTTCAAGTTGTTGGGAAGGAAAATATGTTGTGGAAGTTGAATAAAAGCCTGTATGATATGAAGAATGCTTCAAGACAGTGCCACATGATGTTTGATAGCTTCATGTGGTAGAAACGTTTACAGCCGAAGTGAAAGTCATCACTGTTGGTACCAGAAGAAGTTCCAATCCTCATACATTATCTAATTGCTTTATGTTGATGATATGTTCGTAGCGGGATCTGACATACACGAGATCAGCAGGCTTAAAAGCTGCTGGTAAGAAAGGTTGAGATGAAGGACCTAGGCGAAGCGAAGCAGATTTTAGGAACGATCATTGTCTGAGATAGAGCTTCAGGAGTCCTAAAACTCCCTAAGGAGAAGTATATTCACAAAGTTTTAGAGAAATTCAGTATGAACGAAGAGAAGCGTAAGAGTATACCACTTGGGAGTCAAGTTGCATTGAAAACAATAGTGATATTTGAAATAATAATAATGATCAAAATAAAAAGTGGCAAATGATCCTTTATTAATTAATATTAAAAGTAACTATCTAAGTTGATTAATCAAAGTAATATTGAATATAAAACCTAAATTAAATGCTAAATTAACAAAATAATTTATTACAATATATTTTTTATAATTTTTTCTAACAAATAGTTTTTTAATAAATTAAATATAATAATAGTTATTAATAAGAAAATATAAAAAATATATTATGTTTTCCTAGATAAAATAATTGATACTTGAAAGTATAATCATGATCGAAGTTAAAAATTTGTCTAAATAAGTTCTATTAAAATTAAATAACTATAACAATAATTAATAATAATATTAAATAAAATTTATATTAATTTTTATTAACATACAACCTTTAATAGGTATAATTGAGATGATATGATCGTAAACGATGCATATATAAATTGCTTAAACATAGTATTAATTAACAATAAAAACATAAATATATTTTTATTTTCATATACAACTTATAAGTAGAGGCTATTGAGATGATATTTATATGTATCTATTTTACTGTATATTTAAAATAATTACAATATTTTATAAGTATGTAATATAATAATTATAATTATTTAAAGTTAATGACAATGACGTAGTTATTAATTATATATAGGGAAATTTTTCAAAAAGCACTATATTTTGGCTCTATTTTGGAAAAAGTCCTCATTGAATTTTATTTTGTGATTTAAACCTCTAAACGTTAAAAAATTTGTGAAAAAACCCTTTTCACCTGATTTAGCAGGTCAGGGGTTAATTAGCATGTAAAACGATTTTACAGGGACTTTTTCGCAAATAAAATGACTTTTTCTTCATTCTTGTAAGTGGCATAACCTTTACATACGATGTCCAAATTCTACAAACTTTATATCCCTAGAAACTTGGTAATTAGTACTACAACTTTGTTTTAAAAACTTTTGTCTGAATATGTTAAGATCTTTTGCTACAATCCCTTAAACGTGACCACAAACTCATTTATGTCACCTTTTAGTATTTTCAAACATTCATATCTCCTTCGTTATAACTCCAATTAACCTGAATCTTTTTCCTATGTTTTTTTTTTCAAATAATACAATTTTCATAATGATGATGTTTCCTAATTCCTCATAGATTTTGAGATATATAGCTATAAACATCGTATCCATAATAATTCAACATCAAATGTGTTTCAGTACTTATTTTCATATGAAGATATATTTTGCTATACAGATCCATTTCAATTGATTCTTTTTCCATTGTACTCATTGGAATATATACGAAAACTTTCATATAGAAAGTTTCTTCTTAATATATTCAGATCTTGACTTATTCATCTTCAAACATGGCCTCAGATGAGCATGTGCAATTTTGAGACATATAGCTATAAACATAGCTTCAGATCTTAATAACTACAATTCTTGACTTTTTATATACACATTCATTCCACTTGATTCTTTTTCTTATCTTTTGCTATACACATCCAATTCAAGTAATGCTTATAGAAAATAACTGTTATCAAAAGGTCATGTTTGTAGATGAATAACTCAAGATCTGAAGCTATTAAGAAGATACTTTTTAAATGAAAGTTTTAGTATATATTTCAAAGAGTACATAGAAAAAGGAATCAAGTGAAATTAATGTGTATAACAAAATATATATTTATTTGAAAATGGGTTTTCATACACATGAAATATTGAATTATTCTGAGATGCAATGTTTATAACAATATATCTCAAAATCTTGAGGAATTGGAAAAAAGTGATCATTATAAAAAATATATTATTTGAAATAATAAAAACATAGGAATAAGATTCGGGTTAATCAGAGTTATAAGGAAGGAGATATGAATGTTTGAATATAACTAAAAAGTGACATAAATGAGTTTGTACTCACGTTTAATGGATTTTAGCAAAATATCTAAACATATTTAGAAAAAAAATTTGTAAAAAACAAAGTTGTAGTACTAGTTACCGCGTTTCTAAGGATATAAAGTTGTAGAATTTGGACATCATATATAAAAGTTATGTTACTTACAAAACTGAAGAAAAAATCATTTTATTTGCGAAAAAGTCCCTGAAAAATCGTTTTACTTGTGAATTAAACCCTGACCTGCTAAATCAGGTGAAAGGGGCTTTTCCCAAATTTTTGCAGGTTTAGAGGATTAAATCACAAAATAAATTTCAGGGAGGACTTTTTCCTAAATAGAGCCAACAAATAGGGACTTTTTGAAAAATTTCCCTTATATATATATATATATATATATATATATATATATATATATATATATATATATATATATATATATATATATGTCAATATGTAAATTACAATATTGTATTCTGCGCAAAACACAGACATTCGCCTAGTGTATGCATAAGATCAGCAATTAACTAGTGAAGGATTATGTGAATGAATTCAGGATTAGCGCTGAAAGTAATTCTTTGCGGATAATCTTGTTTTTAGCGA